>ML210157.1:267704-317737 GCA_004369085.1 Coprinopsis marcescibilis | reverse complement strand
TATTGAATTTGTGGCAACCGCATTCGCGTGGCAGCGCGGACATATGCCCTCAACTATGCTGCTGAGTCCGCCACCTTTCCCCCCAGAACTTGATGGTCGAAAATCGCTGGTCGCCGATGACAGTTCTTGTGCGGGTAGGGCGTCTTTCGAGCGAAGAATGATTAAGACTATTCAGAAGAACCTAGTAATTCGAGCAGCCGAATAACTCGGAGATTGGTCCAAAGGAGAGCTTTGTTAATGTGCTGCCAATTGCTTTTGGAACTCCTTTCAGATGCTGTTGTGCGCAGGTTTGCACCAAACGATCTCAAACTGCGTTGACTTCAAGTTGCTCAAGCCATCTGGGTACCAGATGTCCCTCCATTTGTGGCTAATAGGGAAGATTAAAATAGCTGCTGCGGTGTTCGTTGCTCAGCGCTCAGGTATCGCAGTTGCCGAGAAATCAAGAGACCAGATATCAGAATCTCGAAGACCAGAGCCTCATCGTTGACGGCGCTCAAAAAATGTCAGTGTCCTCTCTGATCGGCAGCAAAGACGAAATTATGGTCAGAGCTTTGCAAAAGAACTTATCGCTTAAGCTCTTGAAACTTCAAGTAGTCCGGGATATATAAGCTGCTCCTCATATTATCCGGCTCTTCAGCGTGTGGTATGAAGGACTGAGAACGAACAATTTGCCTATGCGTCGTTGTAGGATCGGGGGTAATGCTAGGCGCCCATCAACAATGAACAATTTCGAACGATGTAACAAGATATCGATGAATGGCGCACGACAGGCAGCGTCATGTTTGTGTCTCTGACCAACCTGCCCTGACAACCTATTGAAGGTTCTTCGATCCGCAGAAATGATAACCAGCATTTCAATTGTCTATGCGTGCCGCTTAAATACTACAAGCGACGCTAGGTAGAATCTAATCTAAAGGCAGGGCACAAATCGCAAATGTCCACACAAACTAATGTCCAGAATATACCAGCTCAAAGTAGCTCCAAGCAAGTCTATGCACCGCAAAGATTAGAAATCTTCAGCGAAAACGGTGGGCTCTGGGTCAAATGAAGCCGAACCGCTGGGGAAATTAGTTGGTTGTGGAACAGAGAAACTGAAACCGCTGGGTTCGAACGTTGGCCGGGGCCCCCCAAAACTTGTGCTGATCGAGGGTACTTCAGGCTCACAGCTAGGATCGACAGGGAATGACGAAATTACGGATCCACTGGGAACGGAAGTCAAGGTCAATGTTCGGGTTCCTTTGGAAATGACATTGCTTGGTCGAAGAGCGCCGGATGGGGGGAATGCCGTTGGCCTTGGTCCACCAAAGCCGGAGGGTGCTGTGGGCCTGGGTCCACCGAAGCTGGTGAATGCCGTGGGTCTGGGTCCACCAGATGGGAAGCCTGAGCCGCCGCAGCCTCTGGATGAGGGCACTGGAAGGAAGGCGGACCCGATTACAGAGCTGGATGGTATAACGAAGGTGGTCCCATCATTGGGAAACTGAAACACACTTTCAGTCGCTTCTCTATAATGACATACAACAATAGGTCATTGAATACACTGTGGATAGACGGGAAACACATACAGGTCAGCGGAAATGGGTGATGATGATGCGGGAATTGGGCGTGTGCCTAGCGGTGATGCAGAAGCGACATTGTTAAGAGTGAGTGCGGCCAAAACGACACCAGCAAAGAATGAAGTGGAAGAGAGCATAATTGTGCGGCGACTATCCAAGTCAAAAGAGGGATCAAATGATTTCTTATCCTGTTGTTCACTAATTCTTATATATCTGCGTCAGATCGGAGCTGTGCATAAGGCAATAGATGACCTACCTGATATTTCGTACTCGGTCTGCCCAATGGGGCTGACGTTTCCACCTTATAAGGGCGTAATGATTCATGAAATCCGACCGCAGGTTCACCGTGACAATACGGTGGAGTCAACTCACAAAGAAAATTGATGCATCGCCCTAGCCGAACTCCACTGCTGCGACGATGGCCATGAATGGGAGCGCGGAGTCCTAGCCAAGCCGGCGTTGTTAAGCTACTGAAAAGCCCAGCAGCTTTGTTGTGTAAGGGAAAAGATAACGGAATCAGGACCATTTCCCACTGAGGAAGGAGAGTGTCTGTAGGACTGTAACCATATAAGAGCCCCAATGACAACGTTAATTCAAGGCGTCGTAGGGCAGGGCACAACCAGGGCATGTGGCTTGACGATGTGCAGCTTACACGGTTACGCAGAAGGGCGTTACTCGGAAGATGGGCTGTGTACTGCTGAAACTCCAGAAGAAGGCAAGACTTGGAGCTGTGTGCGGGAAAGCAACGCCGGAGACTATTCATAGTACAAAATGTCACTCGTTTGACATGCTCTTGAGGTCAGATCTGGGTATGGTTTATTGGAGCTGCTGCAAGAGTTGGTAAGTAATCAGCTATCAGAATCTATATGAGGCTGCCGAGCAAAGCAAGAACAAACGCCCTTGAAGGTGCTGGTCGGTTCGATGGGAGTGAGTCGTAATTAAAGCATTTAGTTTCGACGGACGAAAAGTTGTAACATTTGTTGTTGGGACCGAATTTCCTCCGAGTCCCTATGGCTCACATTATATCTGAGTTGTTTATCAGAGGTTGCCAGTGGAGTTTTAAAGAGGCTTTGATAGAAAGAGATGCCTGTCATGGGCAGGCGAAGGGGTCGCCGTCGGTGCAGGAAACGCTGAATCAACGCACGGACCATGTGTCGGTCCGACTGGTTGCCGATATCGCGCTCGGTCGTCTGTTCGAACCTTGCTCTTGACTATCGTTCGCGACAGCAATGCGATTGATCCACGACTCACTCTTATCGTGATACTGGAGCGCATAATAATACTAGAGCTCTCAAAACTTAATCCCGCCATCTTGCTATTCTCAGTGAGTCCATTTTCGACTCGTCCACGGCTCTCGACTGACATGGCAAACCAGTAGGGAATATGGACAGTAAATATAAGTTGGAGAAGGAGGCTTTTGTCTCTGGGATGACTGGGTCCTCGATTACACATGTATGCCTCGTTTCATCGGTGGCCTTGGTGCGTGAATCCTTGTCTGGGGAGAGGGAGTCAAAGATTCTGACGAACCGTACCGCAGTCGTCAATGTTCCTGTACGCGGCATTGAGGACTAGGTTGCCAGAATCTCAGAAGTTCGGGTTCATTCTGTCATGGATACTACTGGTTCTGCCCCTACTACTCTCGTTGACACTCTTTGCGGAGCGACCAATACTTTTGAACGCGATAATCATCGTTCCGGCGTCGCTACTGCTGCTGCTACCTAAACGCGAAGGACCTTCACCACTACCATCAAAACAGGATTCTACAGCTACAGAGGAGGATACCAGGGTCTCCCGGATACCCCCATTGCCGGCGCTCACGACATACAGATCCCATATGATGCTCATGACCACATTGGCAATTCTCGCTGTCGACTTCCCAATATTTCCGCGGTCGCTAGCGAAATGCGAAACATTTGGGGTATCATTGGTGAGTAAAAATCTGAATACAGTGGTGCAGATCTAATACCACGCGTATAGATGGATCTGGGTGTCGGCTCGTTCGTGTATGCACAGGGGATGATGGCTGCTCGGCCTCTGCTCAGGGATCCCAGGTACCTAACTGCTCCTTGGGGGAAGAAGGTGTACACGGTTACTCGCAAATGCCTACCTATCATTCTTTTGGGAGTAGGGCGAGTCATTTCTGTCAAAGGAACTGAGTACCCGGTAGGTCTGACAGTCATGTCGGTGCAAACTCTCCCCATTTATTGGTCGTCTTAGGAACACGTCACAGAATATGGAGTGCACTGGAACTTCTTTATCACCCTCGCGCTCTTGCCAATCCTCGAAGTAATGCTGCACCCGGTGTTTCAATATCTTCCTATTTCGCTTGTTGGAGTGCTAGTTGCGCTCGGCCAGCAGCTAGCATTGTCGTACGGTCTCAAGGACTACGTCCTGAACGCTCCGAGCACATCCTTGATTAGCCAGAACAAGGAAGGATTGGTCTCTTTGACAGGTATAACATGCCGATCTCTACCTATACTTACCAGATCACTAACTGCGGTTGCTATCATAGGATACTTCGCTGTTTACCTTTTGGGACTTTCTGCAGGAACGATCGTTCTACCTCCATCGCCCAACCACTTCAGTCGCAAGCAGGAGGCCCTGGCCAAACAGTCGTCGAAACATGGAATGCATACACCATACGATGCGGAACTAGACCTGTCGGCACCGAGGAAGTTGGACAAGACAGCCACCGAGCTCGCTTCGTACGCCATTATTTGGTGGGTGCTCCTAGGCTTCACAAAACTTTTCAAAGTGGATGGAACCTGGGGAAGCGAAGGAGGGATGTCCAGGAGGATTGTATGTTTCTATTCCTATCATGCCCCCGTTGCCCTTTCTCATTTGTATCGTTCAGGTCAACCTTCCCTACATCATGTGGGTCGCAGCGTACAACGTCTTCTTTGTCCTGGCATATATCGTCCTTCTCGACGTGATTTTCTTCCCTGGACCGAAAACCAAGAAACCCAAAACACCAACGAAGGAACCTCATTCCCCCACGGTATACCGGCGCGTAAATGTTACACTCGCAGGCAACCCGCCTAAGCTCTTGGATGATATTAACAAACACAGTCTCTCCATATTTCTTTTGGTAAGCTTTGTCTCCTTTGTACATCCCAACACTCGTTGGCTAAACTATTTTCTCTCATCAGGCGAACGTGTCAACGGGTGTGATCAATTTTGCGATGAAAACCATGTACGCCTCCACCGGGACCGCCTTATTGGTCCTAAGTGGTTATGCTTCAGTAATATGTGCTGTTGCTTGGTTCTGGGATAAACTGTCCAAGAAGCGTAAAGTCGATTAGAGGCACACCGCACAGCTAGATCTAATTTTATATAGATTCTCATGGAATACAAGTATATTGGAACGTACAGAATTCAAGAAGTCTGCATTTCCACAGTGGTTCCTGGTTCCCTTCAGGGGCCCGCACTCCAATTCAGTCCTGGGACTACTTGGTCAACGTCGATTAAGGGACGCTACTGGGTTTATTTCTGTCAACATTCCCCATTGCGTATGGTCACAGGAACATGTTATAACATATGAAGTGGCGCGCGTGTCTCATGAATCAAGGTATGGTTCTTTGACTTGTTGGGTCTATCACAACGGTACAGGTAACATGGTTATTTGGCCGTAATCATGCGCCCACCGCAGTCGATTCAGGAGAGCTCGTAGCCTGGTATCAGGAGCAGTACTGTACATTCAATCAGGAAGCCTCGACATTCGCCTCAGCAGCAGCCTTCCTCTCCGCAATGTACTTGTCCTCATCGATCCCCCTCTCCACCTTGAGGATGGTGATATTGAAGGTGATGAATGTCATTCCCATCGGTGAGAGAATCCTGGACTCCCATCCTTCTGGAAAACGCTCTTCGATCAAAAATGTCTCCAGATCATCGACACGTCCACCGAAGGCCACCAATAGAGTCGAAGCACTATGTAGAGGAGGCAAAGTGACAGTTAGGGGGGCTGTTTGATAAACATCGGAATAGGGAGGGTCCCATGACCCTGGGGCGGGCGGGCGACGTACTTGGTGCTTCCAAAGGTCTTGTGGGCCCTGTCCAGAGTGAAGTCGGGGTTGGTTTCGCGTGCTTCGACGCGACGCTTGGCAGAGAACCTCGAGATGTCTTCGATCGTCAAAATAGGCTTGCCGTTCGCGTCTTTTCCGGTTGCAGAATCCAGCAGCTCTCGGATGAAGGGAATGTGAGGCTTGGATTGGTCGGGAACAAGTGCGGAATCCTCTCCTGTATGTTAGACGTCAGATCTCGCTGTCGAAATCCTAATGAGGAGGGAGAAATGCGTGTTAACTTACGGAGCAAGGACGCGTCGTGCTCAATCCCGTTGTGCAGGTCGATCTCGGCGAGATCGAACGTGTCCGTTGCGTAGTTCTTGTTCAGCAAGCCGGCGGCATGGTTGGGGACAAAGTAGCAGAAGGTGCCTCCGAAGTTGTACGTTTCCCGGATTCTTTCGCCTAGTTCTGTGAATTTTATGTTCTTGCCATCGCGTGGTATGATGCCTACATAATTGGATATGATCAGCGGAAAGCAGAGGACAGCATTGAGGGAGAGGATTTACCGTGGTTTGCCAGCGCGTTCAAAGCGGGACATGAGCAGCGACTGTCGCCCTCCTTTGGGGAGATATACTCAGGCCATTGGCCTCCTGCGCCGGGGCATCCCGCAGGTGTGACTTGACCGGGCTTCCTACTGGAGCTCAGAGTGTTGGCGAGGGTCAGGGAGGTGTCCCATGCCGCAACATAGGCACCGTTGGCGAGCTTGCCGAAAAGCTGGAGGATACCCATGCTTTGAATGAATTATGCGGCTGAGTGAGATGGGGATTCTGAATGCCCGCTGGCCACACTTTATATGCCAGCAGCCAGCGAGGACACGGGAAATTAATGAACGGTAGCTAAGGCCACTCACGGAGGACAGAAGGTTCCATTGGAGGCACTGAGCGGATTGAGGGCGGCTTCATTGTCTCGTATTACTCTAGTTTCTGAGTCGCCTTTCAAAACTTACGTTTCGGTCCACTCGATGACTCCATCCGACAGCGGGCGGCCTTCTCCCCCTGATGATTGGCTCAATCAGCATGGAGAAGGCACTGTGACTTACGTTCGAGTTCGCTTTTTTCCTAAAGCCGGACACAGTGTGTCGATGACTTGAAGCCAGCACCGCCATTTCCAGATGACAGTTAGTACTTCAGAAAGCCCACCCTAACAGCTTTTCGGAACCCTATTAACCCGCTTGCGCAATGCGGTTTGCATAATGCATAGTTCCCCTAAGTCCAGGATCTTCTGAATGGGATTCTTCGGTAAATAACCTGGTAGGACGTACCACGTTTGCTCTTATTATCACCAAGTCGGACTACATCTTTAATCCGGTCGGATTTGCAGTCATTTAAGAGATTTGGATTGGGACTTGATGCAAGCTGTGTTCAGCGCTGCCGATTTAGAAGGCTCAAGGCTGAATGAAGCTCGGCAAACCTTGTGGACTGCACATATTCCTAGATCAGAGTTTAACCTGACCTGTGCGAAGCAAACAAGACTCGGACGCAACGGCTGATTGCGAGCCTTACCAAATTCCCTGCAGCTCGCTACTTACTCCTCTTTCACGTATGCCTCCGGTGCCGAGCGCACACCGCATAATCTCCCGCCAGGTCGCCGACATTTAGGGTCCGCAACCTGACGGTCCCACTGTCGAAACCCCTTCAAGTTGTTCTCTGCGATAGTGAACTTGCAACTTGATCTTATTGAGTCACATCCTCTCTGGCGTCAGAGCGAAGCAACTACATCATTGTCATTAGCATCATAAACAAACATTAATCCCGAGTTTACACCATCCCCGGTCCCTGCCTCCCTCCTCCCATATGCAAAATTTCAGAGCACCCATTCGCAACCCCTGCAGTTTACGACAGGGTCTCAGCGGCAGCAGCAGTCTCCGCGGGGTCCTTTGGAGTAGCACCAGCCGCTTCCCGGTCCGCGATAAACTTCTCCTCATCGATCCCTCTCTCCACCCTCAGCACCGTCAGATTGAACGTGATCACGGTCAGCCCCATCGGCGCCAGGATCCTCGACTCCCACCCATCCGGAAGCCGCTCCTCCAGCAAAATAGTCTCCAGATCATCCACGCGCCCCCCGAATATCGTCAGCAGCGTCGAAGAGCTAAAAAGTTTAAAAGTTAAAAAGAAGGTTTGTTTGAAGCTTAACCATAAAGGTTATGCAGGGCAACGACTTACTTGGAGCTGCCAAAGGTCTTGTGGACTTTGGCGAGGGTAAAGTCGGGGTTGGTCTCGCGCGCCTCGACGCGCCGCTTGGTGGAATACTTGGTGAGGTCCTCGATCGTCAAAAGCCTGTTCCCGTCGTTATCTTTCCCGGACGCGCTGTCGAGCAGCTCGCGGATGAACGGCGCATGCGGCTTGCTCTGGTCCGGAACGAGCGCAGAGTCCTGTCCTGCAAACCCCACGAGATCAAGTTAACCCCTATTACACTCAGCGATCGCGGTGAACTCGGGCCACTCACGGCACAGGGAAGCATCATGCTCGATCCCGTTGTGCAGGTCGAGGTCGACGAGGTCAAAGGTGTCATTGGCGTAGTCCTTCTTGAGCATGGTCGCAGCGTAGTTAGGCACAAAGTAGCAAAAGCTGGCTGCAAAGTTGTAGGTCTCGCGGATCTTTTGGTTCATCTCTGTGAACTTTATGTTCTTGCCGTCGCGGGGTAGGATGCCTGTGTAGGTTGGCGGGTGGGCACGGGAGGGTGCGGGGGCATTGTTGGGTATGTGAGAGGAGGTGGGAGGTGGGGGCGATGCTTACCGTGGTTTGCCATTGCGTTGAGAGCGGGGCACGAGCACCGACTGTCACCCTCCTTTGGGGGGATGAACTCGGGCCATTTGCCGCCAGCGCCAGGACATCCTGCAGGGGTGACCTGCCCCACCTTCCGATTCCACCGCAAAGTGTTGGTGAGCGTGAGGGAAGCGTCCCATGAAAGGACAGCAGCAGTGTTGAAGAGCTTGCCTAGCGGTTCGAGGACCATGTTAGCTGTTAGCGTTGGGGAAGGGTCAGTCTCGGTTTCCTGTGCTCCCCTTTATATATGTGCAGCCAATGAACGTAAGCCAATTATTGACTTGGGAAACAACGTGCCGGGAAGCGAGATAGAGGCGTTAAAACTCGATAAATACAATACCCCGGGTTCTATATGGAATATCCTACACTTATGCGTCTACGTCATGTCAGGTGGTATGTTCCAAATCTGGCCGGGTCTCTCATGAGATGAGCATCGGGTGGTTGAGAAAGAGCGAAAGCGCTTTGCATTCGAACATCAAGCGATATTTCTGTACAGCGATTGCCACGACTAGGTCGGGGTGGCTAGCAGGGAGCTAAGCATCGAGAGAAGTTCACTGCTTCCACTTTGAATAGTCGAATTGACCGTGGAGCCGAGTAGCGATCTTCATAAAGTCGGGTTCATTGTCAGGCGTGATGAAGCCAAGTCTGATGAACAGATCGATGAGGACTGGAACAAAAAGAACTATCAGCGAGGACATGGCATGGACGTGATGGGCAGCTTACCCATCCCACAGTTGGGTTTGAATTTGCCGGCTCGCAGCTGCTCGATAACACGTTCCTGGGTCATTAACTGTCATGACATAGCCATTAGAACAACATGAACGGCGAGGCCGATAATGGAACACCGACCTCGAAGGATTCCACCTCTCCGTCCAATGGTTTCGGTTCAAAGATAGAGGGGTCAACGCCCGGGGGGATGGCGATGTTGTAGACATATCTATCAACGAATTATTGAGCGGAAGGGGAGAACGACAGCTTGGCTACATACTCGACCTCTGGTTGGAGCCATCCTTTTGATGTCCTGTGGCGAGTTCAAAGGCGGAAATCACAAAGTCAAAACGGGAGAGACTAACCTGAAGAAATAGCTTATGGCGCCAACGGCCATAATACTGTCTCGGACAACGTGATCGGGCAAGCTGGCCTCCTCCATGCACTCCTTGACCAGAGACTCAAAGGGAGACATCCCGCTTGGGATTCCACCAGCAACGGTGTTGTCCAAATATCCTGGCCATCTGTTAGAAAAAGATCCGGATCAGTCCCGAGAACAGAGCAGCAGGACATACGTTGGTTTCGTTAACGCTCGTGTCGGAACCCACACACGAATGCTCTTGTGACCTTGATCATCGACGACGTTCTCGTAAATTGTCATATGGACGCCATATGTGATGACCCCGAACAATGCACACGCAGAACGTTCCATCTCGAAAACATAGTTCAAGGATCGACCTTCAGTGGAAGGGTGATCATGGACACCAAACGGATCGGCGTAGATCGGGTACATCTCGTTTCTCCACTTCTTGGGACCGCAGACATCGTTGAACAGGCCCGAGTCGCGCCATCGCTCGCATATATCCTTCAGAGCCGCAGTCCGCTTGGTGTGCGTGTCGACCCAGTGGTGGAAGCTGACACAAGGGCCGATGGACCTCCCGTTGCTCAGGACACGATGGTCTGAGCGATCCAAGGACAGCTTCCAGACCTCCAACTTTTGCAGAGTCCGATTCCGTTCGTTGTCGGCAACGAGCTCCTGGATGATCTGAGGCCTCAACAGGCCTATTATAGGACTGTCGACATCCTCTGTCAAGGCGAAAGGTGTCAGTTGCTCTGCTTCATGGAATTTTGCATCATACAAGACATCGGGAGCATCGCGGCGCAGTTCGACATTGTCGCACAGGTCGACTATCTGCAAGAACGACAAATTGGCAGTTCCCGCTGGTGGTGGCATTTTGGAGGGAGCTTTTCTTCCGCCGGGACCGTCGCGCGACATTTCCTGTTTGGGAACTTTGCGGGAACAAGACGGCGGCTGTTCACTGTTCACCGCGAACTGGGATGGATCGACGAGACAAGATCAATTGAAAGACATGGCGTCTGCGATATAATGCTGGTGCCGTCTTTATGATGCTGCTTCACATTCTCTGGGTGCGCCAGACGCACGCCGATGGCGTTGAGAAAGCTACCTCCTGGTGTACGTGCATCTGTGTTGCAGTTCTCCATCCTACTGACGCTTGCTACAGGAACTGCGCCTCAGCTACAGCGAAAATGACGTGGAGGACGTCAGAAACGAGGTCCTCAGCCTTTCCAAACTATCGATAGTGGCCGACCTGCCTCGTCGAGCGACAACGACGGTCCATGATCTGCCAGTGGAGCTGCTGGAAATCATCTTCAAGATAGCGCACAACGACTGGCTGATGTTCACGCTTCACCCAGAAGCCTACTCTGCGCAGCCCACCTCTCTCCGCGCACGCTCCTGGAAAGGTCTCATGCGCATATTCTGCCAATTCCCCTACACTCCGTCCGCAGTCTGCAGGCACTGGCGGGGAATAATTCTCGACTCTCCCGCCTTCTGGACGCGCCCCGCCGTTTTCGTGGATGGAAAGGACCCTCTGGCGTCTCTATCCAACCTTCGGGCATACATCCAACGATCCCGAGACCTTCCACTCATTCTCGCCGTGGTCCGCAAAACATACAATGTGCCGTACGACACGCAAGAAGCCCTGAACGTGTCGCTGTTCATGGACGTGATTGAGTGCCACCTGAAGCGGTTCCACGACATCTACTTCCACCTCAGCCAGAGCTCCTCCCTTCCGCTCATCTCCCGCTTCCGGTACCAGCCCCGCACGCAGGCCAACCTCCAACGCCTCGCTCTGCACTGTGACGCCGATGACGGCCCGAATAACGACACGGCAATCCCCCGGTTCCTTCCCTCGACCCACTGGCCACCCTCTCTCACCGCAATGAAAATCGACGGACGGAACTTTATGACCATGTGCCAGGATCAGTATTCATGGGCCATCGTCCTCTCCCGACTCAAGTCTCTCTCAATCGAGCGTCTCCAGCATACAGACGACACCCAAGGCCAGCTCTCTCTCGTAGAGACGCTAGAATTCCTCGGCAAGCTGCCCGAGCTTGAAGTGCTCACCATCCGCGACGTCGAATTCTGCACCACCCTCCGCCTTCCGCCGGGGACCCCACCAGTCACCATCGACGTCGCCGACCTCATCCTCGAAGACCTCAACCACGCCTCTACCAAGGCGCTCTTCGACCTCGCGAACCTCAACCCGACCTACGTCATGCTCCGCAACATCCCCATCGACGCCCTCCCCTACGTCCCACAGCCCATGTTCCTCGAGCTCGCCGACATAGCCATCGACCAGGACATCGAAGACCTCCTCTGCTTCTGGGACGGCGAGGTGCTCGCCATCCGCAACTGCGACGGCTTCAACGACGGGGTGCTCTCGCTCTTTGCAGACGACGAGCCGCTCCTCCCGCGCTTCAGCTGCCCCAGCCTGCGGGAGCTGCACCTGCAGGACTGCGAGAACTTTACGGGCGTGGGGCTGCGCCGCATGGCCGAGACGCGCATGGACCTCGCCACGCGCCGGGTGGATGAGGGGTTTAGCGTGACGGATGTTGCGGACATTTTTGTGAGTGGAGGTGGACCTGTGTTGGTGCCGGAGGACGCGAGCTGGCTGAGGACGAACATGAAGTCGTTCGTCTGGAGCACCGGCCAGCCTTCAGGCGGCTCGTGCCATCTGGATCCAGATAGTGTCGTTCCGTTTACCGTGCCGTGATATATGCGGGCTTGAAGGCGTTTGTACGAGATGTAACGATATTTACGAACTTTTTAACGTCAGTTATGTGGTGGTACCTGGAAGCGAACCGTTGGAGGTTTTTTTCTCGAATTAGGAAATGGTAATCTAGGAGGCGTAATACATGCGGGGCTGATAAGATACTGCTCTAGGATGGGATGGTAGAGCCATTAAGTAGTATGCGTACTGTAGTTGCGGGACCATTGGTTTTCCGGCAGCATATACATCCGAGTCATTGTCAAGAGACGACAAAATTCGTGAATAGAATAGTGGGGCGGCAGCGACAGTCTCATCACAGCCTCTGCGTGCCCCGTTCCTTGGATTTCATAATCCTGGTCGTCACAAAGCAGATGAGCCCGACAGTCACGCACGTACCCGCGAACACTATCGGCCTCCACCACAAGAATTTGGACCCAAGCAGGACGCCAGCAATCGGCGTTCCTAACATGACATATGCGTCAGCTCATAGCACAGACGCCATAAGAACAACGATTTATACCTATCAAGCCGCCCAGTCCTAAAAAAGAATTATTATTACGTTCGAGAAAAAAAGACTTGGAGACGCACCTGTGAATGTAAAGCACACTCCGAGCCGTGAACCAATCTCGCTATCACTCTTCGAAAGCGAATTGATCATTGGCGGCAGCAGACTTGCGTCTGGCGTAAAAGGGTTTGGTCAGCAGTGCTTGGAAAGGAGGACAACAGAGCATCGGACTTACACGCTCCCGAAAAGAATCCGTACAGGATGGCGAACACCATCGTCCCAGCAGCATTGTCGACTTTTAGGGTGCAAAACACAAGTATGGCAGCGACGAACACGCAGGGGATCACGATGTTGAACGCGCCGAATCGGTATACGAACAGGTTTGGGATTACGCGGCCGAATGCGCTGGCGCCGTTCAGGATGGCCAGCTTCAGCAACGCAAGAAAAAATGAGATCAGCATCCTCTCAGCCAGCGCGGGGGAGACAGTGACCTACCGTATAAAAGGCAAGATCAGGACTGATCCCGTTCTTAATCGCATTAAGTTGCAGGAAGAAAATAGGGTAATACAGCCCCGCCAGCACAGATAGTGTCCTATCCTTCAAAAGTCAGCATCCACGCCCTTCCAAACTACTACCAACGCAGAACCCCCGCACAACGAGTGAAAATAAACCCAGACTCACCCAAAGACCGTGATAGCATACGGCACGTCCTTCAAAAAGACTTGAAAGCTCTTGACAGCACTCAAATCGTGCTTTTTAGATGGGAACGGGCGGGTGCGCATGATGAGGAGGGCGATGAGCAGCAGCCCGCCGTTCAGCCCTGCGCTCGCCCGGACGCCGTTATGGAATCCGAGCGAGCCGTGGAACCACCTGTTTAGGATGATGGGATGGAACATGCCTCCCAGTGCCGAGCCCTGCGTGTTATAATTAGCAACGGGGACTGCTAATATCCGACTATCGGGGGTGATGATTGTCAACTTACTGATGTGCAGAGGCCTAGGGCGAGGGATCTCCGCTTTGAGAAATATTGCGAGACGATGCCTACTCCCGGAATGTACATTAGGCCGATGGCGATTCCAACCCCGACTCCTTGCAGCAAGAAGACCTGGGCTTCTGCGTCAGATGATTGGGGGACGTGGATGGAGAACCACTGACTTGGTACAGCTGTCCCTGCTGTGTTATCGACAGCATGAATAAGCAGAACACGAGGAGAACCGAGCCTCCGATCATCAAATGGTAGCTAAATTGGTAGGTAAAACATTAGCGAAAACACCCCTTTAAAACAGTGGATTGGACGAACAAATATCCTCTGTCGAACGCCCTGCCCGAGACGATGCCGATGCTAAGCACCAAGCATAGCTGCACACTCCCAATCCAGCTACGAAACAGAAACAATCAGCGACCGTCGGTTGGATCTTATCGCCGGCAAGCCCTTGCAAAGCTCGAGCGTTCGCTCACCTAATTTGCGCGGAAGTGTGGTTTGCCAAGTAGTACCGGACGTAGTAATCTGAGAAGATCCCAGGTTAGATTCATTGTGTGCTGTCGACCCATGTGTGCAATGAAAGAATCTGCCTTGCTTCGATCAGTTACGTACCGTTGTATACACCGTAGGCGTTCGTATACCTGCGATTCGGAGAAGATTCAGTAAAGGCTACAGCCCTGTTCGTTCGGCATGACCCAAAGTACGCACCCGAAGCTGCAGAACTGCGTGATCCACCTGTTGATAAAAATGGAGTTACGAGTCAGAAACGCGCTGGACAGGGATGTAGAGGCGAAGGACTCGTCGCAACCGTAAATAAAAAAGCTTGAAGAACTCACACTCCGAACACTACCAGCCACGCTCTGAACCCTCCTTCAGGAAACGACACCGCCACTTGTTCAGACCGCTCCACGTCCACTTCCTTTGTGTTTACCGACGCCGATCCCTTTTCCAAGACTTGCGGGATATATTCTTTAGATGCGGCAGCTGATCGATCTTTCAGAGGAGTTGATGCCGCAGAGACCACTGTTTCTTCAGCCGTAGATGGCGCAGAGATGGAGCAAGCGCGGGAGTCGGGTTGGAGGACGATCATGGCAGTCGAATCTGGCGAATGGAAATCGTGAAAAGGAAGAGGACGGGCGAGGGACAAGGAAAGGATAAATCTCGTCGGATTCTGTTATTCATGTGGCTTTTGAATTTATGGGATTCTGACTCCTCTCGCCACTTTTAGTTGTGCATCGCAGATGCTGCCAAAGGTGGAAGCAGGGCCCAAGGGGTTCCTTTAGTCATCGTACCCACAGATTTCACGACGTGGATCAAGTGGATTGAGATGATGATATGTTACTGTCCTTCTTTGGGGGCCGCCCGGATCCTTAGTGCATGATAACAATCCTTCGGGAACCACTTCCGGCGGCATTGCGAAACGTGAAAGGAATGTTGGGGAAAGCTCGGAAAGCACGTACCTTGTCGCTGCAGAACCGACCTTTGGCTCGGTCAGACGATACGGAACGATTGCAGGTAGGGTACGTCATTGAGCTGCGCATAGGCTTTCCGTGAGCGCATGAGCTAGTACGAGAAAGTTTTCCGAAGCTCCATGCAGAGAAGGACCATTCGGAATTACGAGTTCCGTTGCGAAAGGATCTGGTGCGATGGTTAGCACAAGCAAAGAAATTTCACGAAGCACATATACATCCGAACACAATTGTAGGCAATTCTAAAGATGATCAGGAGATCGCATCATGGAAACAGTTAATCAAGGGGTCATGAAGAATCCTAGTTATTCAAACTGAACGCCACAAATGCTGCGATGTCAAGAATTCTCAACTGCGAAATCTAACCACATGAGAGCTTTATTCAATTGTATCAACGGTCCTGCGCAAGAAAGTACGATTGGAAAGGATTCTTACCTCAATGTTACCTCAAGAACATCGCGGAGTCTCGTTAGATTGTGCTAAGAATGGCTAAGAATGCCGGGTTAGTATTCTCGAACGATAAAGGGGTGATAACGCCAGATTAGACATCAAGGGTGGTAGAAAAACGTGTCCTAGGAGAACGTAAGTCCGCTTGACACCGCAGGACCAGCCATATGTTATGAAATCTGCTGATTGCCAGAAATAGCGGTCATCTGAGCACAATGGCCTTTTAGAGGCTCTGCAAAATGTTGTTGGTGGGATTGTCGGAAACACTGAACCGCCGGCGGCATGAATCAGGCCGCGGAGCTTTTGTGCCGGAGGTCAAACCCATCAAGCATTTCACACTCCGATTAACGGGGAGACCTGGCGCACAGACCATCCACAACTCCCCTTGAATTCAAACGCCCAGCTGCGGATGCTCGCGCAAACTTTCACCATCCGTTGCCCCTGCAATGATATTACCTATAACAATAACCGCGTTTGAATATATTAGGCCAACGTCGCTGCGCTGGCTACCCGAGTGTACGAACCTTTGGCGACCAACTCGTTCTGGCCAGCGATGGTGACAATGGGTCCTTGACAATCGCAAGGAACCCTGCCTCGTGGGTCCCTCCCTCGGAGGTCTGGATTGAACATTGACAGGATATTCTCTAAATAGAACGGGTGCTAAGTATTGGGCTGGAGTTTGTTGACGGATCGTTCTGACTTGACAGAGCCGTTGCCAGCAGTCATTACTTCCGAGGTAGTTTGAAGTTCTCCGATTTTCTCTCCCTGTGGAGCATCTTACAAAAAGGCCGTAATTCCTGCGGGGCCTGTTCCGAGTCCGCAATTGCCAGCACAATTTACACTTCTAAAAAGCAGCGTTTCACGCCGTTTATCCTACCAAGTTCTCTCTGGAATCAATGCGGTGAGCAATAAAATATTTTTCTAATCGCTTACCTTTTCAACGCCAGGGCAGACGCTAGTCCATTTGGATTAGCCGATTTTTAAGCTTGATCGCCTAAGAAGATTGATATGACAGGGCTTCTTTTGCGGTTTGCTTCACGTATCGGCCCAGCGGCGTTCTCGCAGATATAAAAACTGGGACCCTGGGATTGACACGCTTTGCCTATATTTCTTCCTTCCCCCTTTCCTTCTCTATCCATCTCCACCCTCCTCGCCGCTATGAAGGTCGCTTTCATCGTCACTCTTTTGTCACTGTTCGTCACCTTCGCCGCTGCCATCCCCAGGGGCATCAACGCTCAGCGCATGGCACGCGGAATGTCCCCGCTGCCACCAGTCAGACGGCGGGCAACTCCAGCTCACGGTACGCGTTTACCCTCTGGAGATGCAACTGATACTCACTGCCTACTTAGCCGCTGCTCGTGCCGCACCCTCCAACGTTTCTCAGTGCAATGGTGGAACCGTCAAGTGCTGTATGCGCTGTCATATCTCTCAATTGTGCATACACTCACAACATGCTACTAGGCAACTCGGTGGCGTCGTCCAACGACTCATCGGCAGGACTCATCGCCGGCCTTTTGGGTATTGCACTCCCTCTGAACTCTATCGTTGGCCTAGGCTGCACCACCCTTAATGTCATTGGTGTTGGCGGTAGCTCTTGGTACGAACAACTTTTCGTGCGTTATCGCCGTGTTGTCTGATGTTCTTTGCCAGCTCTAAACAAACGGTTTGCTGCAACGGCAACTCGTTCGGTGCCCTCATTTCCCTTGGTTGCACACCCAGTACGTTCGCCTCCTATATGCCGTTCTTCGCCTCCGGATTCTAAAATTCTGCTTCCAGTATCGCTTGGCGCCTAAACCTTGAGTTTAACCTTAAAATCGGCATTTGGATGTCAATGAAGGCGCATCATTGACTGCTTCCACCGCGCATATATCCACCGATCCTCCTCGCCAAGGCCTAATTAGCCCCGCCTTCACGCTTCTCGAACGCTGTCTCCTGAATATTACGACTACACCTCACTATCCTTTTAGTCTACTCCTAGCACCGCGCACTTCCAAGTCGGAGATTCCCTTACTACAACTGTCTCTTCAAGTACCCCTATCTCGTTCCTTTCGCGCACTCCGTCTTCGCATTTCCATTCTATTCGCTTTTTCGCTCTCCTTTTTGACATTGGACATCTTTCGTTTTTCTCCTTGGTAGTTTTACACAACTACGTTCGTCCACTCGTTTCGTCCAAAAGTGTATATATGCGTCTCTCTGAATTGATTGCGCCTAATTTGTTCATACTCTGGCGTCCGATTGGTCTACATGCACAGGATTCTAGGCAATTGGTTGCCCACTGGTTGGCAGTAGTGCATCAGATCAGAGGCACAATGTTATTCGCTTGGTCTGGTATATTGGAAGTCTGTTACCATTGCTTAGGCAAGTCCACTGCTGTACCGGTGGCGCCACCCCAAAAAATCAAGAAGTGCATCCGAAGATTGCATGGTCCTTGGCAGCGGTTCGGGGTCTATTTTGGCAATCGTTCTCGTCGGACGAGTCGGGAAGCACGAAGCATACGAATCTAACTCTTGCCACGTATGACCAAGAGTATTGAAGATGACTGACCACTGCACATATTCTATGATGGCACTCTAGCATTATATTTACTATACTCTACGGACGACTTTGACCTTGCATTTATGCATTAGCGCCGTCCTTCGTCGTTCTTGTTTTATTGAAAGGAAGTAAGTAGCTCGTTGAACTTCGTATTCGAGACTCCTTCTCTGTACGCATATTCTATTTAAGAACACAGAGCTTAGGAAATGGGAAGCCTGCCAAAGAAGGTCCATCGTCTTCGGCAGGGCCCAACGGCTGCAGGTCGGGAACCTCGCGCGATTCAGGGGCGCTGGAGGAATCGAGGTTCCGCCCCCTCATCGGAAAGGCAATGAACAATGAACAATGTACGTTCAACCATCGACGATCTAACCCAAGCTCTCATGAATGGAATCTCTCTTCTTTCTATCACTAGCACCACTGCGAGCGAGCAGCCCTGTAGGAGGGATTTTCAATCTTGCACGATCTGCCCATGGCAGTACAATGGTGGGCTTCTGCCGTATTGCAGACGACATATTTGGACTAATGGTTCCCGAATCAGGTCTAGCGCCTCGCCTGGCGTTACCCCAGCGTGCGCGCGGATCCCTCTGGCCTTGTCTTATGCTGAAGCCTGAATCTCTCTCCCAGCACTGTCAGAATCCAATAAATCGCGACTTCTCGGCGCCATTGTGCATGTCGAATGTTGTGAGTCATGGGATCGCCGGTTCGGTGTCTGTGCCATTTGCATGGTGTTCCAATCGTGGGTTCGTCAAGTTATAGTCTGTTATGGTGCAGCTCCAGAGCGTTGGAGACATACGTATACCCGGCGTAGAAGAAGAGTAGTTGTCAGCGCTGGATAAACGCTGGCATATGCTTCCTACCTGTGATTGGACCGTACGTCCCACGCTGCCGGCTCCACAGTTCAGTAAGTACATCGTAAGTCAAAGGAAACCTTACCAGGCTTACATACCTCGGGCAAAATGGTTATATTTCTAGAAGACAGGCATCCACGCGGATTTTCTCGAGAGCGCCAAACCCTCCGACTCGTGCTTGCATCAACTGTTTGTGGAAAGATTGTTGCCATAAGCAGGATGTGTTCTTTGAGCGTGGCCCACTGGCAACTGCCACAGGTGACAGTTGAGGTTTGGGTTGGCAGCTGGCATGTTTTCCTATGCTCCGTCGCTCACGGACCTCCACAAAGTTTTTGAAATTTCTTCCCCACCGTTGCTGGTGAGCACACGCGAAGCTTATGCTTACAACCTGCTTACACCACACCTCCGAGATTGAAGATCAAAAAGGCGACGGGCGCGGTATGACAACCATTCTCATGCGTCGCGACCTATAAGGCGTTTCAATTACACCCTCCTCTTACACCGTGGCCAAAGGATTGCCAAAGGAGGCGAGAGGTGCACTCGCCGTACGTATTCTCTTGTATCACATACCAGTCCAGGGTTCGAAGCCGTTGAGCGGGCCACTGATAACGGGCTGAGCCGAGGAGGCCGTTTCCTCATGCTATCACGTATCCAACTTCCAAGATGCAATTGGGAAAAACAAACGTTAATGGTTGATCGGGGAATAACAAGGTGTTTTCTCGGTTGGTCTGTTCCGTTGGTCCCCTTCCCTCCCGTCGCATGGTTAGCTGTAAGTTGTGCGTTGGGATGCCAAAGTGTTCTCAGCTAGGTTGGTCGATTGCACTGGAGGGGGTGGTTGGAATTCAAAGGGGAGCATAATGCAGCGACAAAGCGGGGCAAAGTGTGTGATTAGAGCTAGAGGTGGAAGCCTGGTTCGGGTCCGTTCCGCAAAAGGTGTAGACGTCGTAAAGGGGAAAGTCAAAGGGAAGGCCTTGAAACGATAAAGGTTGCCTGAAGGAGTTGTTGCAAAAATCGGCGAACATTCCGGTATATACATAGAATTTGTTGGTTGCCGTATGGCGTTGCGTGCTTGCTTCGTATCGTGGCGCTTGATAATTGTGTTGTCGGTACGTGAGCAATGAGACGGCCAATACCCACAAACCCTGACTGCGCCGTCCGGCGACGCCACAAAACCTTCATTTTTGAATTGAAAGGTTGAGCAATGGCTCAGTCGCTAGAGAAACAGAACGTAAACGCGGGTCCTCCCTGTGGTAAGCAGAGACCACGGTGTTGATTCAAGCTGACAGCAGGCTGAGACGGGTATATTGACCCTTGTCGATTTTCAGATGGAAAAGACAAATTGAATGGCAGTTTTCTGGATTTCTCAAAGTTAATACCGTTCTCCCGTGAGCTGTGGAGAGTTAACCGGGGGTGTACGTACCAGAGGACTATCCTATAGCCAGTTATGGATGTGCCCTCTCGTTGGTAGAGCCCGGAACTGATATCCGGTCGATAATATCTGAATTCTTTGATGCAGCCCCGCTGGGATTGACCTCTGCTGACGGTTTCGGTTTCGTCATGGAACAACATGAGTGAGCCAGAGCTCTGCGACGGCGGAGGCTGCCGTTCGTCGATCTGTTTGTGAATGGCTTGCCGCAGGAGATTTGGTCTTGGATTGGGCGCGTTTGACAGTTGAACAGGTTCAGATACACGACGGTCTCCAAGTTCATGTCGCTTGTTGCTGCGGCGAATATGACTGGCGGGGACATTGACAGATTCACGTCGCGGTCTGACAGACTGTGATATATCTAGGAACGAAGAAACGTTGGTTAAACCTAACATACGAGCAGAACGCGTCGCAATATGCACCTTTCTTCAAAGGCATCTTTCCCTTTGCCTCGTCATGGGCGATCAGATGCTGGATCCGACGTGGAATAGCCACCGGAAAATCGCCATCGTTGTCAAAAGTTGTCGAGATCGAGAGAATGCGAGGTAAGAGGATTTTGTCCTCAAGATCCCTGGGGTAAAGAGTGCATGAGATGTGGCACCAATTGCAGCTGCACTTGGAACGGGGCCCCGGGCTTTGGTATACGTGGTCACCATCCACCGGCAAAGATTTTAGTTTCGAAGACGAGGCAACTGGGTTGGAGGTCATCGTGGAGGAGGTGGGAACTTGTCATAGGGAAAGAATGTTGTCCAATATATGCGATCGATGAAAGACAACGTCACACCCAGTTAACGGTAAGCACCATGATGTCGGGAAGTGCGGACCAGGCACATGTGTATTGAATTCCATTTTTCCACCGGCGAATTTACTGGTCGTAATAAATCAGGCTCATCTAGCAAAGCTAGGCGGCAATCTCCATTAGTATGAGCGTAGCAACGAGAAAGCCGTTGTCCCCAGCGAGCTGCCAGAGTAAAATTCAACCAAGCGGTTCCAGAACACAGATATCCCAATAGATTCATTGGAAACAGCACGCCGTTGCCAGTCGAGCTAGGCCAGAGCAAAGTACGGGAGTGGTGGTCAAAGGCGCAGTTGCCGGCATCTCGGCGTCACATATGCCGCCATCAAACCTTATCGTTCAGCTACAAGCCACCTCGGGAATTCCCGATACCACAGAATTGTTGGCGTCCACAATTGGACGGTGCCAGAAAGCAAGAGCCCGTCGTCGAACGTCAAGATGGTCAAAGGTACGTTCGACAATGACACTATGACCACCGAAACCATGAGCTAACGAGCTGCAATTTCAGTCTACAAGCCCGGCAAGGTATGATTATCCTATCGAAGTAAAGAGGAACCCAAAACCGACCGAAATTGCTCTGTTGTTCTTGTCAATCAGGTCGCTATCGTCCTCCAAGGTCGTCAAGCCGGCAAAAAGGTCGTCGTAATCAAGCAGCTCGATGATGGAACCAAGGAGCGACCATACCCCCACGCCATCGTTGCCGGAATCGAGCGCTACCCACGGAAGGTAACGCGTCGTATGGGCCAGAAGAAGGTGCAGAGGAGGAGCAAGGTTAAGCCTTTTATCAAGGTGCGCATATGTCTTTCTCGTCCATGGTCTATGTTGACCTTCTCTGTATGAAACAGGTCGTCAACTACTCACATCTCTTCCCCACCCGATACGCTCTTGAGCTCGAGGGTTTGAAGGGATCCGTCTCAAACGACACCTTCAAGGAGCCAACACAACGTGAGGATGCCAAGAAGAACATCAAGAAACTACTCGAGGAGCGTTATCAGAGCGGAAAGAACAAGTGGTTCTTCCAGGCACTGAGAGTAAGTTGGAACGCTTTGTGCTGTTGGACGATCGCTGACATCCGTTTGCTATTACAGTTCTGAGCTGGCATTTCTTCTTACCTTTCTTCGCAACACCAAAATGTATGCACTATGACCACCGAGACATGTTATTATGAATACGCATTTCAATCTCTTGCATGCACATTTGGATCAACCACACTCCTCGGAATGGACGCACCTGTTACCCTATGATTTTATACCCATGGACGTGTATTGAGAGATTTTGGAGAGACTGTCCCTGAAGTGTGACTTTTGATGTCTGAGTCCCGAGTCGAATCTGTCTTGACTCTTCGCCATTCATTGTCCTGCGGTCGTTGCCCGGCATAGTGCCCTTCACTGCTTGAAAATCAATGTTTGGCAGCGGCCGTAGTACCAAACATTGGCGGCAAGCGTGTTCGCTTTGTCTGGTGAACGCGTTCGACTGGGACAGTCGATCGCGACCGCCTTTTGGCATTCCCCTCAACGATTCTTCTCCTTCTTTCCTATTCCTTGAATCGTTATTTTGCTGTATAAAAAGACAGAAAGTCACTGGTTCAATGTAGGTTGAATGTCGATACTGAGCCCATGGAATGTCCATCTGATCTTTCATTCAGTTTTACGAACGGGAAGTCCAAGCATAACCACGATGGTCTTTGGAAATTTTGGGGGTGCCAACACGCAGAACCAGCAGCAGCAGCAACAACCTTCTGGAGGGCTGTTCGGAAACGCGCAAGGCACTGGAACGACGGCTCCCTTGCAGGCTCAGCCGACGCAGCCATCTGGCTTGTTTGGGAGTACGAGCCAGGCACCAACGACGGGGGGAGGGCTCTTTGGGTCGACGAACACGAATAACAACACTGGCGGAGGGCTGTTTGGCAATTCGACCACAACCACGAACACTGGAGGTGGCCTGTTTGGAACAAATCCGAACCCAGCAAACACGGGAGGAGGCCTCTTTGGTTCGACAAACGCGAACCCTGGCAACGCAGGAGGGGGCTTATTTGGCAACTCGAACACGGCTGCAAACGCAGGTGGAGGCCTGTTTGGTAACAATGCAGCCAACAACCAGCAGCAACAGCAACAGCAGGGGACTGGGTCAGGTCTTTTTGGCTCGACTACCACGCAGCCTACGGCAGGGGGTCTCTTTGGATCGACGGCCAATCAACAACAACAGCAGCAACCAAGTAATGGCTTGTTCGGGAACTCGACGCAGACAAACACTGGCGGCGGATTGTTTGGGAATAATATGCAGGCGGGTGGAAGTTTCTTTGGCGGCAAACCTGCTGGTAGTGGACTGTTCGGGTCGTCGACCACCGGTGCCGCCAATACTGGAGGAGGGCTGTTCGGAAACCAGCAGCAGCAGCAGCAGCAACAGCAACAACAGCAACAGCCAGCGGGTGGTTTGTTTGGGCAATCGACAGCCAACACTGGCGGTGGAGGATTGTTCGGAAACAGAACCACATTGGGAACGAGTGCACTCGGGCAGCCATCCGGTGGGCTGGGAGCCTCAACCGCACTCGGCTCTTCAAGTTTGCTCGCTTCTCGCTCCGGTCTGGGCGTGAGCAGCGCGGATCCTACGCAAAATCTTCAAGATAGGATTGAAGGAATTTACAACGCGTGGAGCTCTACCTCGCCACAATGCAGATTCCAGGTACATTTTGCATGTTCATTTCGCGTGACGGGGTTTGAACGATTGCTCGCATATAGTACCCTTTCTACAACCTCGTTGATCCAAATCAAGTCAATCTCTATGGACGCCCCCCGAATGTCCTGAACGATGCGATATGGGAGAAAGCTGTGCGGGAGAATCCCGATCGTTCGTGGTACGTCCTTGCTCACATTTTAGGCCTCTTCCACTCGAAGCTGACGATAACGATTGCACAGTTTCGTACCAGTCGTCGCCATCGGGTTTGATGACCTCCGCGAACGAGTTGAGGCTCAAAGTAGGCAAAGCGAAGACCACAAGCAAAGGCTGAAAGATCTCAAAACGCGTTTGGAAACACTGTCAACTAGGCATAGCGTTTCGAACGTGTCGCGGCTGCAAAAGGCTGCGGTACAGCAAACACAGCTGATGCACCGGCTGTTACAGATGATTCAGCATTTACATCTGCTGATCCCTGGCGTGCGGTCGTCTTCCATCCGGCCAGAAGAGGAACAGCTGAGGAGCAAGTTGGAAGAGATTGAAGATGAGTTGAGGAAGGGGAGAATGAAGGGCAAGTTGAATGAGCTGTGGGCGTTGTTAGGGGCTGTTACTGCTTCGGTTGAGAAGGGCAGGAACGGTGCAGGTGGGGAGTGGGCTGTTGTTGACGAGGATGGGATGAACCAGATCGTTCAGGTTTGTAATTATCGTTGAATTCTCAGAAGGTCATGCTCACGGGTCGCTTTTCAGGTGCTGAAGGAGCAACAAATGGGTCTGGCCCATCTCACGGAAATACTACAGAAGGACCAAAAGGACATGGCGATCGTGATGGGACAATCCAATGCTGATGATGCCCAGATTGGAGATGCCCTCTTGAACTCGACGAATACTCTTCGTGCGAGTGCTTTGCGGTAGTAGTGCTACGATCGTTGCGTTGTCCCTCTTTCATCCTTTCTTTTCGAATGTTGTTATTTATGCTGTCATATTCTTGGATTTCCCGGAACAGGTACTCGATATGAACAAAGTTGATGGCGGCATGGCTACTGGAGAGGGTGTGGCATCAGGGACGGTGAATCGTCATCGACCAGGGTTGCGGGGCGCAGAATGATTGAGCATTGCCATGGCTGGTCGTGTGACTCCTCGACGGCTGCTGTGATGCCGTATCATCGGGTTGGGTCCGTCATTCGAGGCCTTCGGTGCTGCTACTGCCCTGGCTGCCTCTCGTGCGTTTTGGCGGTGGATCAGTGCCCCGAGGCAAAAGAGAATCGCTAGGACCCCAATTGCTCCTAGAACAAGCCCAACGATCGGTACCCCGGTCACTTCAACGGGAGTCGAGGTTGACGTGGGCTCGTTGACTGCCCCGCCAGGGCTTGAGTCGGTGTTATTGGCGGTACCGTTTCCGATCGCCGCATCGACGATTTCGGTATACCTGAGGTTCTTTCGTTGTCGTCTCTGATACCACTGAAGGCAGGATACTCACACGAAATAATCGACAGTGGCGTATTCGTAACCGTCGGGGACGAAAACTCGGACTGAGTGTTGGGTGTTCTCCAAGTCTGCGAATGTGGCTAAGAGGCGGGATCGCCGGGTGGGATCTCGTCCCGTTTCTTGTGAGTCGTAATCTGTCTGGTCGACGGTAATGTCTTCGTCGTCTACAGAGAGGCCGGTCGCGACCGCGGATGGCCATCTTGGTGAGTAGTAATACAGTGCTATTCCTAGGACAGTCGTCAGAACATGTCCGTCCGGACTGGGTTCGCTGTTTCTTTTGATTTGGAAGACATTACCTGTAAAGTTGAACTCTGCACGAGCACGAGCATCCCGTGCAGACATGTGGGTTCGACCTTCGCCTGCATCCCAGTCGTTCACTGGGGATCTTCTCCAGCTAGCCGGGGGTATATATTGAATTGCAGGGTCTTGATCATCGATGGATACATTGCGAAGGGTTTGGGCCAGTGTAAGAGACACCAGCCAAGTACAAACGGAGTGGAACAGGAATGAGTTTCTGAGCATTGTCACTTGCAATAGAAGTGACGGGGGCAGCGGGACAAGTTCTGGATGTGGTGCCCCAGGAGTAAGGGTGGTGCCCCAGGAGTAAGGGTGGTGCCCCTGAAACTCAGCCCCAGTGTGGCTCGAGGCTGCAACGTTGATTCCGGCAGGCGCCTAAAGCATGGCTGTGGTGCATCATCAAGCGTATGCTACTTTCATTTACAGGTGCTGGGATGCTGATTATCGGGCTGTACCTTTGATATGTGAGGATAGAGTCTCATTCTGGAAGTCAGCGTATCGTCACTCCGAGTTCCGGCCAGCTCGATATCACTTGTGTTCTGCACCTTCGTCGGAAAGTAGTTGTCTGCATCTTCTTATCTCCTTTGCGGCTTGAGACACGCCGTTGACTGATGTCACATGTGGCTGTCAGAGTCCAGGATACTCTTCGCCTGGCACTGATGGATTGGTTCAGGGTAAATGGGATGTTAGCTGCTGAGGTGATCACGTCCGAGCAATGTTTAGCGTTTCAACTTCCTGCGCCTTTAATTCTATCAAACCTTGTTCAGTTAATGAATCGTCATACTGATCAAACTGGAGCAGGTCTTCAGAGAGGATATCAGATATTCCGATAAGAGTCGAAGTGCCTGTACATAGGGTTCGCGAATGGTATTACGGGCGCTAATTTTCCATCAAGAATCAAACACCGTCTTCGTTCGCACAAGCTCACCTTGCTAGACCTGGCTAATTAGCTAGATGCACTGGAAACATGCGAAATTAATTGATGGAGGTCTTGATAAAAAGACATGTTTGTTCGTGAATTTGTTCCTCGATTTTAACTTGGTCTCCGCGATCAAGCCTTCAAGGCTTTCAGACACCGCTCCATCGTAATGGTGTTCTCATTGAATAAGCGGGCTTTGTTTATCGAAATCAATTAATGGACAAACTCCTCCCCTCTCCAGCAGTGCTAGTGGGCGCCCAATCAATAATTCGGACATCTCAAAGACTCACTTGGCACGATTACCACCACACGTGATGAAACGCGGCCGTCGGAAAATTTAGTAGTCAATAGTCTTTACCATCTTGCTTCTTCCACTATCAGCGTGGAAATGTCGAGTCGAAAACCTACCAACATGGGAGAAATCGAAGGGATTCAGACTCACTCCAACTCCGTTTTTGCAACCTACTTTCTTACTTTTGCCCCCACCGACGCAACGAGTAACCCAGTGACGAGGCATATGTACATGCTTTCTGCTACGGCAAACATTCACTGACTGATATATATCCAGTCCCCAGGCCACTCCAACGACACCCGAATCTCATCCAAGAGCTTCAGTGCATAGGTACGTGATTCATTTGTGTTCCTTTTGTCGGCCCGGCTTTGTTCTGATACTAGATTGTTATTAATAGAGAGACCCCAAGACACTCTGTACCAGACTTCGACCTCAAACCACAGAATGGATCACAATCATACTTGGTCGCCGAATGCATGGACGCCGAGATGGTCTGTTGTCATTGGTCTGACTTTAAGCGTCACTACCTTCCGTTCCACGCGAAGTTGCTAGACGTTGATGGGTGCCTCGAATATTTGACCCAAGGCCCTAAGCCAGTGCTAAAACTGCGCGGTAACGAGCCACTCGGCTCTAAGCAGTATCACTGGACAAACCTCCTTGACTTACCTTCGAGAATGAGAAAGACTGAAGGGGAAGTTTACAAGCATTTAGAAGAAATGTTCACGTCCATTCGAGCATATCAGCTCAAACGGAGCTATCACCGGATCCCCAACAAGGATCGGGAAGCGAGCTTGTTCGAGTTTCGAAATGTTCCCCACACAAACCTCTCCTCCTGGGTACCTGGTGTAAACCAAAGGGCTGCGGAAACTTGCTTCACTGCCGATCGGGAGGGGGAGATGTCTCCATTGGACCAAACAATGACCACAGCTCCAGATGTCAAGTTGACGTACGAAACCCGACAAGAGGTATGTATTATGCGAAGTCGTGATAAAATTTCTGCACGTCCGTGCTCACAGCTCATCATCTTCATTCTTAGAATCGTATCCAGCTACTGGGAGATGTTAGTCGCCTCATGAGCAGTGACCCACGCAGAATGTTCTGCTATGCGGTATGTTCTCTCCACGCTTATTGCTGTTTATTATGGCTAAATGCCATTCGTGGCTAGTTCACTGTTGAGGACGATCTCATAACCCTCTGGTATTTCTCCAAGTCCCATTCGGTCAAAGCTGGATCGTTCAGTTTCATCAATGTACGTTCTTCTACACGCGCTAATCATTTACTGAGAGCCTACTTCAGAGCCCAAGAGAATTCGTCGCAGCTATGCTTCCTCTCTGCTTTGCAACGGATGAAGAACTTGGATTTGATCCCAAAGTTGTCCGCCTCAAAGGAAATAGTTTTCTCTATCATTTCCCTCAAGAGGATGGATCGGATACATATTTCAAGACCCTCGAGGCACTTGCCGAGCCTCGTACGCTACGCCTATCATCCAGAGCAACCAGAATCTGGAAAGTTGTTCAAGTGGAATCTCCGCGTAACCTCAAGCCACTGGGTCAAGAAATGGTCCTGAAGGATGTCTGGCTCAAAGACGATGCCGACACGGAGAAGCAAATTCAAAACAACCTTTTCGAAGACATTGAAGCGTTTGCGAGGCTCCCTAACCGGGGTGACCACCCTTGCCTTACATACTGTCGTCAACAGGACAAACTTGCGTTGAACCATTGGCTCGACAACGAGAACTATAAGAGTCTCTTTCTGTCAGTCTCCCACGAGTACATTGGGCCATTCTCTAAGGAAAAGGTGCCCGAGGCATGGCAACAACAGGGTCTCTTCAAGATTCCGAAAGGTCGCCATGGGACGGATCCGTGCACTACTGTCTCGTCAGGGGTCGATGAACTTGAAACCATTCCCTGCGACGATTCTTACTGGGGCACAGTGGAAATGGAAGAACGAAACTGCGGCGTTGCGAAGAAACAGTGCCGCTTCGTCTTCAAGGAAGTCTGTACGTCTGTGCATCGTCTGACCAAATTGGGCGATGCCATTGCGATGCTTGCTCAATGTGTTGTTGGTAAGTGTCCCATTGTTCTTTTTCAGCCTGTGTTTACTGTCGACCTTTCTCTTAGCACTGCAAGTTATGTTTTGCGCGGGTTGGGTCCATCGCGACATCAGTTCAGGTAACATTCTGGCCTTTAGGTCCACACCAGACGACCCATGGTGCGTCAAACTGGCAGATCTGGAGTATGCCAAAAGGTTCTCTTCCGATTGTGCGCGATCCGATCCGAAGATTGTACGGGCATCTTGTTGTACTTGAATTTCTACGCGCCGTTGGCTGACATCCCACTCAGGGAACTCCTTATTTCATGCCTCACGAGATCCTAGCCGAACGGCTCCTGCACAATCCATTAATGGAGATGTACGCAAACTCAGGTAGTATTGGTGCTATAAGTGACTCCGACGAAGAAGACTTTGCAGAATTAGAGGAGCCAAACTCGGAAGGGCGAGAAGTATGGGGCGCCATCAAGCATAACTGGCAACACGATCTCGAATCGTTATGGTGGATCCTCCTCTACCTCATAACTGCTCGGATCCCCCACCAACCATCTCGAGACTGGGCACTCCAAGTGTTCCGCAACTCTCACAGGCTTTCCAGGACTCGCGAACAAGTTTTCACGCTCAAGATCTACACGACTCTTAGCCCCAGCAGGGTGCACGAGCCTCTGCGCCCCGTTATGAAGTATCTCGAGTATTTGCGAGATAAGATGTGTGAATACTATCTTCGACGGGAGCGCGAAGGCCAGCTCGACGATCCAGCAACCTATTCGGGGGCCTATAGTATGTTTATTAATGCCTTCTACAAGCTTTTGAAAACCGAGGGCTGGCAAAACATCAACATCGACACGTTGGAGCTAGAAGCGCAAGTGATCGCAATTAAGAAAATGCCTTTCGATGAGAGGAAGCGAGAGAGAACCGACGACAACAGTAGAAGCGATGATCGAGGTGGAAAATCGTCAAGGACCACTTCGAACAGTGTTGAATCTTGCACCAAGTCCGCTCAACTCAACGTAGGCTCCAACAAGAAAGCACGCCGTAGATAAGAGCTTCGAATTGAAAACCCATCTTCAGTGCTTCTGCAGCAGAATATCCACTCATAAACTTATTAGCTGCGTCCACCAAAGCTACGGACAGGTAGAGCATGTCGGCCTCAATGATGTATTCCAGCTGTGTGTACTTACATACATACACACGTGAATTACAGGAAGTTAGGAACTACCTTGCGGCCCACCGCTCTGCCTTTTATAAAAGGATGATCCCTCCTCGCCTTTCACGCACTCTACGATTGGATAGCGTACAGAAGGCGAGGTTGGATTCGCCTTGTCACAAAACTTGACCAATTGCAGCTGTGTTGCCCGAGGAATCCCGACAAGGCTTCTAATCGGCACATTAAACCGTTCGTGGTCCCAATGAACCTCACGGTGTGACGAAGCGTAGGGTGTGATACAGATCATGCCGGTTTTCATAATCGACACAGTCGATTAGTATTGACGTGGTGCTCAAGTGTCGCAAGCGACAGTGAGTCATGCGATGGAGCCATGGCATGATCTGGAATACGGCAGACCGTCTGTTCAGTGATGCGTGTCCTAGGCTGGATGAGAAACGGTTCAGTTTTGGACACTGTAGTTGAGTAGCAGGGAGGTTGACTCACATTGGTTAGCCCGAGAATGCGAGGGAGGTAGTTTCTTAAAAGGCATATAATACAGTAGTTTGGTATGATACACGAACGTCCATATGATCCAGAGGTATTAATAAAACACGGGTATCCCTGAGCGAGAGTAGAGGGTGAGCATAAGATGGTGATTTTGGTGTGCGTTAGGAATCCGACAACGAAGTGTGGGTTGTGCAAGGTCATGGTGTGGACGGCCGTGACAGGTTGCCTGGCAGCCGCAAGTTCAGGTCGGTGAAGACCCGGTATATCAGCTGGGAAGAGACTCCACAGGTGACTAGGTATTCGGGCTCAACGCCCCATCCCAGCAGGTCGAGGACAAGCGTCTTTGCTCTGTCCAGGTCATCTATTGATACTGAAAACAGGAAATGAGTGAGCTATCGAGGTCGAATGCAATTGAGCGTACGATTTGTGTAGTGATCCCATAACGGGCGTTGGTTTGAAGATAGAGTTGTGGGAGTAGAAGTGGGTGTCGACGCCATAGTGTAGGCGTTGGACACGGAGGCACTTGTTGGTGGATTTGACCTGTCGGACAGCGGGGAGTCTGGGGGCAGCATGGACGCCGTTGTGCTGAGCGATGGTCTCGCCCTTAACCTCGGAGGAGCAGCAAATTTGTTGTCGTCGTCCTGCGATTGCGCTTTGAATCGTGCTGTCGGCGGTGAGCCCAGTGGTGTCGAGGGCAGCGAGCGATTGTATCCCTGTCTGCGGCCGGCCATTCCAGCTGCATGCCCATCGTCGTAGCCTCCAGTAGGCCTTCCTCTTCCCCGGTAATTCGAATTCCTACGATTCCGTCTTGACTGCCATTTATCATGGGAACGCTGTACCTTTGGACTTGCGTTTGAGGTTGTGGTTGCTGAGGACGATGAGGACTGTGTTGGCGGAGGTGGGTTTAGGTTTGGTACTGAGAGACCAGGTGGATTGTTTAAGAGGTCTATCTGGATATCCTTGTCGCCTGAGCTGGATGCAATTGAACTGGGAGAGGACATAATGGCTTTGGCCAAGCAGCGATAAAGTCTTTCTGCCACTCCCTAATCGAACGCGTACTGATCGCAGTCACATGATGTCCCTGAGAGCGACCGTGACCGTGCGGTGATGGCATTGACGGCACAACTCGGCATCATTGCCAGTTTTCTCCTCGTCGTACCTCTCCCACAACACACTCGGTGCATGTAAGTCAGTCAGAACGGGTTCAAATAAGCTATAGATCCATGAAACGTGCCCAGATACCTCTCATCTATAGCTATAGACGCTGGAAATCACAATGTGAAGAGCGGTGATAAGGCTACTAAGCTTCAGTGAAACATTCCAGAAGACTTGAACGTTCCGGAGGTGGAACCAGACGACTGTAACAAGGGCTTTCTATTGTGCTAGCGTAACCACGTACTTAGGATGTGTCTGAGAATTACCTTCACCCGAAGTTTGCATACATTCCAGTGGACAGTTCGAGACCGCACTGCATAGCTACTCGTTATATTCATCTTGCCAGGCCCCCAATCTCTTTGTCTCCACCTCAAACTCCTTATCTCCTTGTATTGCCCATTTCTCATTCATATTGCCGCTTGAAAGGAACTGAATCGCGTCCTTGTGGAAATATTCAGGGGCGTCACCGGTTCTAGTCCAGCATCAAACTTTGATGAATTACCAGTTCTCCACTCTTCACAACCTCCATTGTTTTTAGTTCTTTTCCCTGTTCAACACACATCCTGGCAACATCCTTGCGCTAGAGACCGCCCCACAGACCCATTCGTTTTCAAGTCCAGGGCATATCTAGCTATGCGGTTCAGAACACTGGAAATTCGGTGGCACGACAGCAAGCCGATCTCAACCTGCGACTTTCAGCCCATTCCATTCAAAAAAGCGCGTCCGCCAGCAGGGCAGGACAAAAACTACGCAGGACAGTCTTATAGGCTAGCGACAGGCGGGGAGGACAACCATGTTCGAGTGAGTAGACAGCTTTTCGCGACCCTCGGGTCCACATACTTGGAGCGCGTCTCATTAAGGCGGCCGTTTTTCAGCTATGGATGGTCCACCCCAACATCAGACCGACAAGCGTCATGGACGAAAGCGACCTTGTAAATGGCCAGAGACCGCCTCGGGTCGAATATTTGGCGACGTTGAGCAGACATTCTGCCGCAGTGAATGTAGTTCGGTTCTCGCCCAACGGTACGGTCTCCAACCTTTCTTTGTTCTGAGCCACGACGACTAATCTCCTCTTCCACAACGACCAGGCGAATGCATAGCTTCTGCTGGAGACGGTGAGCCCTACGAGGACCTCTATCAGTTATACGGGGGTAACTAACTGAACCAATAATAGATGGAATGATTATTATATGGGCGGCGTCGTCAAGCCCGCAGGCGTCGACCTACGGTAGCGACCTCAGCCCCGAGGATCTCCAACTCGAAAAGGAGTACTGGAAACCACGCACATCCTTCAGATGCACCACTATGCAAGTTTACGACCTCGCCTGGAGCCCCACAGGCGAGTACATTATCGCAGGCAGCACGGACAATACCGCGAGAGTCTTCTCCGCCGTAGACGGTGAGCGTTTTCCCAGCATCTCCTTCCCACCCATCCAACTCATGTGCTATTTCTCAGGAAAATGCGTGCACGAGATCGCTGAGCATGCTCATTTCGTGCAAGGTGTAGCCTGGGACCCGCTAAATGAATACATCGCAACGCAGAGCAGCGACCGCTCCATGCACATATATCGCATTTCAACCAAGAACGGCTCATTCGAGGCGCACGCCATTGGTAAAAACGCCCGCATGCCGCACAGGCACAGTCGTACTCCCAGTGTTCACAGCGCAACGGGCAAATCACGGATGTTCCACAGAGAAACATCAATCAGCGATACCGAGTCTTCTGCAATCGTCGACGACAGTGCACCGAACGCCAACTACAGCAGCAGTAGCAACAACAGCGAAATCACTGCCCCACTTACTCCTGCAATGTCGGTAACAAGCACGCCATATACTTCAGCAGCAATGTTCCCTCCGCCTCCCATCGAGCCCTCCTCACGGCGCTCTTCCTTCAGCGGGAGCAACGCACCTGGCTCTCCCTCTACCTTCAGCCGATACGGCCGCTCGCCCTCTCCCATGCCGCCTTTACCGGCCATCCGCAGCCTCCCACCTAATTCTTGGGGGTCAGTCAAACTCTACGGAGATGAAAGCTTCACCAACTTCTTTCGTCGGCTCACCTTCAGCCCCGATGGTGGTCTCCTTCTGACTCCCGCGGGCCAATTCGAAGACCCCTCTGTCAACCCGAGCAAGCAATTATCCAAGGACGCAGTAGAAGGGACTCCACCAGCTAGAGGACGCAAGGGAAGGCCGTCTGCTGCGGCTGACGTTCCAACTTCGAGTGGTGCTGCCAGTGGTGGTGCAGCCGGGTCGTCTGGATCCTCCTCGTCTGTCTTCATCTACTCGAGAGCAAATTTCGCGAGACCGCCGATCGCCCAGCTGCCTGGACACAAGAAAGCGAGCGTTGCAGTTCGGTTCTCGCCCATTCTCTACGAACTTAGGCCTAATGTCGAAGGGGGTAGCGGGGAGGCAGAACACAAGACTGCTACAGCTGCGCTTGAAAGGGGATTGGAGGGCTCGATGAATGTGGACGTTCTCGGCCCAGCTTCTTCCTCGTTCCCATCTTCCTCTGCCGAGCCATCCGGGAGTAGCAGCAGCAGCAGTTCGTTGATGACTCCTCAACGCACCCCACAGGTGCTGCCTGTGTCAAACATCGCTGCTCCTGCGCCGAGGCTAGCAATCAGCACTTCGAACATCCAGACAACCATTGCGGTTTTTAATGTCAAAGCATCGCCCGCGCTGTCGCCTATGGATCTACGACCGCCTACGCCTGCTGCTTCCAAGCCATCTACGCCAGTGCAGTTTGCTACTCCACAAGAGCAGCAGCAGCAGCATTCACATCAACAGGCAACGCCAAAGACTGGTGCAGTCTTTGCTCTACCCTACCGCATGCTGTACTCGGTAGTTACGATGGACACCATTGCCATCTACGACACGCAGCAAGCTGGCCCGCTTGCGCTTTTGACCAAGCTGCATTATGACGAGTTCACGGATATGAGTTGGTACGTACACGCAAGCCTGTTGCTTTATCGCAGAAAACTGACGTTTGGTTGATTGGTTCCAGGTCGAGCGATGGACAATGCCTAATGCTCAGCTCGCGCGACGGATACTGCACGATAATCATCTTTGACGAGATTCTCCCAGCGCATCATACACAGCAGCACTCACTGCAAATGCAGTCTATCGCGCACCACCATTCCGTGCCGCTTCTCGCACCGAGCACCAGCAACTCCTCAACATCTGGTGTGCCCTCGACGCCGCAGAGTGGGGCTTTAGCCTTGGGTGCGGGTGGGGCGGCGACACCGGCTGCGACGCCGTCGTCGGGCAACGTGGGGTTGCCGCCGTTTACGGTTGTACCCCAGGTGCCAAAGAAGAGGAGTGAGCCGCCGCTGACGCCAGCTGCGAGTGTGGATGGAGGAGATGCGGTTTCTTACTTTGCTGGTGGGCAGCAGGGAGGTGCTTCGTCCTCATCATCAAGTGGTGGGAACTTGGATACTGCTATCGAGGTGGACAGGAAGGCGGATGATAGCACTGTCCAAGAACCGCCTAAGAAGAAGCGACGTGTGGCTTTGACTCGCGTTGGTGATTTGGAACCGTAATGTGTAGTTGGACTTGTCGATGGACCAAGTCGACAGATCTGTTGGTTTTTACAGAATCTTTTTTTCAGTCTATTCTTCCTACCTTTGACTGCGTTTCTCTCTCCCTCTATTGCCTCTCTCTGGTGCTATCCGTATCCTACCTTCCGTTTGTAATGTCTGCAGCGTCATCCTCCCCAAGTATATTGGTTGTTCTGCAAGCACTTTATCCGTTATCCTATGCCCCTGTTTGTATCCCTCACCGTACATTATCTGCAGATTCACGAATAACGAATAAGAAGTAACATGATTCAATTCGAAACGAGCCGACCAATACGAGGGAAGGAAATAATTTTATTCATGCGATGTGATGGAGGGAATCCAGGATATAACCGACAAAGCTCACGTCTATTAGTGCTACTACCAAGGATACAGACTCTTCCTCTACAGAGCACTGGCACCGGTGATGATATCGACGAGTTCGTTCGTGATGGCGGCCTGGCGACCACGATTGTACTGCATCTGGAGTCTGGCGATCATGTCGGTGGCGTTCTTGGAGGCGCTGTCCATGGCGTTTCGGCGGGCACTCTGTTCGCAAGCGTGACCCTCGGTGAGGGCAGCGAAGATGGCGTTGGCGAGGGAGAACTCAGCGAGGTCCTTGGTACCGTCGTCCTCGTTCTCGTAAATCTTGAAAGCGTCTGTGGACGAACGGGGAGACTGTGAGTTCTCGCGTCCCGTGGACGAGCGTGAAGCGGTTACGTACCGCTCTCCTTCAAGGCCTCCTCGCCCTTGACGGTCATGACGGCAGCCTCGTATGACAAGGCGGAGACGAACTTGTTGTAGACAATGTAGACAGAGTCGTACTGAACGCCGCTCTTGACAATCAAGTCGGCAACGCCAGCAGCATCGGCAAAGGTGGGGATGTCCCTGCCGATCTGGTTGAAGGTCATGGTCAAGTTCTCGCCGAGCTGGCGGATGATCTGGTTCTTGGACTTGTCACCGATGACGGCGATGGGTGAGTCCGCCTCAACGGTAATTCCAGGGATTGGTGATTCGACACCGGTGAAAGCCCTGCGGGTGGCTTTTGAGACGGAGGAGTGGATACCACCACAGAGACCCTTGTCGGAGGAGACAATGATGAAGAGCTTCTTGTCTCCAGTGTTACTTGGGACATGATCAAACACCTCTGCAATTGAAGATACCCATATGAGCATTGTTCGTTCCCCATTGGAAAAACCCAACGCTACGCACCAGAGTTAGCCAACCCGTACTGCTTGCCAGCCTGCATCGCCCTCTGTGCCTTTGCCAGCTTGGTGGACGCGATCATTTTCATTGACTGCATTATAGGAGAAGCAAAGAACCAATATTGTCAATAAATATCCCCTCGGAACGCAAGAAGGGGCAGATAATTCGCACTTTGGTGATTTTCTCAATGTTTCGCACAGACTTGAGTCGCAACTCGATTTCTCGGAGGGTGGCCATGTTGCGGGCACCGCTGGGGGCGGCGCCAGCAACGGTGGAGCGTGCAGCGACGCGAGTAATGGACTGGCGGGCGAGCATCGTAGACAACGAGCAGGAAGAGGAAGGAGGGGAGGGGAGTAAATTGTTGGTCTGTGCCAGCAAAATCGGGCACAGTCGGCCCCTCCCACAACGCCAACTTCCCACGCGTCCACGCTGCCTGGTGGCTGTGCTACACTGTCCCCATCGTCGCGTCGACGGCGAGCTCAAAGGTTTGGGGTATCCACAGCGATTACGACGTGTTCACGGTTTATTTCTCGACTCTGGCTGTATCTGAGACTAGACGACGCGACGACATAACTCTGAGACTTCTCAATGCAGCATCAGGTCCCTCATGATGCCCCTGATTCACGGTGCTGGGGAGAGGAGTATCATAGGCTCGGGGGCCCGGCTAATGTCTTCAGGATCGTTCACACTCGGTCGCCTAGGCTCCCTATCCTAGACACATACACCATTGCTTTCTGGTCGTCTGGGCTGTATCTTCCAAATGTATTCCCCTTCACTCCAAGCTCTACAGGCCTCGTACACGCCTGAACGCCTGCCAACATTGACCAGGACCGTTGGACCTCCACAATCGAAATCTCTACCACCGGAACTATGGCTCGAGATACTACCCCACATGTCCCGGCTAGATAAGGCCTCAACATCGCTTGTCTCGCAGCAGCTCAGGGCCCTCGCACAACCCATGCTTTTCGAAGTCCTAGATGTTTCGCCATTTCTTCTAGCATTCACCATTGATCGACCATTCCTACGACCAAAGAACTACCTGCGCTACACATTGGACCGTCTGGCCTGCTTCCAGCAGCCCCATATTGTACACGGCATTAAATCCTGCTATATTTCACCCTACACCAGGACGGGATACCCAGCCAGGGATCGTGGCGACGACCTGGATCCATCCCTTGTTGTAAACGCTGTCATCGACGCTCTTCCCTCCTTTCCTAATCTCCGAACGTTGGCCCTCCACCTCATCGACCTCAACGATATAGCATGGAACGCATTCTGTGGACTACACCTGACTTCTTTGTGGCTTAACAGCTGCAACATAGATGCACAGGACGTTGCCATTCCTCCATACGCGTCAACCATCTTCCTAGACCACTGCTCCTGGAAAGGAGAGCCATCCGATCTCATATCATTGCACGAGGAAAGAAGAACCGGTGTCCCCTACAACGTGGCTCGTGCATTAATCCGCCCGCAACGCGTCAAATTCATCTCCACCCCCCGTCGCGACACCGCCCTTATGACCTTGGCTATTTTGGCGGAATCGCCAACTACCTTGCAATCTCTACGGCTATCCTTTGCCGCTACAACGGGAGACCTCTTCTTACATGCCCTGGCTAACTGCCCTCGTCTCACCTCGCTCACCATCTTCCCTCCTGTCAACGGAGATCCATCCACTTACCATGGTTTTGGGGAAATACCATTCAACGCCCCGTCCCTGAAGATGTTCGAAGGCCCGTACATCTACCTACCCAACCTCCTTCAACAGCACCTCGAGAGTGTCAGCGTGTGGGGTATGGATGAGCGACCTGCATTCGTAAATCCTCATCGTCTGCTACCTGGTCTGTCAAGATTGGCCCAAACCCCCAATTCGGAAACCTTGGGACATTTGCATATTACGGCGACTCATCTAAGCGATGAACTCCTCGCCTGTTTGATATCGTTCAAGAACTTGAAGCGACTCTCAGTTGAGAGTCACGATAGTCCTACTCAAGAAACTGGAGCTAATCCGACAGGAACTGAAGTACGATTCGATGAACCGATTGCTGTAAGTATATACACTGTCATTATACTCATTTCGTCACTAACGGCATTCTCACCTTGTCCTAGAATCTGTACCTCTTACTCCAACGAATTCGATTCCCACCCACACTTGAGCGCCTCCGCTTCAGGACACGTTTGAGAAGCGGGAACGAAGGCATTCGCTCTCAAGAACATGAAGCCGCTCTATTCATCGCGCGTTTTGTGGAACGACAGCCCGCTCTTAACCGTTTCGAGATCGAGTACGGTGTCTTCTGGTCCGCGACGTACAACTTTGTCTGGAGCCGCACCACGCCGAACCTTCCTCGCTCCCACTCACAGCTTGGGCACCACGGTGAAGATCTAGCGGGGGTAACGAGTCAGGCTGGGGAAGGGGGCACTCAGGTCACGCGAATGAGCGATTGCTTCAAGACTACTGTGCTGTCTCAGGCGAGAACGTTGGGATACGGCGATTTGATGTTGACGGTTCAACAACGGAGAGTCCTCAACAACGCCGCGGAATCGTCTCCGATCACTGTTGGACTACCTGGAGGGTCGCAAGTGTCTAAGAATGTCGAGACTGCTGCGGCCTTGTGGTCGAGATTCAAGAGTGTAGTATCCGGTCAATCGTTGCTCTGATAATTATTTTCGCCATACAAACTAGATTATTTTTATACTTATTTACAACATACTACAATACGAACTGACTCTTAACGTTTAACTCCTTTTCAAGGCCTGGCGCCAACAGATAGTGTACCAGCCGTAGTCCTCTTCACCGCGTCCAATGCATCCATATTGACCAACCACGCGTTCAACTTGTCGCTGATGATCACTTTAGCTGACGTCGCTCGCAAGTCCGCAAGGATCGGGTACAAATAAAAGTCTGCCCAGGTCGGCTGGTCTCCGAATGCGAATTTAACATTGGGCTTCATCCAGCTCTCAGTCTTTTTGAGAAAGTCGATTGCAGTGGCCACATTTTGGTCTTGGAAGTTCAAGTGAGGAGCTTGTAAGCCTTGATCGAGGAGGGCCACCTCTGGTTTTACGAGTCCGTGTTCGAGGATCGGGAAGCCTAGTTCGCATTGTCAATACAAGTCCTATAGAACGTCCAGCTAACCCGGTGCTACAACACCAACTTACCAAACGACCCCACAAGACTCGCAAACTCCCAGACCTTTTCCGGCAAGACAAGGGTCGCCCCCGATGACGTAGTTCGAGGCGCCACTGCGACTGTTGGCACATCCAACTCCAGCGACGGACTGGGCACGATCCTCTCCACAAACCGCGCAATCGCCTGGCTCTCCGAAAGGTTGACGATCTCGCCCGTGTCGAGCTCGATACTCAGGGTGGGGAGGTAGCCGAAGGGGTGATAGTGGAACGCTACCTCGCTTCGGGGTTTAGTCGCTATTTGCTCGAATGGGATGTTCTTGTGGTGCAAGCCGAGGGCGATTGTGCGTGTGAAGGTGGAGAAAGGGGTGCCGATTAGCTTGAGGCCGTATTTCCAGTCGGAGGATGGCATTGTTGGGTACTTTGGTGAGGAAGGCCCGAGGTTGAGTTGGTGGATTGGGGCAGGGTACAGCTGGAATTGGATCGTGGGTGTTAGAAGCAAGAAGCGATGACAAGAGAAGGACAAGACTTTTTCAAGTGTGAATGCGCTATCAACTGACGCATGCGTTTCCACTTCCACACATGGTGTATGCATTACTTGTCTAGCCGGCGGCGCCGGGCGCTTATCCTTTTCGGTTTTTTGGATACCAAGTTAAGATGATCCAGGCTATATTACCTCATCTCAATACCCGGCAGGCTTTACCTGTACTAGAAACTGGAAGCTTGGATAAGGGTGTATAGCATGTATTGATTGAAGTTCTAGTTATAGAGGAAATGAAGAATGCCACAACAAGAATTTACACGAGACGGAACACAGCATAGCGATGATAGCGAGAGAGTAGACAAGCAGACAATGTAACAAACGAGGCGATACAATGACCAGTACAACAAATGGTATGAGATAAAAAACAGTTCGATAAACGATGCACAGTGCGACAAATGCGGGTCCCTCCTTTAGACAACACGGGCCTTCTTCGCCGATCGAGAGGAGCCACCAGGGAGCGTGGCGGTCGTAGGGGGGACCGAGTTTGCGGATCGAGACCCTGCTGCAGCTTTTGCAGTGCCCGACCTGGTGACTCGGGTAGTAGCCACAGCAACTCTCCTGGTCGAGACTCTGCCCGCATTCACAGGAACCCTCCTGCCCTTCTTCTGAGCAGTGATAACCGGCTGCGTACGGACTTGAGCGACGGACTCTGGAACATACTCGTCTTCATCTCTGCGAGGACGCTTCGCATGAGAGCGCGTTGGGGTCTCTGGGGTTGCATCCTCCGATCCATCATCACCTGATGAACCATCGGATGCGATCTCCACGACAGCAGGAGCCTTTCGAGGTACGTAAACGATGGTCTCGCCCCACACATCCGCAGTCTCTTTTAATTTGTTGAGCTGGTTCCACATATGCGCATGCGCAATACCGTACGAGGACTTGTCCATCTGCTCGCCCACCCGCACTCGCTTTTTGTAGATGCTGATGAAAAATTTCCGAATAGATTCCATGGGCTGCACGAAGTTGGAAAGGTCTTGGTGTAAGATGCGGGAGAGTGGAGTGGAAATATTTCGTTTAAGTGCAGTGTGGCGGTCCTGAGAGGGAACGAGGACATTCTGGAAAATATCCTTAGCGTAGTCCCTTGAAATCGCGTGGTCCACTCTCATAGTGATCAACCAGAGGACAATCCACCAGATTGACTCCAAGTCATGCTGAAAGCTGTGTTTGATCAAGACTGCAGTCAAGATGGACTGAATCAAGATTGTGTGTTCCTCTGTAAAGTCTGATGGAAGTCGCGTCATGTCCGGGTCCTCGTCTTCGTCTTCCTCCCTACTGGAGAGGAGTTGCTGAGATTGGACTTCCAACGGCATAAAGAAAGGTGTCCCCTAGTTCGAAGAAGACTGATTAGCATACAGCGTTTATGGACGGTTGACAATCCGTGAAAAACTAACCGTCTTTGGGTCGGAGTTTCGTTTGTCGACGCCAGGGAATCTCTTAGCGTATTCCAGGTCGGACAGTTTGACTTCCCAGGGGGCGTCATCGTCCGAACGAAACGCAAGGATGTTGCCCGAGCTAATGTCTCTGTGGACCCAGCCCGCGCAGAAGAGCAGTTGAAGGGCTACGATAATGTCAGCTTGGCGACTCATGAAAGCATAGAGGGATATTCAACGTACCGACAAGGCATTGCAGAATCACAGACATAGCTTCCTTGAGCTTTGGAAGATGATGTAGGGCTGTGGAGACTTCCTCATAGACAAAGAAGCATCGCCGCTTCTGACGATATTCTCTGGTGACGGGGTTGACGCGGGCTGGAAGAACTGGCGGACTCGGATGAAGTGGTTGCAGTCCGGCAGTCCGCTTGGTACCCGCGGCAGATTGCGAAGCAGTGTCAGTGTGCGACGCTGTGGCTGCCGTATCCAGGTTGGGCTTCTTGATGAGCATTCCTGGCATTGGAAAAGCCTTCCCCTGGCCGTCGTACACCGCTTTGCAAAGCTTACCCTCGTATTCGTACTCGGGCGTCAAGAACAGCTTCTTGTATTTACCATCAGTCAGCATCTGACCGAGAGCTTCCATAGCCGCCTCGGGGAATAGTTTGAGGCATTTGTCTTCACGCCAATTAGGCGATAGTGCAAAGGTTTCGATATCTTCGAATATTTCTCGCTGTATTGTTGTTTCAGTTTTGCAAGTGTCGTCCAGCCAGACGTCTTTCAAGACCCGAGGTCGACCCAGGGGCTTGAGGTCGGAAGGCGATGCTACCTCGACGACGTTATAGATGCGGGCAGTCCGCCCTGTAACACAGAGCCAACGAAATTCAGAGAGAGCAGCCTTGGCCAAGAAGTACTTGGGCTCGCCCGTCGGTTGAGGGATTGCGTAAACATAGGAGGTCGATTCATCGACTTTGATGGCAGTGACGTTGGGGTCGAAGCCTAACTCTTCGGGTGTGGCGAAAAGCAAGGAGAGCAGCACAACGACCATTGAGCTAGGGTCCTGTACTTTTCTCAGCACAAGAAAGAGTAAAAGACTTGTGGGCACATACCTCAACAAAACTGAAGGAGGCACATTTTACTGAGTGAGACCTCGAGAAGTACCATACTGTGAAACGATCGTCCTCGATGGTGATCTGAAAACAAAGTCTTGTCAGCAACGAAAAGCAACGAGAATACTCTTCATCGACTTACCCCGTACATAAACATTCTGCGAGGGTCTTCGGTCATCACATGATTGACATCGCCTACAAGTTGAATTCGATTCTGTAAAGGTGTAACCATCTTATAACGTCTCGCTTATAATATTAGATGCCTACCGATAATCGATCAACCTGTTTGAGCTTGAACTCCATCGGGACGGCGATGGATGTCTCGGAAAGGATGATCTTCTTATCCCATTCAGTGGTAAGGCAGCCGTCTATCTTGTGCTTGGCGAAGGTGTCAGCCTTGAGAGGAGTGTTGTTGACCTCTCGGTAACGGAACTCGCTCAAGTTGCGATCCTTGACTTCATTGTACACGCCTTTGAGTTTGTAGGTTTCAATCGCGCGAATAATCTTCTTGAGGGGTTTGAACGCGGCAAGCTCGGTACTCCAGGAGGCGGAAGGCACGCGAGTATAGTCAGCCCAGACGTTCTTGAGCCCGGTGGGATTCATGACTGAAGCCGTCCATCCATCCTTCAGGTGCTCCATGCAGCCGTTGATATCGTCGTCAGTAGGATTGAAGGGTAGGTAATGGCTTTCAAATTCTTTTCTTTTGCAGTAGATCATTTCGCTGTCCATGTACCTCCCGATGTCTGAGCGTACTTCTGTCTGATCACGGTGCTGAGCGTCGGTGCCTGGAACTCGAGGAGTTTCGCTGTTGAGAACAGTCAAACTTGTAACCTTCCAATAAGATCGACTTGCTACTTACCCTGTATACGGGGGATCCTTTACCTCCGGTGTTGGAGGACCTTGACGAGGACTGTTGAGCCGCAAAAACATCAGCACTTACGGTAAGAGAACTAGTGAACATTCCAAACCTTGAGGGCGCGTGGGCCATGCTTTTCTCAATGATCAGAGGTAGAGAGCAGGTAGAGCGAGGGGGGGCTGAAGTGGCCCTCCCATGGCTGACTGTCGCCTTAGATATAGGATTCCAACGACGCGTTGTCCTCGATGATGGCGGAAGAAGTGCAAGTTGGTACAGAGTCCGAATATGCTGCGCGCGAGAACTTGTATGAAGGCGTGTGACCGTGACCATCACGTGCAGTGCGTGATGCCAACGAAAGCGGCCCGTGCCGGGTCCGCGTACATTTGCTCCGAGTTTGGGCTCGGTGAGGGTACAGTGATCAAGCACTCCTTGAAACGAGCAAATTCATTTCGCCAACCAAACTTTTCCCGCTCCGATTTTCTTCAAACCTTTTAGACACGCATATGTAAACAGTATATAGGTACTGTAATATAAAGTATGAGAGCTCAATTCTGAGTGGATATCCATACAAAGTGAATAGAAGCAACATCAAATTCAGAAACCCAAACCAGTCCTTGAAACTCTCCCAGATCACACGGCAACTATGATAGATTGATGGCTGCATCCACAGACATTGTGTCCGTTTGGCCTCTCTCTGCTTCTTGGATTTCAATTTTAGTCGGCAAGTCATTTGTGAGAAGATAGAAATGCTGGTGCCTTGTTATCGATGGAAAAGTCTAATCTCTGCCTTTTATTAGTGATTCTTGGACATTCCAAAAGGGGTGTAGTTGCCGAATTGATTTCCATCAAGAACATATCTTGCCGAAATTCCTGCCGGGGTTGCACTTTGAGTTCTGGCTTGAGCAACAGCTTTTTGGGCTCAAAGACAATACAAAAGTTATGCAGAGAGCCCCTGAAACACATTGGGGCACATAAACCCTGAATGTTCTCAGACTAGAAGAAGTTACAGCCAGATTACCACAAAAACCTGTGGAATTCAGCACTTACAGCACGATATCTCCTTACACCATGCTAGCTTTGTATTTACGGACTGGGGCTCAGGGGATGAGAGAAATATTAGAATTATGAGCAGGGATGCAGGGAATAGTAATGATAACGAATAGTACAACGGAAGTTAGGGGCCTGAAGGCTGGTAGATTCCAAGGTTGGGGGGTAAGACACCGGATGCCGCGTGAGCAAAGCTGGAATAGCCAGCGAGCGATGAAGAGAGAGAGCCTCGTCCTATTCCCTTGGGATGAGGGGCAATGAAAGCCCTGAGACGAGAGGTAAGGGAGGTTGATGAAAGTCAACCGAGACGGAGAGGAACGAGGGGGCGAAGGAAAGATTTGAAGCGGCATGATCGGGGTCTCAAGCATCGCTGAGATGGCCCGGCTGCCCCAGGTCGAGCGAAAGGCTATGACGAGGGGACGCGAAAGACACCAAAGCAGACGCTGTGAGGGGAGGATGGGTGGGAGGAAAAAGGATGAGAGAGCAGACCAGAGGAGGGCAGGTAGCGATGTGCTACTGCGAGGATGAGGGGAAGGAGCAGAAAAGCGAGGAAACGAAATCTTGGGTCTCGAATTTTATTGCAGGATGTCTGACGAGGATCTAGTTGACATGATGGGGGTTCAGTATGACAGGAGGGATGCGAAAGAGGAAATGGGCGGGGCCGAGAGCCGGAGCGTCCGTTAGGACAAAGCCCTAGCTCGGCGCTTGGCACGCAAGCTCGCCTTGCTGGAGCCGCCACCTGTGGTGTATAAATCTCAAGACATGTAGAGTATATAATAACATAGGTTCATGCCAAGTTACAAAACCATCAGACCCAATTTACAGAAGATATACATGTTTGTTTTAAGGAGCGGTGTTGTTTCAAGGACTGCTTGATGACTGTATATGTTGCTCCTGGTCATGCACAACCTGGTCACCAGTCTAATGTTGAACAGCAACCTTCAGCCTGAGGAGCTTACTCTCCATCGTTCAAGTATGACTCCATGTTATACAGACCATGTCCACTGCGCTCTCTGCATCACAAGTCATTTTACATATATCAATAGAGGTTACACCTTATGTTTACATGCTTCTGATTTCTTATTGATGTTGTATTTACTGGAACATTAGCACTCAAGTTAGATTTCCCACTGAATATCTGGAGGACATTGAATGACAATGTCAGGCTGACATCCCAGATATCTCAGCTGAACATCATTTTTTTGGAACATCCCCTGAGCTTGAGTGGAGGTCAACGGGACCTTGCTTGTGATGTCCCCCGGACATCAAAATCCTACATCAACGAGACATCAGGATAAATTGGTGTAGGTGAAACAGAATCCATACAATAACTTCATATCTCCACATAGTCCAACCTCAAGAACACAATCTCCAGATTGGGTGTTGCTGGTATATGTACATTGCTGGCAGCCACTGGAGAGATGCACCAGGTTATTTGCCTGTGTACTTGAGCTGAGATTCGGGGTGCAATCGGATGGGCTGAGGTGTTCAGAAGAGAAGGTACCCACATCCAAGGGGCGCCTGATCAACGTGGTTCCTCGTAATCAGATTGGGTCCATGTGAAGTGCTACTCGTGAAGGATGGAGGCATCAATAGTTGCCCAATTGTGTTTTTTGTTTTGTCTTGTTTCAACACCCTCAGTCACCAAAGCAGGTTCTCAGAAGAGGCCGGATTTGGGGGTTTTGTTTCTCAGCACTTGTCTTTATACTTCATCAAGGACTGTTGATGAACAACCACTTGCAAGCCCGGACCTCAGTGTGCTTCTAACCATCAATCTTACAAGGAGGAGTATGAATTATGTATATGGCTGTGGCAGACGTAGTAAAAGCCCTGGTGTGAACCGTTATAATGTGTGTTAGTCATTGTTTGAGTGTGGTTTTTTAGAGGACCTCTATGCGATTGATGTGACATTCAGAACGTGTTTGGTGACAAGCAATGTTCGATGTAATAAGCAGTGTTTCTTAGATCTTTGATTGTTTCCTCTGCTGTCGAACGCATGCGCATTGACCCAGAGCTTCATGGTGAAAGATCTGAATCGTCTCAAATCCCTTATACTGGCTCTTGGCAGGATTCCACGCAACTATCCCGCACTCCCTCCCTGTATAGCTGATGAAAGGACTGGGCTGGGAGATGGTCTGTTCAGGCCTGCAGGACCGTCAAACACATACATAGACTCCCACACTCCTAGCTTTTCTTTTTCAATCATTGTCACTTAGCAAGTCGAGTGTTTGCAGGGCTGACTTCCAGACTTACGGGTATGATTCAGGGTTGCCCACATGGGCGATTCAGGGCCATGGCACAATGGTTCAAGTTATTGCAGGGAGCAGCGATTCCAACCCGTCTCAGCCACTGATTGCAGGTTTTTGCTTTGAAGGTCAACTTGGTCATCAGCATGGCCATGATCATTCTGCCAAGCCAAGTGCTTAACGCCAAACTGCATTGGTCAACAACACTGTGACATCCAACTTGAGATGAACAAGAAGATTGAGATATACTGCAATATTTATACAGTAGGATAAATATAATTATCAATCCTTCATATCTCCACATAGTCCAACCTCAAGAACACAAGTCTGGATTGAGACTTTGGATACAAGTTAGCTCATTGCTGGCAGCCACTGCTGGATGCACCACGGTATCGGCTAGTGTATTTGAGCTGAGATTCAGGGTGCAATCAAATGGGCTGAATTATTCAGAAGAGAAGTACCCCCACATTCAGGGGGCACCTGATCAACATGGTTCCTTGTAATCGGATAGGGTCCACTGAGTGAAGCCCTTGGTAGGGACCAACTTGGATGATTACATAATTCATCCAGATGCAGCGACCAGATATTGTTCAGATCGGATACCAATTGGTTCGGATGCCAGATATCTGCAGATATCTGGAATTGCAAAACATAGCACAAATTTTATAGCTGTATAGTAGACATGTCAACGACCACTTTTACAAATTTTCAGCCAATTCCGTCCAGAAATGCGGTCAGAATAGCACTTTCATTTAATTGTTGAAAATTGGTTGAAAATTCAGTCAAATAATGACAAACATGCTGGGCCCTTTACTGTTTGTTCTTGTTCTCACCCAATTCTTGTCCGTTTGTCATGAAACAAAATCTCAGATGCCCACAAAAGATGTACATAGGTTTCTAGATACAAATACAAATTAATTTTACTCCATTCCAGCCAAAACTCAGTCATCATCAGAATCAACCGCAGAAATATTGCCAAGTTTGGCCATGAAATCCTCACCATCACTAGTATTACCTTCATATTGCTTCTTCTCTCCTTTGGCAGTGCTGACAGGGTCTTCAAGAATTTTCTGAAGCCCAGAAAGAGGGGGGCATGCAACAGAATTGGCCCAAGAGCCAACACACATCTGTGCTTTGAATGTCTGTGAATTCATGTTGTGCTGCAGGTGAGATACCTGAAGGCGCCCAACAGAGAAGGCACGTTCAGCATCAACAGAGGATGCTGCTAGTGTATCAGCAAGCATAAAACATTTAGAACATATCAAAAAGGGTACCTGGAGCCGAACAGTAATCAAGAGCCATTTTTGAAACCTGGGGACGATTTTTAGATACTGCAGCCCACCACTTGAGATATCCCCCAGCTGCTTTAATCTGTGATGTTGGGACAACTCCTTCATCCAAATATGTTGAGATGTGGTCGCTTGCTGCAGCTGAGGTTGTTTTTTCAGGTGAGGAAATGACAAATCGGGATTTCTTTGCCTATTTTAATGATATTAGGATGAAATTGTCAATTAAAGCGAAAACTCACACTACAGGAAGGTTGAGCAGCAGGAGGCCTATTAGGTAGAACAGGTGGCTCCTTCTGATACCTTGAAGAGAATCAATCCTCAACAAGCTTTCTGATTTTTGCAATTTCATCCATGGAGAAGCCATTAGACTTGAACCACTCCAGCTTGCGATCCGGGCATATAACTGTTGGATAATTATTAGTCAGCCACGAATTAATTAAATCACATACAAATAGCAATCTGGTATATGTCACACTGGGTCAAGAACATCAAGTACTTGTTGACCATCATCATACCAGCATGTGCAGCAATGCAGACAATATTTGGAACAACAAACTGTGTTGGGTCGTCTTTGTCCTTTAACTGATCATCGCATATTCCCTGGAGCTCTTTCCCAAGATTGCTGAGCATTGAAATAACGTCAACAATCATTGGTACCTCGCCCTGTGAGAAAAGCTTGGTAGGACCCTCAAAAATCTAATAAAAAATTAATCAGTAACAGTTACAAAAATCAATTTTAAGATATACTGCAAGACATTGCTCCAGGACGTGTGCCAGTTTCCACTGGTCAGAAGTGAGCTCAAAGGCTGAAAGATTGCGGTTTGAACCTATTAGTGCCCTAACAGTAGGTTCAAAATAAAGGTGAGCTTCCAGGCATGCAAGATCTCAGTTCCAGCAGGTTGGAACATGGCGATCAAGCCTAGTCTTGTTGCCTTCCAGAATACGCCCCATGCTGTGCATAGTTCTGACCTGACCATCAAACTCCTCTTTGAGGGTTGAGGAGTCATGAACACAACACGCTAGGCCAGCAACCTTGCTGCAATTAGTATCAGTAGAAATGTAAATGTGCTGAGTAACATACCTTTGGGAACAGACCACCTGCCAACTTCTCCTCAGCAGCAGTAAATGTGACCTTGTGCTTAGTGCACATATAGTCAATAGCATGCTGGCAAATAGACTTGACAGCCATGGTGTTATGAGCAGCATGGCCATTGTCGTCCTGAGTTGCCTCTGCTGTGAGCTCTGACTCCTCCAGAATTGCAGGCTGATCTGCACCACCATCAGCATCATCATCATCACCAGCTTCAAGAATAGTTTCTTCCTCGTTAGAAGCAGCTAAGCCAAAAGGCAAGGCACAACCTGCCTGCCGGCCAGATGAAGCAGGAATGCAAACCACCTTCTTGCTTTTCTTCTGTTTAAAGAAGAACGATATGAATACCTAAAATTATTAATTAAAAATCTCATATTGTGTCAGAAAATAATATGCACATACTTTGGCAATGAGATTCAGAACGTGAGCAAAACATCGGACACGCGAGTTCATCCCATCAAAAGATGGGAGAAGTTCGCCAAGCTTTTCTGCAAGCTTGTCACAATTTGATGTGTTGTCCATGCAGAGAGAAAATATCTTAAAAATAAAGGAATTAGAATATATATAGCAAAATAGGCTGTGTATGCACCATATCTGCTATACCAAATTGGCTAACACAGTCATGTATGAGAGTCGCCATGTATTCTCCAGTATGGCTTTGCTTGAGTCTATATTGGATTAAATAAATATTTAAAGAGAATAAAAACGAAAAATGCGAACCGTATGGAGTCCAAAATCATCCGATTGATTGCACCATTCTGGCACCAGACAACAACAACTCCAAGATAGGAAGAGACAAGTGGAGAGGTCCAGCCATCAAGAACAAGATGAAGTGTTGAATCCATATTCTATGATTCACGTCAGCAATAAGCAATGAATATAAAGTCAGCAAAAACGTACAATGAAGAAGTT
>ML210157.1:5056-267694 GCA_004369085.1 Coprinopsis marcescibilis | reverse complement strand
AAGCAATGAATATAAAGTCAGCAAAAACGTACAATGAAGAAGTTCGAAATAGTAGTGGACATGCCAGCATAAAGGCGTTTCAAGTCCCGAGAAACAGTAACAGGATGGGGAAGCTTGGTACCTGGGCAAAGCATCTCAACTTCTGCTTGGTACCACTTGTCCAAGATCATATCAAAGGGATGGGTGCTGGCAGCACAGCGTAGAGCAATCAGAACATGGTGGAGAGCCTCGGAGTAGGGAAGACTCTGAGACTGGGTAGCACCAGGCCTGGATAGGCCATGGTGCTTCAGATAGGCCCCCTCAGTAGCCACCAGGTTGCCAGTCCCAGCCGCAGTGTTACCTCGAGCATGCTTCTGAGCAGCATGATTATCAGGGTCAGTCTTGCATGTAAAAATGAAGACAATCTTCTCCTTGGCACCTCCAGTAGCGTAAACATGCTCAATAGAGATGTTGTAATGCACATAAGTGAGGGAACGTGTGTTTGAAAATGATGCAGCTGAGTTTAACAAAAATCAATTAATAAATCGATTAAAATATTCAATTTACCAATGATTTCTTCATCAGCCATATCCCAGACCTTGGAATCTGACATCCGAGCAATAGCAGGTGCACGACAAGCTCGGGGCTTGATTGGTGAGACAATAATGGGTGCAATAGCATCACCACCCTTGTGGGAGGCATTTGGCGGAGTGACAGGGCATGGAAATGGTACTTGGGGTGTTACATATGCAGGAGGTGGTGTTTTTGGTGCTTGGCTGGGCACTCCCAAGACAGGGGCAACGGGCTGAGGGGCCAGATCCTCACTTGGGGGTGTAGCTGCTGCTTTCGAGGCCCCTTTTCCTTGTTTACTGCCTTTACCATGACCTTGCATTGAGTATTAAGCTCTGAATGGTGTTACTGAGTGCAGGGGAGGGAAGAAAGTGGAAATAGAGCTTGCAGTGGCTCGCCCTGCCTCTATCTGCTCGAAACAATGGAGGAGTCTGAATACTTGTCCAAAATTGGACAGATAGATCCAGATCCATCCGGATTTGAATGGATGCACCAGATTTGGTATATTATCTATAAATATCTGGGCTCACGCCATCTGTTTGGATAAATCTGCAGATGTTTGCATTTGTGTTTGTCCCTAGCCCTTGGTGGTACTCTCAAAAGATCAAGGCGTCAATAATTACTTGATTTGCGTCTCGATTCATTTTGATTTCCTCAACCACCACAGCACATGCCAAAAAGAGGCCACATTGGGGCTAATCGAAGACTGTTGACAAACACCACTTACGAGCCCAGACCCCGGTGTGCTTTTAACCATCAGTCTTACAAGGAGAAGTATGAAGTAAATGGTTGTGGCGGATGTAGTACAAGCCCTGCTGTGTAGATAAACGTTATGGTGCATGTTAGACGTCATCTGGGTATGGTTTTAGATGACCCTTATGTGATCAATGTGACTGGTCCAGCATGTGCAGAGTGACAAGTTGCACGTTATGCAACAGCACTATGCATTGATCTTAGATTGTTCCCTCCGCTCCCAAAATTGTGGCCCATAGCCTCATGGTTAATCTTCCCATCTGGGATGAGTTGTGCTTGTTTTGACTGAGGTCCATATCTACTAGTACTCTCAAGTTGTCGAGTATCCATATCTTCTTCCCTCTCCAACATGCGCTCCACACAGTCCAATCTCCAAGCTTCCAGTATGGCTCTGGTCAATGAAATTTCTACAATGCTTGGCAGCATCAGCATTGGGATTAGGTTGGATTCCAAACAGCCTCAGATAGTACGAGAGGTTAAGGTGAGTTTGGAGTGTAGCTAGGTGCTGAATTTGCATCACTGATAGTCAAACATTTAGACAGCATGCCTCTCAGGTGTTTGAAGGAAGGACCTGACCAATGTTGGGGTGGTTGTTCCATCTGGACAAGGTGGATTATCCAGCTTCCCTTCCATTGAGCAAGAGGCACTCAAATGCTTTATTGAGGCTGTCCATGAAGCATCTACACCAATCTGTAGAATCAATGAGGAGCTTTCAGATCAAGGAAGAGCAACATTGGACGTTCAACTGAACCTCTTTTGCAAGATTGCCAACATGATCAAGAAACTTAAAGCCACCAACATTATATCAGCATGGAATACAGGTATGATGGTGAGATTGATATTTCGCTTGAATCAGCTGCCTTGCATACATCTTATTCCTTGTAGAATGAGGCAACAGCTAGGCTACGCATTGAAAAATACCTCGAGTGGATAATTGAATTCCTCAATGACATTAGCATAGTTTGGATGATCAGATGCCTGGAGCTCTGGATTGCATCGAAGTTGAGTCCTCAGCTTATGGAGGGCAAGGACTTGGACCTTAGTCTGACTGGTAAGGTCAACTATGCTGTCTTTGTAGTTCTGGAGGAGCACTTGAACACCTTGAAAGGTAAGTGGTGCACAACTACAGCTTTCACGTTATTTACTGAATACTCCCCGGAGTCTAGAAGCGAAAGAGAAAGCTCTACTGATGAGCAATAGTTTTCCTAAGGTCATTTGGAATGGGTATTTAGATGAGGTAAACTGCCATTTAACACTCATGGAGGCAAAGGATTCCATGAATGGGTTGTTGGTTTGAGACACTGTTGAGCAAATTGTTGTGAATGATTTGATCTTGGTAGATTGGGGTTCTGATATCGATTTGTTCTTGTCTTTTATAGTCGATGTAACTTTTTGTAATCTTCCAAGATCCAAGTGGCGTTGATCAAATGACAAGGGGGTTCCCATGATGCTTCGGATATCAGGTATCCTTTCCATTTGACGAGGAACAGATGACCTCTTCCTCGCTTCTTATGATTCAATATTGCCTCCACTTCGTATTCTTCTTGTCCATCGATAAGATCAGATGGTGGTGTGGAGTGGGAAGGGCTGTGCATGTCGGTTTCCATATATGGAGACAACCATATGGTATGGAAGACGTCGTGGATCTTCCATTGGTCCAGTAGGGCAAGGCAATAAGAAACTGGTCCTATGACTTCCATTATCTCGAAGGGTCCTTCCCATTTTGGTCTTATCTTGTTGGAAAGGTATCGTCGATTGAGGTTCTTGGCTTCTAGCTATACTTTGTCACCGAGTTTAAAAGGAGTGACATTGTTTTGTGATCTGTTGATCATCTGATTTTGGGCTAGTTCGTGTGTGGCAATGGCTTCTTTTCGAGATAAGGTAAGGTCCGTCATTCTTTCTTCTACCAATGGAATGTTGGTTTGTTCAAAAGCCTCTGGGATTCCTTGTGGCTGGAGTCCCATGATCAATTCGAATGGTGTCTTCTGATTATCTGCGTGTTGTCGGTTGTTATAGGTGAATTCAAGCATGGGAAGGTGGTCTTTCCAGGTTTCAGGGTGATTCACACAATAGATTCCCAGGTATGTCTGGACTTCTTGGAGTCCTCATTCGGAGTTTCTGTCAGTTTGAGGATGGTAGGCAGTAGAAAGTTGAGAGTCGATTCCCAGTCTTTTTAGGATTTCTCGATGTGATTTTGCTGCGAAGTTAGGTGCTCTGTCAGATATAATCTGTTTGGGAATACTGAATCATTTGAAGGTTGAGTCGATAATCATTTTTGCCATGGTTTCTGCATCAACTTCCTTGTTGCATGGAGTGAAAATTACCCCCTTTGTAAGACCTTGATCCACCTGGATCAAGATTGAGTTGTGGGACATTCCATTTTCTTCAATGGGGGGAAGTCCTGACATGAGATTCATTGTGACAAAGGCAAATGGTCGATGTGATCCTGTTGATTTATTCGGAATGAGTGTTGGTTTCAGTGGTCATCAGTTAATTTTGAATTGTTGGCATATGGCACATCCTTTCATGTAATCTCGTATGGCTCCTCTTATGCCAGGGAACCAATAATTTTGGCTAACCTTGTAAAAGGTTTCGAGTTCTCCTGGTTGTACGGCGAGAATCGGGTCATGATGGTTGTGTATAATTTGGCATCGAAGTTCCTGGTTTTGGGGAATGTACATTTTTCCAGGAAAGAATAGTGTCGTTTTTCTGTCTTTAGACTCAGTGTGCCAATCTGCCAAGTCTTTCCATAATTTGGTCAGAATGTCCTTATCTTTTAAAAGATCTTGTATCTTGTCTGCCATCCCAATGTCAAAAGTTTCTTCTGGTTGGTCCAGGATTTGTGTCAATAAGTCAACATTCATCAAGTTCAATTTGACCTCTTTTGGAAATTGTTCTTTCGAAAGTAGAATCATGTCTTCGTTATCATGATCGCCATTTTCCAGGAGGTGATCCGGTCATCTGGAGAGTGCATCCGATTGTACCATCTTGCTTCCGGGTGTGTAGTTGAATCAATAGTTAAACTCGGTGAGGAATGTGTACCATCTTGCCTGTCGTCAATTTAGTTTTCGTGTCTCTCGGAAATAAGAGAGGTTTTTATGGTCAGATAATACTTCAATCGGATGTTGAGCTCCCATCAAGTAGTGTCGCCATTCGGTAAAGGCTCGGATAAGAGCCAAAAGCTCTCGATCGTATATCTCATAGTTGCGTTCGGTGGGTGACAGAGTTTTTGATATGAATGAAACCAGGTGACAGGCTCCATTGGCGTCGCATTGAGTAAGGACAGCTCCAGTGGCGTATTTTGAAGCGTCACATTCAACTTGGAAGGGTTTTTCCAAATCAGGCATAATCAAAACCAGTTGTTCTGTGAATCGTTGTTTCAGCGTATCAAAGGCTGACTGTCTCTGGTTGGTCCATTTGAATGGAATTCCTTTCTGAAGGAGTTTGTTCATTGATTTGGCAAGTTCCGAATATCCTTGAATGAATCTTTGATAGAAGTTTCCGAATCCTAAAAAGGATCGTACTTGTTTTACAGTCTTCAGGGCGGGCCAGTCTTGAATTCCGGCAACCTTTTTTGGGTCCATGGAAATTTGTCCTTCTTCGATGATCATGCCAAGATATTCAATACAGGTTTGACAAAATTGGCATTTCTCCAGTTTTAAGTAAAGGTCGTTATCCTTCAGCACTTGGAGGGTTTTTTGGGTGTATTCAATCATCTTTTCCTTGGTTTTGGTAAAGATGAGAATGTTGTTCATGTAAATGATGATGCAACGTCCTTCTGTTTTGAGCTTGTCGAAGATGTGATCTATCATTGCTTGAAATTTTGCCAGGGAGTTACACATGCCGAAAAACATAACTGTCAGTTTGAATAGTCCCAACTAAGTTCGTCTTGAATGCCGCTTTCCATTGATCGCTGTCTCTGATCCAAATGTTGTTATATCCCCATTGTACGTCCAATTTGGTGAAATACTTCGCTCCTTTTAGTTTATCAAGGAGTTCGGTGATAAGTGGAAGTGGATAGGCATTCTTGATCATCCATTCGTTGAGGTAATGATAGTCTTGACAGGGTCAAAGAGGGTTTTTACCTTTCCATCTTCGACAATCAGTTTCTTTTTAACAAAAAAGAAAGGGGCAGTGTTTGGTGATTGTGAGGGTCGAATATACATTTTGACAAGGTTTTCCTGGATAAACTTTTCCAATTCCTTTTGTTCATCCAAGGTGAGGTTGTAAGTTTTGAACGATTTAGGAATAAAGCCGTCTTTCAACTCGATTTTGTGGTCCCAAGGTTTTGAGTCCAGAAATTGATCAGCTTTCTTCTTGTCGAAGATGTCCATGTAGTTGTGATATTCCTCCAGTATCCATTGTTCCAAGGTAAGGGCTGAGGTGTCTTCAGCAATTGCAAGTTCTTGTGCGATGGTCAATTTGGCTCAGATCCAAATTGTTTGGAGATGAGGACTTTCTTTTCCTTGAAAATTGCATAGGAGGGCCGAATCTATATCTTCCTGTGTAGGATCTACCTGTTTCTTTGTTTTCTTGGTTTGAAGGTATTTAAGAAGAGCTTGTGTAGTCTTCAAAAGTTCCTTCGTTTCCCAAGCGAGTGTTCCGTTTTTCCAGTTGATCAAAGGGTTTGCTTTTCTGAGCCAAGGTGCTCCAAGAATGATCTTTTCTTGTCCAAGACTGGTGACATAGAATCGTTCCTTAAATCACCATCCATGAACCGTGATATGGGTGTCAGCATAGAACCGGATGATACTGTTTTTGTTTAAGGTACCATCAATGTTTTGTGTGGGAATTGGGGTGGTGAGTCAAGTGAGGGGAATTTTTATCTTCTGTGCGTAGTTCTGATCAATGAACTGATCGTCTGCTCCACAATCGGCAAGAGTGGGTGTTCCAACATTTTCGGGTCCGTTCTTTCCGGTAAATGACAATGTTGTGGGAAAAATCAAAGTCATATTGGATGGATCGGCATATAGGACAGACTGTACTATCTTAGGAGGTGCTACAGTTGGTATAGACCTCCTCAGGCAAAACCCTTGTTCTTCTCAAGTTTGTCTTTGAATTTCTCACATTCCTCGGGGTCCATGTTGCTAAGGATCTGTTGAACAGATTTAAAAGCAGCAGTTCCGGTGTATTTCTTCTTTGTTTCATTGATTCCGGAAGAGGAACCAGATTCGTTCTGAGGTCTCCATGTGGCTCGGGGTTTGTTTCTGTCTTTTGGTTTAGCGGGGCATGTGTTCAAGGTGTGTCCTGCCTTGCAGCAAAAGAAGCATAATCCTTTTTGGATGCATTCTTCTCGTATGGCATCCGTCATTTTGGGAAGTCAGACGAAGGGTTTCTTCATGTTGAACAAGTCAATATCCATTGGTACTCCGTAGTCTTCATTGGTTTTGGCGGTAGTGTTTGAGAATGACCGAATTCCTTTCTTCATGAGTTGAAGCATCCTTTGGTCGTTGGATACTTCAATGACGGAATCGTACCACATCTTGAGATCGGTAGGTTTAGTGGCTCAGTTCCAAATCTTCTCAAGCATGTTATCGTCGAGAGTACTTCGGAAGATGTCGGTAATGATCTTATTGGTGTGATTGGCAGGGTTGGTAAGGTCGGGTCTATAATCGGTTTCCGCCAATTTGTTTTTGAAAGTGTTGACAAAGTCTTTGCCTGAATCTTTCCACTTTTTCTTGAGATTCTTGAGATGTTGGAACGCAACATCTGTTCACTCTTTTTCATGGAACAAAGCATTGAGTTTTTTCTTGAAATCATTCCATGTTCCCAATACGATCAAGTCTCCTTGTTGAGCTTCGTTTATAAATGTTTGCTTCCAGTCAGATGCAGTTCCCCCCACCATGTATGATAGGGTGAAGAGGATCTTCTTGTTGTTGGACCATTTGGGATTGGAAAGGATGTAGAGAATGACCTCTTCTTTCCATTCTTTGTACTTGTCTCTGTTGCCATTAAATTTGGAGGGTTTTCACATGCCCTTGATTTCTTTGTCTTTGTCTTTCTTGGTCATGGTCTTTTGCACGGATGGTCCTTCGTCAGCCATGGTTTCTGGTTGGTAGTTCACAAATTTCTGTTCTTCCTCGTAGTTCTGTTGAGTGATTTCTTGCGCTCGTTGTTGTTGTGTATCTCTTTCGTATAGTTCAAGGATTGTTTTTGATGATTCAATATTTAATTGAACCTGTTCTTGTTCTGGTGGTGTTAATCCTGTTGGTGTTGTTTCAGTTTCGTCTTGTTCGTATGTTGGGTCAAATTCCCGTCATTGCTTCCCTTTGTTGGAGATTGATCGTTTAATTGTTGATCGATCTGTGTCTTTCGAATATGGTGCAGATACAGTTGGTGGTTCTGCCGATCTTCTGGTTGGTCCGACGTTTCTGTTTTGTTCGTAGTTGGCCGTTTTGGCAATAGGTCCTTGTCTCGATCAACGAGGTTGGGTTTGAGTAGTTTCGATCTTCTGTTACGATGCAAGGCGAATGGTACGCCTTAGTTGTTCAATGATAGTTTGCAGTATAGTCGAGATGATAGATTGTCGAGATGAACAAGTAAGTAGGTTGAGAGAGTCAAGATGAGCTAACGTCAAGACAATTGAGTTTCAGAGTTGTTTGAGTAAGACGATCCATTGACGAGAAGACTAACTAAAGTCCTATTTGCAAACTATCGAGTGACAAAAAGAGAAACGAGATCGAAACTAAAGTACAACTACCTATCTAGGTAAGTTTAAATACTACTTCTTTATCTCTTATCAATATTATTGATAAGTTCCGTCTGTTATCATACTATAAATAAGAAAACAATACATCATAACTTCTTATCTCCTATCTTTCCTAAAAATATCCCCAAGATCCGAACTGACCATCAGGGGTATCTATTGACTCTGAATCAAACAATCCTAATCACTGAAAATAGTCCAATTTTATCTCGTAACACTCATCTTCTGTTAACACATACCCGTCTTCATGTTCCACTGTTGGAAGCGGTGTAACACCATTGGTCCTCCAACACTTCACACTTGAAAAAGTCATCGTCGCAAGGGAAGAGCAGTTCAAACGAGAACTTCATTTTGACTGCACACCTTGTCAAGGAGTTGTGAAATGGTGATTGGATCAGCAAGGTTGGTGGGGAACTGGAAACATTCTGGGGATCCTGGTAGTAAACACTGCCTTTATGTGTTGAATAAAGCATGAAGCGACTACCAGGGATTGTACTGAGCTTTTTGTGTTCTTTGATGTTTACTTGGAGTGGCGACATCTGTGGCGGGGAGAATTTGTCGGAGAAGTCGTGCATGTCTCGAAACCACCCCATGATGAGCACTTCCAGTTTGCTCAACATGCAGTGTTCCAAAGGTTTGGGCAGAAGGAAAGGTATTGGGAAAACTGTTAGGTAGTATCGGTGAATCAAAGCGACCCAGACAGATCTTGCCTGTGATGTTGAGTGCAGGACTTTGCAACACTGAAAGCGTAGTCATTAGATTACGTCAAGTGCCTTGAAATAGGAACACTCACGCATCGCATCCTTAGGATGTCACTCCAATCAGCAAACTCCATAATCGCAATGATGAGTTCCTCTGGTAGATTGGTGAGGTTTACAATCTTAGCCTGTATCCGACTGGTAAGTCCAAGGTTTCAAACAGACCGGAGTTTGTGCTCACCATGGTAGTATTACACGCCAGCAAGCATTGGTGTCTGCCTCCGAGCCATGAAGAGATTGTCCCAATGACATGACTGGCCAAGGACCAAGGCACAGTAGCCATAATCCACGGGCTCTGGGTGCTACGTATGTTGATCGATAGCCACAGGATTCCCTCTAAGTGGTGAGATGAACAGCGTACTAAGCACACCGCAATGGCGGACCCCAACCAACATTTAAAGTTCTCACGAGTTAATAGACCGCGTCGGGATCCCAGCCAAGTCTGCCACCACTGGGTGGCACAATCATTTCAACGCAACTTTAAGCTTTAATACGGGCTAAAGTCATGTTTATAGTCACGGTGAGTAGAAACATCAACATACGACAATGTGGCAGCTGGCTTTTGCAAGTGCCTTTACATAAAAATGCAAATAGTGTGCTCACCGGGTAATCGCACTCAGTCGTATCCCGTAATTATGTGTGGAGCGTCTTGTAAGATTTATTCCTTGTGAATTCAAGGTCAATTCCATCTATGTAGTAGGGCTGTCGGGGCGGGGTCCAAGTCGGGCGTCGCGAAGAGCCTTTCAAAAATTCTCTGAACCGAAACATGATTTCCTTCTCAGATTCAAATCTCGACTCCGCGCAACCTAGAAACTCGCCAGGAGTATTCTTCGCCAATGTTGTACCGGTGCGTCGTTCAGAAAGTCGTACTAACTTGGGGCCTGAGGTACAGATGGTCCAAACTTCGGCAGTCGGACTGCAGTCTCCGCGCCGCGGTTTGAATGTGACTAAGTATCGCTATAGTACTTTGGCGGGCCGGAACGGTGGGCGCCGTGCTCGTTGACTCGGACGTTGACTCGATCGGAAGTGCTCCTTATCTACCAAGTTCCATCTCATCCAGTCCAAATAACAAGCCTGAAGCTTGAAGATTGAAGGCTAACTTTCAAAATCTTTAGAGCTGAGTAGATAAGTCCATAAATCCTTCATTCTCGCCCTTAGACAAGTTGTTTCTCGAAGCCGTCACATAGGCAAGATTCTTCTGGCTCTGATCAATTAGTATTACTGCATAGAACACTTGTGAGTCCTGTACTAATGTCTATGGAAATATGCTGCAGTACCCGATGTGATTACGGGAACAAAAATCAGCTTAACGTCACCGACTCCCATTTTGAACAAGGCAATTGTGCGCTTGTACTTTGTGTGGGGGCGCCGTGATTCAAGTTGCACTTCGCACGACATGTGCCCGCCCACATATTAAGAAACGTTCAACGAGTGTGCCCGTCACTCTCAAACATCCTCCATGTGGACTTTCATCTGGTTGCTTCTTTCTGTCCCGCTAATTCTGGGTCAGACTGTTCGTGTTCTCGAAACTGTGGAACCTGAATCTTCATGGTGGTCCTATCACAGATTCGAATCCTTCAGGCGGACAAGGCCAGAATCTTGGAGAACCTTTGTTGCTGGCGGGACCCCATTTGCTACCTTTGACCGCGAAGCCTTTGCCGAATTTAACTTTACTGGTACGCTGGGAGTTATCACCTCTGCAGCGCAAATGAGCTAACCTCTCTTCAGGTACTTCTTTGGCCTACTACGCAGAATATTGGCCTGCCGACTATAGCGTTGCCACTGGCCTACGGGTCGACGGGGACTTGACTGTCATAGACTTGAGGGACACAAGCAATCTGCGTCTCGATGTCCAACCTCCCGTACAGGAACTCTTTCGAATCAGCGGACTTGACAACGTCCTGCATACAGTACGCGTCGAGTTTCCTCCGGGAAATTGGACAGCAAATATTGTTGGTCGCTTTTCGTGCGTGCTTCCTTGTGCCTAACAATGTAGACTCTGACGTTATATTCAGCTTTACACACCTACTGGATGAATCGTCTGAGTCATCTTCGCCCACTCCAACTCCTAATCCCCCCACCGCAAGCTCCACCTCAGAGCTGTCTCAAACTGCGTCTCTGGGGATAGATACTACTCAAACTGAAGTGTCTCCCGAAGCCACAGAAGATAGTAGTATCGCTGCAACACCGCCACAAGAGGAGCAAAGCACGGGTTCGCTATCCACGCCTGCCATTGTCGGCATCGCTTTGGGATTTGCGATCTCAATCCTTCTGGTAGTAGCGATCATACTACTACTGAGGCACGTAAAGCGGCAGAAAGAAGGACCGCCCCCTGGAACTGTTCGAATCAAGCATTCCCCTCGCATTGACATCGACAACCCTCTAACTTGCACTTCATCTCCTCGTCAATTGCCGCTCTACTATGAGCAAAGACAGCCTGACCGTCAGCCTCATCATGCCTGGGCCTCACCATCTTTGACATCGTTCTCCCAAGCCTCGAGCGGCAGCCGAGACTTTGGAACGAGTTTGAGCAGCAGGGACATGATATCGCATCATTCCACCCAAAAAGACGAAGATATCGACCAACCGCCACCGTATTCATATCCAAAGCACCCTCATTTATTGGCGGGCATATCGGATGTTCCCCCGCTCCCCCCTCTCCACGACGATAAAAAACCCTTACGGCCCCCTTTAAATGTCTACAACCCATGATTTTTCTATTTATTATTACTTCTCTGGATATTAAGTTCGTGGACACCATTCCCATCATTTGCGACGCCCATCATTTATGCAGTCCGTCTTCAATCCCACTGGCCAACCCTTCCGCCTTTTACATAGCATCTCATTACATTGTAGAACTTCTCCGCACATAAACTAACATTCATTACCAACGTTTACATTCATAGATACAAACATGTTACCGCATCGGTGATTCGGTGTACACTGTGTACATTAGTGCAGGCCAGAGAACTCGATCCATTGGAATCTAAAACAGGGCCTATATTCTACCATTTGCAACAGTGTATTGAATTTAGAGTCACGCAAAGCCAAATTTCCCTTCTGTCACCAAATCTGGTGCAAAACAACACTACATACTAGTTTGTTGGTGCACTCAAGGGTACTGCCCAGCCTTGCCACTTGGCGGTCCTACACATGGACATTACTCCTGCACTCGCAAATTGGCTTCAGCAACTTTCTCTTGCCCGAACAATCTTGGTTTGTTGTTCTTGCAGCTCGGTCAAACCGTCAAAGGATGATATTCGTCTCATTCAGCCTGCTCATGTGCGGTCAGATATGCAAAGAGTTCCTCCCTGCCGCCCGCCTCGGCCCTCTTTCTAGGACAATATTGACCTTGTGACAAAAATACATGAATACAAAAATACATCGAGGCATCGAGACATCGGGACAAAAATCCATTGATACATTCCAGGAATGGAAAGACGCGAGCCAGTTAATCACCGCGCTCGCCGTTGTAGGCTGATAGAATACTAAGTAAATATATTTGCCTTGAACAAGAAAAGCCCTTTTTATTTATATTTATAGTACAGCTGCAAGCTCATGCAATCGCGTATGTATGATGGGCGCAAAACAGTTGACACCTATAAATGCCCTTTTTCTCCCGGGTGAGCATAAGGTGGGTCTTCCCTTTTATTCTCCCCCACAAGGATTCCGAGCGCCCAACGAGCGCCCCTCAGTACACACTTCAAGGGGCAATGGTATTTAACCAGGGCCATATTCTCCATGACGTTCAAGTTTTTCGTTTTATCCTCTCCACCGGTTCTCATCATTCAACTTATGCCTAACAGAGTCTCCTGTCCAAGTCTCCTGTTCGGGATTTGGCTCTTTTCACTCTGCTGGTCCACACTGGTTGTCGGAGAAGTTCTTCGCAATGACACAGTTTCACACAACGAGTTCGGAAGGATATCATATGCACCGGCATCTAGTTGGACTACGCAGAGGGCATCTGAAGGCAATGCGGATGGAAGAGCTTTCATGGTAACATCGGATCCTTCGGCTTATTCCGAGTTTACCTTCAAAGGTACGACGCCTCCTTTCACTGAACCACATTCAAAATTAACCCAACTGCGTGGAATAGGCACAGCTCTATACTACTTTGCTGAAGTATGGCCTGTCCAGTCTTCCGCCTGTACGGGGCTAACACTGGATGGAGATTTGACGGTCATCGATCTGAGCGCCATCATCGACTCGGAGGAGCACCCCATCCATGGTCCAGCATTTCCTCAACTGGTCCATAGAGTGACCGGTCTGGACAATGTCGAGCATACTGTCAGAGTCCATTTTCCACCGGGAGGAGATTGCGACAAAGTCGTCATGGATCAGTTTGCGTAAGTGATTCCACTGAAACTACTAAGTATACGTCAGTTAGAACAAGGCCAGCGAGCTAACATATTTGAACAGATACACAGAAATTGTCGATGAGGCGACTGCACCAGTATCGCCGTCGTTTGAGCCTCTGGGTGCCGCAATCTCCGAAAGGATGATTTACTCGCTTACCGAATTGTCAACTCTACCTCAAGAACAAGCGCCGCCACAGGCGTTATCGACACCGGCTATTATAGGCATATCTGTTGGGGTCACGGTTGTCACCTTTGTCCTCCTGGTTCTGGGTGTATTACTAGTCTTATGGCTGAAGGAGAGAAAGCTAGAGCCTGCCGAGGCTAGAGAACGCACGGTCAGGGTTTCTGCGATACGCGAAATATCTTACCCTGTTACTGTCCATTTTGGAAACGCCCCAACAGCCAACCCGCTTGGGGTATTTACAGACCTGGAATTGAAGGCGAAGGTTCCAGCCTGAGTGATGTCACAATTTGGCCTAAACAACTAATATACCAGTTGCTTTTTTTTATCTATTTATTTATTCCTCGTTTATTATCATGTTGTGGCGTACCGTATGTTAGAGAAATCGGAGCGGGTGGCCTATGTAGGAGGCTGCTACATATCTGTGTGATGTAGCAATACCAGTTGGCTTGATCTCAATAGATCCCTCCATACTTCCGTCTTAAGCGCCGGCGGTTTGCGAATCAGGTGGAGAGAGCGCGGCACTTATAGTCTCCAGACCTCCACTTGAAGCTTGATCTTCCACCTCCATCATCACTGGCGAAAAGCGCGGTAAATCCTGAAAAATGCCATTCACATACGTAATAGGTCAGTACTGGCTCTTGCAGAATCTTGGATGCAAAGTAACTGGCTAAAAAAATGTTATCAGAACATATGGAGGAGGACGATGAGAGCACCAAAACCATCCCACCCTGGGTCGAGCTCGAATACGCGGTCTGTACGACTCTCCCTGAATTCCAACAAGCCGACGATCTTAATTGCAGCTTCCCCTCATCTTCACCATATATATCAAATCCTGTAGCACATGCGCATTCTAGCCGGCCCTCAAGCACAGGTCCACTTCACGAGCTTATCAGAAACTTCCACCAACTTCCTCAATAAATCAGTTAGCGTATCCGGCCAAGAAGTCGACGGCAGCAAAGCAAAAGCACAATTCCACCGAGAGGGCATCTTGCAGCTGATCGAAAAGTCCGGCGTGCCTCTGGAAAGAGTCTGCCTGCTTGATCCTCGCGCTGAGAAGGCGTTGACACCGGAGGATGGAGCAGAGGGAGCGTTTGAATGGTTCTTGTTTGGTGTAAGTCTGTCACTGTCTTGACGACATATTTGCTGGGGTTGAAGGTCGATGGTTTGCATGGGCCAGGGTATCCTAGGTGCGAAACCGTCGTTGAATACAGTAGGGGATGGATCGATACTGATGTTTGCGCCGCGTGGATAGGTGACGATCCCCCAAGAGATCGTACTGCAGAACTGCGAAAACTGGGCTTCCCAAATCGACACTTGGGATCCATCCAGATGACGACAGACACCGCGCTTGGAGTGACTAAAATTGTAGTCGACGACAAGATGCCATTGGACAAAATACAATATGTGGTGCGTGCAGATTGTAACGAAGTTGCAGCTAGTCGTGCGGCGTGCTCGAGAAGGATTACCCTCTGACATGGACACCTTGTTCTCCAGGATCATCCAACAATCAAATTCAACTCAAAGGAATCAGTCGAGATGCCCTTCAGTAAGAACCCATATCCGATCTGACGATAAACGAAAGCTGAATGCGGGACTGGCACTTTTTGCAGGGTACATCGCTAACGGATCTGAACCGCGTCTACCCCCAGGGATGCGGGAACTACTCCACGAAGATCTGAACAAATCTTTCGACTTCTAGCAAATCGAACTGCCATGGACTTGCCATACGAATAGCAGATGTTAATGGTTCATCGCTGGATAAAAACCCGTCAAGAAACCCTCGTCCGTCCGGGTATTACCCTCCAGCGCGAAAGAAACCCGTGGTTACAAGTACACTGCTTACAATAAAGTACCATAATACATGAAATAGTAATACAAAATCGTGCTGATTGCACGGGTCATGAATGTTGAAGTAGGAAAGAGAAAGAGAGATAGGATCCATGCAAAGAAAATGCAGAAAGAATGCAGATTGTCAATAATAAGATAGCGAGATGGCAAGTCCTCCAGAGACGGAAATGAATGCGCAAAAGTAAAATCATGATAGTTGAAAGAGAACTGCAATAAAAACGTGAACGGTAACACCTTAATTAATGAGATATAATCCAAGCAATAGGGAAAAGGATAAGGATGAACGATGCAGACGAAAGAAATTAGAAAACACAGGGTATAAACCCTGCGTTGCTGACTGTTAGAATAAACATCTACTATACAATGGCAGTGATTCTCGGATGTCGATTGGTTATAGAACCTTTAATTGGCGGGCGTTGTTGGTGACGGTGCTGCCGATTGGATATCCCATGGTGCTGGTACACGATTGTCGTTGAGGTTCAGGTCAGCTCGAGCATCGAGCAACCTCTCGCGGTCCGTCATCCCCATACGTGCTCGGCACCGCACTAAACGAAGCTTGGTTCGCTTAATCCCTGTATCGTGAAAGCCCGATCAGCTCTTTAAATCTCCTCTTCCGTAGTTTTGGTTACTCACAAGTGCCGATAGTCTCCTTGTCCTCTGCCATAAATGGATTACCAGCCTGCAGTAAGTCATCCTGCAGAGCATATAGGCACCACAAAGACTCTTCGTAAAGCTTCTCGCATTCGTCCGGAGACCCAGCTTGATCAGTTATCTCCTTCCGGGCTGCTGTCCGACTCTGTAAGAGAGGGTCAAGAAGCGTCAGCGAAGCAGATTTATCGAGCTCGGAGAGAAGCCAAAGCCACGTACGAGCATCAACGCACGATCATACACCAGCTGGTCGAGCCATGCCTTGGGGCCGTCAAATTGCGCAGGAAGCCACGTCTTCACAAGCTCCGCCCGGTCGTTACACTTGATAAAATGATCTTTGAACCAAGTAAGAGCTAGTACACGATAAACGTCGTCAGCATCAGGATCACGAAACCTTAGTATATAAGGAACCAGAAAAGAACCTACCATCATCAAACCCCTCACTGACAACGAAATCGCCATCCGGATGCCTCATATGCATGTGTTCTTGAAAGTTTCTCAGTTTATCGATACCCTTCTGCGAGAACGACATCAACAGGAGGTACACCGCTACGCAAGTAACAGCATTTGTCTCCGCCGCTGCGTCTGCCCGCTTCCGCTGCTTGGCGTGCTTCTCAGCTTCACCTTCACGTCGCGCGAATTTTGAAGGATCTGGGAGTGGTTCTGAAGGACGGTTAGCGGCGAAACCCATATTATACAGGATAAAAACACACTCTGCGGGATGGCCTTGACGGCCTCATACATATCGTCCGCCCAATGTGTTAGAACGTCGGTCTTCTGTGCAAGCTCCTCCAGTTCCGCAAGTAGCGCATCCTCGAGCGGGTCCCGTTCCACAGCAGAATCCAGAGTGATTATCTGTGGCCGGCGTGGGGACGAGGGGGGTGATGTGCTGCTGCTGAACTCTTTCTGCGATGGCGATGAATGTGAGGTCCCTGTTAACTTGTTCTTCGCAGCGCGTATCACAGTGTGAAGCGTTCTAGCAGCAGTCCTCGACGCATTTCTCGACGGAGATGATGATAATGGCGGAGCGTTGAGATTGGGTGGTGGGGGGAATGTGATATTGTTAGCGGAAATGGGGCTAGTAACTGTGGAGGATGGTTCTTGCTCAGTAGGTCGGTCATGCAGTGGTTTCCGAGGGAGAGAGTTGATCTCTGGATTGCAAGGTTAGGGAAAGTCGCAACACGAAGCATGAAACTCACCATCGACAGCACGGTTGAACTCCACCGCTCGCGTGTCGCCGACGAGAACGTATTCTCGTCGGAGCATTCCATCTTCCTCCGTCTCTCCCGGGATGAACGAGCCTTCTGTGGACAGTGGTCTTGCATGTCTGCGTTCTCTGAACGCTACAGGTCGCCTGAAATATTGTCAGCCGAAAGAGTCAGGATGGACTTGGGCGCCACGTACACTGTTGAAGGACCAGGTTCTGGGTCATCATGCGATTTCTGCCTCCAGTTGAACTTGCTTGCAGGAATGAGGACGTTTGGATCAAGCACCTCTGGTGGAATCTCCTTGTGATGTTCCGGGATTTCCAGGTGGCCATTCTGGTCGACGTCGTAATTGTCCACCGGATCTGGTTGTCGCGGCTTGAATCTTGACTTCGCGAGTGCCGTGCTATTGAAAAACTCTTCAAAGCTTGCTCGCTCCGCTGGATTCCGCTTCAGCAGTGTCCGAATGAGCATCTTGATATCGTCGGGAACGGGTGGGGCGTCTCGAATGGGATGCTTGGGGTCTTCATCGGGAAACTTTACGCCTTTCGACAGGTCGATCCTCTTGAGCAGCTCGATATGGTTGTTTGCGCGGAATGGTGGTCGTCCAACAGCTGTCTCGTACAGCACCGCGCCAACTGACCAGAGGTCGGCCTTTGCATCGTACTTTTGGTACCGCAATATTTCCGGGGCCATGTATAGAGGTGAGCCGCACAGCGTGTCTGCCATCATGGCATTGGGGAGGAAACGAGCGAATCCAAAGTCGGCCACCTTAAGCATAGGAACGCCGACGGGGTGACCTTTCCGGATTTCTTCTGCAGGTGGAAGATTGAGGAGAAGGTTCTGGGGCTTGATGTCTCGATGGATAAGATTGCGGTGGCGGAGGAATTTGAGAGCGCGAGCTATACACACAGCTTAATTAGCGATATTGAGAAAGGGGACAATTACCTACCTAGTTGGCGAAGGAAACTCCTAATCACAATCTCGTCCAACCCTCCCGTTCTCGGATGCGGATAGTACTGTAACGGCTCTCCTGGCGCAGGCGAATACTCCAGACCCTCTACACGACCGCGTTTCTTGATATAATTCGTCAAGTCGCCTCCAGCGCAGTATTCCATAACGAGGTAGATGTTCGTTTCCGCCCGCTGTGAACTCGCATTGGTCAGTGCATCCCAACGCAACAACGAGCCCGCATACCACGATATCTATCAGCTTCGTGATATGTCGATGTGAGAGTGACTTGAGGATCTGGATTTCGCTTTGCAAGTTGTCGAGCAGCTTTGAACTGAGCTTCGTCCGCTCAACTGCTTTAAGTGCGACCTGATACCGCGTTTCCTAGTCCAAACCCGTTTATCTCCTGCATGTTTCTCGAGCAACAAGCACTCACCTCATGGTATCCTTTGTACACAGTAGCAAAGCTCCCCTTCCCGATGGCTGAGACGATGACATATGGCTTTGCGTCGTTGAATTCATAGCTTGAGAGCGATGCTCCCGGATGGGCAGCAACGTTTGGTGGCATCAATTGAGAACTTAGCCTTTCAAGGGCACTCCTGGTCGCTTTTCAGGCAGTTTACGCTCGTCTTCGGTTGGATTTGGCACTTGCTGATTCGGAATTCGCTATAATGAGCCAATCCAGGTCGAGATACACGAACAACCCGCGCGGTGCCATGCAATTCGGGGATTATCTCCATATTTGCTGACAAATCAGTCGCGATTAACAGCCTCGCGCTACTTTGGCTGAGGAATCGGGGGATCGGAAGCCTTGGACCTTGGTTTAGAGAGTTTTGCTGCTGTAGGTGAAGGAAGCGATGCACTGCGACGTTTACAAACACAGGAGTGCTGCCGAAGTAAGTTACTCAGAAGCTATGACGCAAGTCATGACTCAAGATATGTTCTCTTTCAGCCTTCAAGCTTCAAGCTTCAAGTGTTCAAACTCAAGCTTCAGGCGCCTGAAGGTACAATTTTTACCATAGCGTAGGCTGCACCGCTGTCGAGTATACTGCTCTGTATGTTGTGTGTGTTTTTCAATGGAATTAGTTGATGTCAATGCCTGTCAGATTATTTTTTTGGGAACGACCGGAAATTCTATCGATCTCGCCCATATATCGATCCAAGGGATAAATGTTTCCCAAAGGGTGATCTCGCGAAGTCCTTTGTGGCTGAGGTTGAACGTTGAACGTTGAGGAGTGTCACTCTTGGCGTTCCGAGCTCGGATGCACTACTAGATGTCGAGTATGTAGGCTCAACTTGTTTTGCTGTAACCACCATGGTCTTGCAGTTCCAGGTTCCTCACAGCCCCCGCCCTTCGCACGTCACGCTCCAGCTACCGCTGGACTGTATCACAATTGGTGTACCACCAAGGCTCGTCGTTTTACACGTTTTGAAGCACTCGTTCTTATTCCGAATGTCCGAGTCAATAGCCCTGTGCGTCCCGCAAAGTCGACCGCAGTGCCATCTGACGCTTTGTCAGTAGTTCCTGATTTTGCGAATGGACGTTGTATGTCTAACGCGTCTGTTTAGGGAGACGCCGAGGCACATCCGTTGCGATGCCGGACAACAGGCTCAAACTGAAATACTAATTCGCGACGATATCGGACGAGAGATGGACTCGGATGTGTCTATTGTCCACTCTCAACTTTTCAACGTCACTACATGCCGCGCATCCCAAGCGAGGAAGACGTGACTGGGTGCCTTGATTATCTTGGGAAGAGAAACGGTGTACTTCTCAAGGCTGACAGCCGGTACCGTTGAGAGCTTACCGAGACAAGCCGTCAATCTTCCGGCAAGGGAGTCTTGCATTTGATCCATTGCGCCCCATTATCGAAGGCATCCGACGGTACAAATTACAGGGCACAAGGAAGGCAAACGACTATGTTTTCGGTCTGATTCCCAGCAACCATTTGCAATCGGACATCCCTGGTGCCAACCACAGGATCGACGCCGCCCTGAACACGTACAAAGGAAAGGGCCGTATGACGCAGACTGACCTGGTCGATCTTTGGGAACGGAAACTCTGTGCAGACGCAATGTCAAGATGGGAGGTAAGCGCTTTTATGCTCAGAGTTAGGATTTTTGCGCTTCCTTACTGAGCATCAGAATAGTATGAAGATAGTTAGTTCTGCGAACCACGTCATGAATAACGACCCGCGTCGAACCCACATCTATGGAGTGAGCATAGGACCCCGATTAATGCTCAAAGACATCGCTAATCCCATCTTTTCTTCCAGGTTACTATCGAGGATGATCGTATGGCCGTTTGGTATTTCTCGCGATCCCACTTCTGCAAAGAGTGAATCCTTCAGCTTGACTGAAGTACGCTTTAGTGCACCTTTTAATACCTGCGTCGAGGCTCACGGATTCTCTTAAAACCCCAGAAAGTTTGTTGAAATCATACTCTCCCTCCACTTCGCGACATCGGAGGAGCTGGGCTATGACCCACATGTTACTCGTTTGGCAGACGGAAAGTATCTATACGAAGTCCACACGAAGAATGGAGAGACGTACTACTTCAAACAGGTCAAAGCAATCAATGAATACTGCACCAAGCGTATCTCCGGGCGAATGACTCGCATCTGGAGAGTCCGGCAGGTAGTCTCGAAAGAAGATCTTACCCCAACGGATGAACAGAACAAGGAACCGGTTCTAAAAGACGTTTGGCTTGATGCAGCGCAACGCACCGAAGCCGAGAACCAAGAACAGCTCTTCAAAGACATCGACGCGTTTGCTGCTAAGGAAAATTGGCGCGACCACCAATGTCTTTCGTTTATCACGACAGATTGGAGGAATCGTTTGGCAGATCTTTTCAAGGACGATACCTACGAGCAACTTTTTCTAAAGGTTATGTGCCATTCGAGAGAAATCAGACGACTAGGGCCAAGCCGGAGGAAGCTTGGGCACGAAAAGGGTTCTCCCGTCGCCCTGTTGACGAAAATGCGTACATCACCTCACAATCTCTCTCTCGGGCAGTGGGGGAGGACGACACGCATTCAGAGGTTAAGAAGACGCCAAAAGCAAGGACAAGAAGGAGCATCCTCGAGTATTCAATCCCAAGCGGCGATCATTCTTTGTGTATGAAGAAATATGCTCATGACTTAAAAACCTTGGGCGATGCGATGGACGTCCTTCAACAGTGTCTTACCGGTGAGCTTCTTCAACCATGATGCTTTCTTCGCTGATTTTGCAATTGCATGCTAGCACTTCTTTTACTTATGTGTGCCGGTTGGGTCCATCGGGACATCAGCTGTGGAAATACACTTGCGTTTTAGGATAGCGACAAGAATAGGTGTCAAAGCAAGCTGGCTGATCCAGAATATGCCAAGAAGTACTCGTCCCTGCAGTCAAGCTCAAGCTCCGATCCAAAGACAGTGAGTATTTCTTCTGCCAACGCCAGATATCCTGATCCACGAAACTTCTGACATTGTATCAAATCCTAGTTTCTCAGGGAACACCGTTTCTCGTGCCGTATGAAATACAAGCTCAAATGTCGCTATTCACGCCGCATACCTCTCAAGCTCCCGACTTTTCGAGCTTGGAGCCTATCAAGCCTTTATTCCTTTCGGAACATGCCCGGTTAAATGAATACAGAAGGAGAAGTATCAAACACAACTTCCAGCGCGACCTCGAGTCTATCTGGTGGATCATCCTGTGGTTAGTTACTCTTTTGATTGACTGCCCGACGTCCATCGACTACGCCATCAACATTTTCCAAAACTCTCTCATTCCCTCCCGGGAAAGGGCTTACGCTTTCGTAAATGTAATCGACGTTGCTCTGAACGAGGTTCTTGCAAAGGAGCTCAAATCTTTCGCCCCGACCTTGGAGATGGGCCGAAAAGGAATGGTACTTTTCGGTTAGGAAGGACGAACAAGAAGACCATACAGCAACCTTTCAAAGAGCCACAGATTTTCCCTTCAACTCTTTCGCCAATTTCAACGCCACTAGGTCGGAGTGGGAGAATATCGCTTTAATCCACGCGAACTCTCGGGAAACGGATGCGTCGGCGACAACGGCGAACAAGGAAGCCGCGGGAGGGAAAGCGACAGGAACACAGGACAGCAAATCTCATGTACCCATCGTCGAAATGCCGAAACGTCTGAGGCCGAACCCGCAGCGCTCACGTGGAGGTACCGATAGTGGTCGAGGGGGTTTGAGGTTTAAACGCTCTCGCGGCGCCGACGACAATAACGAAGGAGGGTCGAGCTCCAAACTTTCTCGTGGTGCAAACGACAGCAACATTGGTGTATCGAGGATCACGCGCTCCTTGAAGCCCTCCATGTCTCTCGCACCCATGCCACCCCCAAGCGGAGTATCGGAACCACGCAGGTTGGCCAGGAGCAACAAGGGGACCAATAACTAGTCATAATCTGCCGCAGGTTCTCCTCTTCAGAATTCTTACTATGCACACCGTTTTCGGACCAGTTTCGATACTATCCATGTTCTTTGTTTGACACGAGTTTTTTGCCGATTTATTCCCAGCCTCGGAGATACAGTCAAACAACAGCGACGTAGGTAGTCGTGTGAGTTCACTTGGTTGATCCTAACCCTCCCTACCATTCGCGCTTGAGGAGTCTCCACCATGGTATTAGGTTCAAGTTTCAACCTCCTTCACCCAGGTGGAATCTCCTCATCGTCTGGTACCCCAAAGATTGACGAAATGCTTGTAGCGATAGAGAGGTATCAGACTGATATTATATATTCAATTTAGAGCCAACGAACAGTTGAGATTCAAACAAAAAAAACGGTACCGACGGGGTCTTATATGCGTTAAATAACTCGAACTATATCTTCCATCTTGTTTATATGAACTTGAAGTTTCCCACTATTCATGGCCAAGGGCATCTTCTTCTTGAGAGCACTGATCGCTTCGAGTACCTGTACGGGAGGCCTTCCGGGCTGATTGTTGAAATCATCGCTCAGGTATATACAGACCTCTTGCAGGGTGGTCGATGTAGCTTTCCCGATTGCCTTGTCCAGGCCGATCCAATCGTGTGCACTGACGACTGTGCCCAGCACTTCCACATGATTATCCATGCTTATCCCCAGCTCCAAGTGGAACTCTCGAAGGTCATTCAGACTTGCTCGACGGAGATCCTCGGCCAGAATCTTGAGTGGGTCACTAAATTCGTCTGCGCGATTCCGATAATGGCCCTCAGGGGACCAGCCAGTCCAATAATTCAAGGTGACATGGAAGATCCGTAGATTCTTGAAGGCGGAAACGTTCGGTGGCAGATCATACATAGCTGCAGTTCCGGAAAGTCAGCCAACGAGACCAGGCGAGGACGTAACACAGTAAACTCACAGAAGACCCAATCATAGCGGTGGATATGATTGAAGAACTGCTCAGGAATCTTTTCCCAGTTGACAAGGAAATTCTTCTCGTCTTCTTGTAATGAAAGTCTGAGATTTCGAGTGAAAGGCCTATCGGTATCGCATTTCTTCTCCCAGAACGATGTGAGGTGCACCAGGCCGACAAATGGAGTTTTATGCTTGATTTCCAAGCTTTCCAGGACCGGTCCTTTGAGCTTGTGCACTCTCTTGGCGCGCAACCGACCGATGGGGTGGATCGAGACGTTTTCAAGCGTCAGCCTTTTCGGGTGGTCGGCCATGTCACCCAAGATGAACTCGGCAAGGAGATTGACACCATCCCCGAAGGTGACGCTGCACGTAGTTGGGAGAGCAAAGGTTTTGAGGAGGGCTTGCCGCAAGCCTAGTGAAACGCGATCCCACTTGATGCTAGCAGTATAAGGAGAGATGTAGACGTCCACTAGATCCTTGAGGAGCTCAAGGAGAGCAGGGAGGGGAGAGGATGCGCCGAGCATTGTGTTGTGTCCGACTGCACTGTCATAGACCTCGAGAGTTCGAATCGATGTGGATAGGCCAGGGTTCTTCTTCAGTAGTGCCGTGAGTCTCTTGCACTTGATAGTTGTTGGTCCAAGTTCGACTCTTCGAAACAGGATATCTCTGCTGCTTTGATTCCAAACCCGACCAACGAAGCCAGAGGCCCGTATAGTGTTTTTGTCCCCATCAAGCTCAATCATGACCATGCTGACAAGCTCGAGGGGAAGACGATGGACAGCTGCAGGGACCCCTGGCGCTGGCGCTTGCACTCTTGCCACTGCCGCCCGGGTCACGCTCCGCGTAATTGGACGACGGTTTGCCATTGAGATTCGAGCCGAGCCGAGCGAGGCTTATTTCAAGGGTATTCCAAATGTACCTGAGATCTATTTTATGGTTAGTAGCGGAACTACCATATTTTGGGCTGATTGTACTCACTGCGTCGAATTACAGGGCGAGAACCCTTTTGTGAAGACCTGCGAACCGAGCACATCCACTGGCTCTTATCCATTATGTACTACAGAGCTGTCCAAAGGCCTATGTGCAACTGAAATGCAGTCCGATCTTGTTCGTATCGAGTCCATTCTCATGGGCTCGGGCTCGTCGTTTATAATGAACAACATATTCTGAATCAAGAAATGGACGACGAGGTAGACGTAGGTCGATCATCAAAACTTACAGCGATCATCGATCGTCGACCATACTCATGGCCACAGATTGATTATTCAATATTAATCGATCTCAGAGCTGAGATCATGCTTTCGTGCGCTATGATTCTCATGCAACGGTCTACTGCTTAGGAGACTAGAATGTTTGCCGGGTCACAAAAGTTGACATTAAAAGCGCGTTCGCGATAGCGCTGAAGCCTGAAAGCTATATCCAGTCACATGAAACTACCACGAAAGAATAACGAATGGTGCACGAAACGAACGAATGAACGAATGAACGAATGAACGAATGAATGGTGAGGCGCGCTAAAATTGAGTCTTGCTATGCTTTCCCTCTCGGTGCACTGTGGTGTTATCTAAACTACCACCAATACCACTGGTATGATGCTTTGCCCATGCAGCGACGTATGGAGGAGGTTGTAAGTTTCCGAACCCATCTACCTCTGGATGGTATGGAACGGGACGTGAGGTCGTACTATCAGAGTACGCACTTCGGCTGCTTCCAGACCCATAATATCCACTTGCAGGATGTGCCTGCCCTACTGCCCTAGTGGGGTATCCTGTTCCGGCCGAGTGCGACAATGTAGGGTAGTGAAGTGGGTGGGGGAGTGTTGTACTAGAAACAGATGCGAAATCATGATGCGCGCCATATCTTGTGTCTGGCGGGTCTTCCAGGTCCTGACTCATGTCCACCACCCCTTTGCCAGACTTCCTTCTGAATCGTCGGAATAGAAACACTATTGCGAGGATGAGGGTAAGGCAGAATATTATTCCAAAGGCGGTGCCCACTATCGCTCCGGTTGACAGTGCAGACTTGGGTTGAGCTTTGTTCTGTGCCGTAGATGAGTGAGAGGGTGATGCCGCTCCTATTCCCGTCTGTGCTTCGTTAGTTGAGAATGAGCCAGAAATGTCGGTGCTTCCGGTTGGGTCTTGTATAGGTGGACTGGGGGTTGGAGACGATGATGATGACGATGAACCGTTGTCGCCCTGATCATCTTCCACATTCTCAGTATACCTGCAGCACTGACAGTCAATTTGGCAATTTAAATTCCTAGCGTCCATGTGATGACTCACACAAAGAAGTCTACCACCGCATAGTTCATCGGCGGTGCCGGATCGACGCGAACCGTGTGCTCAGCATTGGGTAAATCCACAAAAGAGGCCATAATTTGCAAGTTTGGGTTGGGAATCTGAGTCGTCTGGGTGCGCCGGAGGCGAACAATAAACGGTGGTCCACCGTCTATGCTGATGGATGTAGCAACATCCTCCTGCTCTGTTTGCCATGGTGCTGCCCAGTAGTACAATGCGACTCCTGGATAATTAGCCACGCAGCACATCAGTTGTCGAAAGACCTTAAAGCGAATATACTAATATCGTACCAGTAAATTTGAACTCTGCATAGGCTGAAGGCTCCGTCGTCAGCATGAAGCCCCTACCAGAATCAAGGATGTCCTGGGCCGTCAGTGTCCAGCTTGAGCGAGGTTCATATAAAATTGAAGGGTCCCGGTCATCTAGCGACACGTTGCGAAACTGCGTCTGCGTCTGCGCCCCCGCCAGACCTGCCAGCAGAATCCAGGCGCACAGACAGCATACTTGCCAGTGCATAGTGGCAGAAGCCGTAGGGAAATGAAGTGCAGAGAAAGAACAAATGACTAAACTGTGGATCTGTCCCTTCATCCGAATATTATTGCTCGGGTACCCCTTTGATAAGGTGGTTACCGTAGACGTTTGTCCCAGTGATGGATGCGGACACATCGTATACCCACAGAATGTCGAATGGCGCATTGTGGGCGCCGAAAGTGGAGAGATGCCAGCACCATCAGTGCAACCCTTGTACTAGAGCCCACACAAACGCACTGCCAATCAGTTGATATTGAGTATTGCATCAGGGTCGGGAGGCACCCAGGATATGGATACCATGGATTGAGTACTACCGAAGCTTCCAATACCAACACAGTCTCCCATCTCTCAGAACCCACACCTTCATGTGTGCGTGTTATTAGATAAATGATAAATCGTTACCTCACGCCCTATAAACTGACTCCTACTTTTATGACGTTCTAGGCGATGACAGAACTAATTATGTTTTGTTGACATAGTATGAGTTGAGCGTCCCTACATATAATTGACCAAGTGAGGCGAGTTTGGCGAGATATTGAGACCACCTGGGCAATTCTTGCTTTCACTCTCACTGACCACACGCGTCGGATGGGCGCTTAATTTGACTAAGCATGCCCATGCTCACGGAAATCCCCAGTATATCCGAAAGGCTATTTATCTTGCTATAATCCTACTGAATTGGTACGACTCGCATAGCTGCCGGCTCAATCTGCCCTTATCATCAACTGTCTAAGACCATATCTATGCGAGAAAGCTCTGCCTTGAGGCGCCAGAGGCCTGAGAGTGCATAAAAGTAGGGGTTAAAAAAGCTGCTGTGACCCCGCTGAGATCCCTTGCTCAGGCTTTCAGTCGAAAATACTTTGGCTGCTTCCTGACCCATGATATGCGCTTAGTCCTCCCAACTGGCCTGGGACAGCGCTAGGATCAAAAGGAGCGCCTGTGACGTAGGAAATTGGAGAGTAGCAATACTGCCCCGTCGATGTGGAAATGTCATTGGATGTGTGGACACCACACCGTGTCTTAGACGGCTCCTCTTTTGTATCAACCGACTTTCGCGACCGGGCGATCTTCCAGTACAGCACCCCCAAGATTGCAAGAATTAGGACTAAAGCACTCCCTATCGATCCAACCACTACCCCTGCGACAGTATCAGCTGGCAATGCCAACGATCCGGTAGTCCCGTTACTCAAGTCATTAGGGAGCTCGGTAATATCTGTATAGCTAGTATGCGAAGGCCTGGTGCATCAGCTACCGGAAGGAACAGCAAAGTGAGTCAATACATACACGAAGAAGTCTACCACAGCAACGGAATACTCTGGAGGTGGGTATATCCTGACGACGTGTTGCCGATTTGGAAGGTCAAGAAATTGGGACACGATTTGGGCTGCTTGAGTCGGCTCCCAACTTGTCATACTACTTGGCGCGCTATGGTCCTCTTGGTCGATGAGAATGGTGGGCCCCTCATCTATGCTGATGAAAGTCGCAACTTTGTAGGGCCAGAGCGATGAGTTACTAAGTAGTACAGCGCAACACCTGGTAATGTACTCGGCTTCATGGTCTAGTGTACAGAGCAAACTATCGCTCACCGGTAAACCTAAACTCCGCGTAGGCTGCGGGCTCAGTCGTGACCATGTGAGCCCTTCCTGACCCTGCGTCCCAATCGCTTTGCTCCGTTAATCTCCAGGCAACTTTGGGGATATATGTTATGGATGGATGCTGATCGTCGATTGAAACGTTTCGCAGAGACTGTGCTGGATGAGAGCCATGATTACAGAGAGCGACTGAGCTCCGATACGCGAGGAGGAGGCCAATAGTGACTAGTTTTGGCATGATTTGACGTGCGATGAAGAGGGAGTTATAAGGCGCATGTGGGTCCTGTTGTCTGACTCAATACAGCCCTATTTGTGGCACTCGCAACAGTGCTGATGGCCTGAAATTCTGGGTTTGGAGACAACGAGACCATCCTGATGTTAACTCTCGTTTTGAATTAGACAAGGTAAAATGATTTGCTGTGCATATAAACACCGGCGTACCGCTGGTCTTGGTCTGATGGCGCACCGACTGCGAAAGTGATCATTGTGCAAAGCCCGAGTGCTGGTCAGGATTTGGCAAAGATGTGAAATCAACGATGTAAAACCTAGCCTGTACGGAACTTAGACGTTAGCGAAGCTGTAATCATAAGGTGACATACTACAGCTTGGGTCCACCGTTGTCATGGGTGTGTCACTTGTGGGTCCACATAGTGAGACGAGAACAAGGTTAAGTCGACCTACTGGCTGGAACTAGAACAAGGACGAGGGTCAGCGGTCGGAGATTTAATAGAGGGTTTCACGAATTGGCATCCAACTTCATGTCCACCCAACTTAGTTCAAGTTGGGGTTGAATCGGACTCTTGACCATGATGATTCGGCTCTAACTTGGACTCCAACTTGCCAACTTGCATCCTAATCTTGCATCCCAAGCTCGAAGTCTCTTGATTACGTGCCCTGTATGTCCTGGACATCCAAAATTAATATCTCTCTGATCATGATCAAGTCATATTTTAGTCGTAAAAAACGTGCATAATCGTGATACATAAGATGAACCGGCGTTACATTTTCTTGGAATCTGGATACCAGACGTAATTGTCCGAACCATCTGCCGTTGCATTGAGATGAGGATAATAGCTCGAGGTCTGCATTTGAGTACCACTCCCTCCATAAATACGGTGGCTGGAGCCAATAGCAGCAGGCATTGCATTGGAGTAGGGCGGTGGCTGGTTTTCGACGACCGGGGCCAATCCTTGAGGTTGAGGGTAGCTAGTAGCGACCATTGATGTGTTTTGATTTGAAAGTAGACTCGATCCCAGGTGACTAGTCGACATTGACGGTGTTGAATCAAGATAGAGACCCATGCGATCTGGCACGGGGGATGGCGATTGGCGCTGGCTGTGACCTGAAAACACGAACGGTGGCTGGGTTTCGGCAACTGGGGCCATTGCTTGGGGTTGAAGGTAACTTGGGACCATTGACGTGTTGTGATTTGAGAATATAGACCCTGGATGACTATTTGCTATTGAAGGTGTTGCTCCGAGGTAAGGTGCCATGAGATCTGGCCCAGGGGACGGGGATTGTTGTTGAAGGCGACCCGAGAACACGCTATTTTGGTCTCCCTGGTAAGCGCCGTATGTTGGACCAGGCGGTGGCGACGTTTGTAAGCGTTTTTTTCTCAACCATCGAGATATCATGATAAGAACAACAGCAAGAAGAATAGCGCTCACTGCGGCCAACGCTATACCAATTATTGCCGCCATAGATAGTCCTGTTTGTTTATCCTCGGACCCAGGCCGGCCTCCTGCTGCAGTTTCCTCCGAGCCCGGCGGCGTTGATGAACGACTGGATGGTGGCTGTCCTGAGCTCGAGCTCGAGCTCTCCCCCTCGATCAACTCCGTATACCTTGAGAAAGAGAATGAGTACAGGTAGCCATTTCTGCGCTAGCTGACTGTATAGCCAAACAAACAACAGACTCACATAAAGAAGTCGACAACAGCAACGCCATACCCTGGAGGGGGGAGTATTTGAATGGTGTGCTCACTGTTTGATAATCCGGTAACTGACGACAGCACCTGAGCCCTTACACTAGGGCCCTGGTTTTCTGCGGTCGGTGCAGAGTCGTGGTCCTGTTGATCTATCACTGTCACAGGACCCCCGTCTACGCGTATCCCAGTTCCCACTCGATATGGCCATAGTGCAGAGTAGTAGTAGAATGCAACCCCTAGAATTCAAACGTGTGAAGATGGGCGGCACTAGAAGCGGATGCCGTACTCACCTATAAACCTAAAGGTGGCATAGGCGTCCGCGTCGTTCGTCACCATGTGTGCCCTACCCTCCCCTGCATCCCAGTCACCTGCATCGGTCAAACTCCAGCTCGTCCTAGGAACGTAGTCAATCAAAGGGCTCTGATCGTCAATGGAGACATTGCGATGAGTTGGAGTCTGAGCAGACACCAATGCAAAGAAACAACTTGAGAGGAAGAGAGGGATGGGTTTCTGAAGCATGTAGTAGTGCGACAGGAAGGACTGCCATCGTATCCCCCTGGTGATGCTTTTGTCGTATTATGCCTTGAGGCGCTTAAACAAGGTCACCTGTTTAATTTACGTACCTCCGGTTCCCGACATCATTACTTGGCCCTGGGCAGTGAATGGCATAATTATTGATTATGATGCGCCACCAAAAGGCTAGCTCACTTTGGTCTAACTTATACTTACACATTAGTATGATAACTTGCCTGACGCATAGGTCTTAAGGTGGAACGGCGATGAACCTTTGCCAGGGTGAACCACTTATCCCGCAACTTGGTCAAAGGGTGGTACATATATTCGATAAAGTAGGGACTTTGATCAAATGTTCACTGTACGATCCCATTCGGCCTGACATGTTGAACAGGTGATGGAACGAGTATAACTGGTTTGGAAAAAGACCACGGTCAGTTTGGCCTACATGACTGAGAAAAGAATGGGTCCCCATTTCGTGCTATCTTCGAGCTCCCGTAGCCCCTTGATTGGCCCTGAGGCCTGAGGTTGTGGACTGTGACGCAATAAAACAGTAACGGGAAAGGCAAAAGAAATCGTGGCGCCGGTACCTTGCCGCCGAGAAATCATCTCACAACGAAGAGCCCGAGTTTACATACAGCTTGAACTGAGATGGTATGGGCCTCGCAATTTCGCCTTTGCAGACGCTGAGTCATCAGTTACAAAGTATAAGAAACTCAAAATACAATTTGTGAAGTGAGAGCCAATAGTTGACCGATGGATCGAAGACTTATTGTAAATATCAGTTTACGTATCGAACTAGGACATCAGTGACAGTAGTACCAGGGGAAGTGTAAACTGCAAGAATCGACTCATTATGACGTTTATTGCTGCTGCACCATTCGCTGCTGTTAGCTTGGAGCCAGAAGTAGACTTGGGGATTTGTGATGGCGAGGGATTCGGAAGCGGTGTCTGTTCGGATGCGGCCCAGGTACCATAGCTCAGCATGAAGTAAGGCTCCCCGTAGAACCCAGGCTCTTCGTTCCGCAAGTACTCCAGATAAGTGCCGCTTTCGTCTCCGTAAACAGAAGCGACAGCAGCGACGTTTGGGTATAGTTCAATTGCGTATTCAGCCTCCCCGCTGTCAGCTGCACGGTGTGTCATCGCGTAATCCAGCGCTGTCTTGATGGTCGCACTCGTGGAAGAGGTGCGATTCCACACGTCGGAGCTGGGATTGGCGTATTTTTCAATCCGCGCGTTTGTCTAGCCCAAATTAGACAGAGTTAAGATGATTGTGAGAGAGTCCGTACGATCATTGCCGCGATATTATACGCTCGGTAGTGGTACGGGCGCGTCCTTGCTGCTTCAAGCGGCTGTAGACGTCGAGCGTCATCGTTATGGCACAATTAAGAGAAGGCGTCTGCTACTAACCTGCTCACCGCTTGCGACCATTTGAGATGCGAATTGGTTGGAGAAGTAGGTTGAAGTGACGTTGATAGCTCCAGGAATATCATTAACGATGAGCTTCAAGCCAGCCAGTTGATTGTAATAGAATGATCCGTGATTGCTATTGAACAAAGGTCATGAGCTACTTGACCGAGTGACAATAAAGTGACAGTACTTCTCTGCATGACCTTCGGCGAGGGCATTTTCCGAGGTTTCAAGCCAGTGCGTGTGCTCCTGGGCCCAAGAGACCATTTGGTCATCAAGGTCGCTCGTCCAGTCAGGACTATTTCCTCTGCGGAGGATGAGAATTGCGGAGGCAATTTTTGCCATTCCTTTAAGATCGCTAGCAAATTTAGGTCATATTAAGTCACGATAGCCAAGGGAGGGGACGAACTCACAGAACCCCCGTTGGGCTGCCTGGCCGGCCATCAGATCCCCGTATCATCTGTGCGTAGTTGAGGTTGGGATTCATCCTTGTGTTTTCATCCAAGAACCAAGCCTGAATAAAGCGAACTGATTCATAATGTAAGCAGTAGTAAGAAAGCTTGTGTGCACTTCCATTCACCTGCATTCCTGGAGAAGTACGTTTGCGAGCTCCTGTTTAAAGCCCAAGCCATGGCATTGTAGAAAACAGCATCGGTCATGGTTTGGAAGTTTCCCACATCATTGACATTTCGAATATCGGGGTTGAATTTGCCATCCTGGCGAACGTAGCGACACATTGTCCACACTGGAAGAATATCAATTTTTGTGTGAAGCGATTGAGGTACCCCATGCAAGTCGCGGTGTACCTTCGGTTCCAGGCAAGGCCGTAGAATTACCGGCCTCCGAGCAATCGGGCCACCAACTACGACGGATGTTAGCCAGCCAGAATCTACATGAAAGAGGAGGCTACGCACTACGGAGCCCAACTCATATAATCATGCTTGGTTCCTGAAGGAGGCGTTGCGTCCTTACTCGTGACACCTAGAAATGAGTCAACAAAAGGAATGAGAAAGAACGACCTTGCTCCGAGCCTTACTCCATGGACCGTCAGCCGCCAATTTTGTAGCCCAGTCGCCAATAGTCTTCTGAGCAGAGGCAGTGTTTCCGGGGAAGTTCCCGTTGAGGATGTAGTCAGGGTCGACGAATTCATTCGCGTAGCTGGTTTGCGCCTCAGAGACACAAAGAAGAGATAATGAAAGGAGCAAAATTAAAAGGAATGTGGAAGTCATTTGAAAAACTGGATGCCTCTCCAGTTGAGGGTGTTGACCAACGAGAAGGGGGAATATGTGAAGATGGGTAAAGAATCAAAGATGCATGGAGGAGGGTGACATGCTTGCTCAGGGGCTCTCCAATGTCAAGCGTAACATTCAAAAGAATCCGAAACACTGCTTGGCGGAGGTCGGATTTGGGTCTGATATGCTCGAACGTGCTTATGGTCCATGCCATGCGATGCCACAGTGCTCCCAACTCAACGCATCGAAAAGGTCTCTTCCGACGATTAGATGATATCTGTAGGGCTTATAATATCAACCTTTCCTCTGCCAGATGGACCGATAAATGAACCTGCCCGACTGCGCCCTTGGACTTGAACGAATGTGGGTTACCACCTAGGAAGAAAGAAATCGGCGTTAAGAACGCACCTCGAGGTTCTATGGTATTTCTTTGACGACGTATTCTGTCAATTCCCCGCACAAAGACAGCACATCGGGGTCTATACGATAATAGGTCAGGTGCGAAAATCCCTGATTGTTGAAGGAGCGTAAACAACAGCCAACGTTATCAAGAACCTGTTAATATCTTGATAAGCGAGTGGCAAAGAAACATAGGAGCTCGGAATCCAGAGGCACAGGACAATCAGCCACTGTACGCACAGAAGTTGCAACCACGACAGAACAATGAAACAGACCACGACCACGACCACAGCCCCGCGATTCCTTTGATCCTGTCTCTGGGCCTTAAAGCTTCGCGAAAGGCTCGTTGCTCTACCCCTAGCGGCATGTCGATAATGGCCCATCTCCCTATCCTTCAACTCGTGCACGACAAGCACGTTGTGCCACCTTTCCTTTACCCCAAGGAACGACACATCGACTTGAAGGTGTTGATCGACATCTGTCCGGATCGAGAAGACTATCTGCATATCCATAGCATCGCAGACATTCGCGCCGATTTGAAGCTACGGCCTGTTGGCGATAAGGGGTGAGCAGCTAAATCTCCGCGACTTTTCGCTCATCTAATCTTGAACCTGTGCACAGGCCATGGGAATGGCTGTATCAAAGCATTGGGAGTCCTGTTTTGTCAGGAACCACAGTGTCCGCTAGTAACGACGAGGACGACGAGGACGACGTAAGCGTCGGATGCAAGATAAACAGTCCCAGACTATCCATATTAAACGAGACAGTATTGTCGGCGAAAGCTTCCGCTAGAAGGATACCAGTGGTACCATGGGTTCAGCATGGAAGTCATATATCGCTGGAAAGCCTGAATCTGACGGTCCACGAAGCCCTGATATCTCCGCGCCAGCTTGGCCCAACGCATATCTTGGTCGCCTATGAAAGTCGGCCAAGACGTGCTTCAGGCCGAATTTGCGAAATGCCCATCAACGACTTCCTCTTCGCCATGAACGTCCCGAACCTTGCACCCAGGAAGGACGAAGACGGCGCGTCACTCCCCCCAATACCACGAAGAATACACGGCGACCTCCATCGCGTCCTGATTGCCGTCCCACACCTCCTAACGTTCCCCGAGCTCGTCGTTTATCTCCATAACAAGAATCAAGCCGAACTGTTTCGCAAAATCGTTCCACAGTGGATCCACGACATTATGCACCCGCTGCCTTCCATTTCACCGCGGACTGAGTTCGAAGCGTCTCTGAACGCGTTGCGGGGCACCACCTGCTCTTGGTTCGCCGGTCTTCGTCGGTTCAACCCTTTCAGGTCTGGCAAACCCAAGGTCGAGCGCAGCAAACCGCTTTTGAACGCTACCGATGCAAGCCAACGCACCATTTCCTCGATAGCTCGTGAGCTGGAAGCAACTGCGCGGACTCTTCGAGAAGAGCAACTCATCGTGTCCACGACGGTCGGTCTCAACGCACTCCGAGAGAACTTGCAATTTGTCGGGTATTTTGACGTAGACCTGTGGCTGGAGATGGACACGATGAGAGGGATTTTAATGAAGGCCGTGACGTCCGTCGCAAAGGTCTGACGGTTATGGGATTGGCTGGGAGCCCATGTTCACGAATTTGCCTAACTGAGGTTCCACCAGGGTTATGTTACCACGAAAAGAGTTTCTTCACGTCTTAATTTATGCATTATTTCATGTTGTCTATTGTTCGGAATTCTTGCTTTGCTACACGCGTTTATTCTTGTTCAGCCTAAGCCACACATCACTGTTGAAGGACTCACCGCAGAGCCGAACGCGTCCAATCCGGAGGCCTGCTCAAACTTCTGCTTGTAGGTCAAAAACATCGACCGCGCATACATGCATACGGGCAACCTGCTGGAGATTTCCTGAAACCCAGATTAAAATTATGGAGGTATAAGCACAGGTAAGATATCAATCTAAGCTTTCGCTTGCAAGTATTTGAACGTCTGCGCCGGGCTAAAGAGGCTTCCGTCAGTATGTGCTCCGAAACGTAGGGTTCGGGGAACTCACTTAGCGGGCCCTGGCAATCCCAAAGCTTTCCCGGCGTCTATCCTAGCCTTTCTAGCATCCTCTACTGAGTTCCCGGGCAGAATGCTGGCGGTCCGCTTCACGCCCATCTTCATAGTTCCAATAGCCAGACCCCACTTAGAGTGAGCTAGCAGCTTTTTCTCCAGTTCCTTCTGTCCCTCTGGCGTTTTCGAGTGTACAATTTGTTGCTGTTTCTCTGTGTCCTTAACCTTGAGCTTCAAACCAAGGCCGACGTATCCCAGCTTGTGGGATGCCGTTCCTTTGAGGTAGTTGTCGAGGCCTCCGTACTGCAACACAGTTATGCAGTGTCAAAGGGTTGAAGTGAATATAGCTCACTTTCTTGATAGTCCTCAAGACTCTCGTCGTAACCTTCAGCCTTACAGATTCGCCCAAGATGTCTGAAGGTATCCGCTTTCGCTGAACGTTAGGAAGCCATGTCCGCCGTGTTTTGTGTTTCGAGAATGGAACGTTGTTGCCGTACAGCTTGGTTTTACCGCCAAAGAGACCAAATTGAGCGCGTTTGAAGGGTTGAGAAAGCTCCCCAAGGGCAGGTAAACTTGGAAACATGGCGGCGGGGATGATGCGTCGACGTCGTTCGCGACAATGAGCCCGGCCATTTCACGAATTTAGCTGTCATGTGACCTTTGAGCTGGCCGGCACCTCGGCATATTTGATCGCGGCCCGGATGGTTCCGGACGTCTAATAGGGGCTGCTTCTCGGTCAACCGTCGTCACTGCAGCTTCCACTCTTCCTCGTTCTGTAATGACGGTGGCGCTTAACTGGGTGTATGAGCTCATACTAGGCACGCTCCTCGCGGACAAAGAAATCGACTGTCTCAACGGTTCTCAATAAATCGTCTTGGCATAATTTTGCTCCTTTTGCCCCCTTTTGCATTCCCAATTCCGAACTGTCGCAAAGCAATCTGATACAGTCTCCGTTACGGGTCAACTTAGGGCTGTAATTGGCTGCATACGCCCACCCAGGGCGCTTGTTCCTTTATTCATCCCTTCATGATGATCCATGACCTCCTCAGGCTCTTAGGAGTTGCCGACGCTGGGCACCGTATGTATACCGCTTGTTTTCTCTGTCAGTCTTGCTTTTCACGAATCCCAGGACCGAGGCATAGCAACACATCACTGGCTAATAAAATCTTCACGCGCGGGCTTGGAACGCCGTGCACATCTTTTTAAAGAGTTCTACATGGGATGGCTGGGACAGATCGCCACTTTGGAATGTACAGGTGGAGTCCGCTTATTCCGCCAGTGTCGGTTCTGTAGTATTGCATGGAATGGTTATACGATGGTATGCAGTGTATTGTAACTCCAAGAATGATTAACACTATAGGTTTATCCCATTGCGAATCTTGTTACTCTTGTCACCTTGATGAGGCTGGCCAAGGCTGGCCATCGGCCTAATTCACGTTGACCACTGACCAGCCGATGTGCGCAGCCCACTCCTGAGGCTTCCTTAGGCCGCCCTAGCTCAGCACTTGTCGTTCCCAGAATCATGAGTGAGACTAGGTGGGACTGCACTGCTATTACTGCCACGCATGTGTACATGTCGTCATGGATCTCAGACTTGCCGGCCCTTGAAAGTGTGAAGCCCACGAGCCTGCTTTTTTGACAGTTGACCTCGAATGATGCTAGGTATGATGTCAGTGGAGGTACTCAACTCATAATTGAACCATTGAAAGCAGGCCTCGCAAATCCGTTCTGCCTTAAAAAGTTAAAACATAGAGATTTGAGGGTGTTCCAATTGGAAGCATCTCATTTGATAACGTAAAGATGCGATCGGGATTGTAAGGGACGATGAGATGATGATACATGCGCTTACATGCGGCGTCTGTGTCAAGTTTTTCGATGGACATCTCGGTGGCACTTACGAAATTGTTTTATAATCCTTCCATGAAGAACTGCTTGTGAAACCTTTGCGGATTCAACGTTTGGCAGGTTACCACCACTAATGCGTACCGTTCTCTCTTGTTCCCTGGCGTTGGGAGCCAGCCTGCTAGGTGTGTTTTGACGCGATTTTCGGGTGCTATGACCTTCAGTTCTGAATCGCGGTTCTGCTGAATAGGAGCCATAACTGCGAGAGCGCAGGGCGACCCGGTTGCTTCTGAGTGGTGCGACAGCACTACCGACATCTGCTTCCAGCGACATTACGATGCCGACCTCGATTTCGGCTTTGGCTACATCTTTCCACCAGAACCCGCTGCTGGAGCTCCTCGATCTACAGAGTTCATCGGGATTTTCACCGGGCCAAGGGGAACTGGATGGCTTGGGAACAGCCTGGGGGGTGGCATGAGGAACAACCCCCTCATCGTCGCCTGGGTGAACGCTGATAATAGCGCCGTTGCCACAATTCGTCAAACAGAGTACGTTCATCTTGTAATGTCTGCAGCAGGACATCGTTCCTGACGTCTATCGTAGGCGTTTTGGCTCCCCGCCTGTCCTCGAAGGACCGACAATCACCGTCCTAGGTACATCTGGTGTCAATACAACCCACCAGCGGATTGTTTACAGGTGCCAGGTGCGTGTTTCTTCCCGCTTTCATATTGATATGACCCTGGCTGACGTCACACACGTTTGGCGCTCCTAGGATTGCACGACCTGGACTGGAGGAGTTAATGCCATTGCTTTCACCGGTATCGCTCCGTTCGGTTTTGCAGCACACGGGTCAGAGAGGCCAAGAGATGATGGCAGCGCGGACGCCGGCATTCCTCAACACAGCGTCGCAGGCCAACATGGCCTCAATGTCACACGGGCTCAGTCAGATACATACAATCTCGCTTTGGAACAACTTCAAGCTGCTCCACCCCTGCCACCACCTGTACAGGAAGAGGCTTCGCCATCGTCAACAGCTAGCCCGCCGGTGAACACGAGTCCTTCGTCATGTGCCAATGCCCCTGCTCCAAGCTTTTCTATGAAAACTGGAAACGGATGGGTTGTCACACCCGTTCTAGGAAAGCTGCGGACGCCACGAGGCATCACCTTGGATTCCCGAGGCAATCTCCTCGTCATTGAGAGGGGAATTGGAGTGACGGGACACACGGTCGACGCCAGTGGTTGCGTGACCAGCAGCAAGGTTATCATTGAAGACGGAAGGCTAAACCACGGAATTGATGTACATCCTTCAGGTAACAGGCTCGTTGCCAGGTATGTACTTTTACATTTCTTCCCAGACACGTTTTGAAGCTAACTTTCGCAGTTCCCCTGATGTTGCATGGATGTGGGACTACAACCCTGAGCAGATGACTGCGTCTAACAGGCGGACCTTGGTTACAGGGTGAGTTTTGGTCCAGTATCACTAAATCCAACCAACTCATGACGCGTCAATTTTGAGGATGGACAATCCAGGTCACGTCACCAGAACAGTCCTTTTCTCTCGCCGCAACCCCGATCACCTGCTCATCAGCGTTGGTGCCAACGGTAACATTGAGCAGGCGTCCTTCTTCCAATCGACCGGCACGGCACAAATTCGCGTATTCGATGTCAGCAGGCTACCTGAAAATGACAGTGTCGTCTATACTGATGAGTGAGCACAATCTTGGGCACATATCTGTTGTGTGTTGCTGACCCACCTTTTCAGCGAGTATGGAAAGATCATGGGGTAAGCAAAGTCTGGTTGTATGGCCGGAAGTTTGCTAACTGTGATTATTTTAGCTTCGGGATGCGTAATGATGTCGGCTTGGTTGAGGACAGCGCCGGTATCGTCCATAGTATTGGTCAGTTGTCCTTGAAATTGTTCCGAATCACCTCTGATATCCCGGTTTCGTCGCAGAAAACTCCATGGACGAGGCTTTCCGCATCGTGAACGGAGAACGCAGAGATATACATAACGATAACCCTGCTGAAAAGGTTTACAGACGTGAGTTAAGCCCCTTGGGATTGACCTGGGCCTGATTTCTTATGATCGATCCCTAGTTGGCTCCACATCGTCCCCAGCATCCGTCTTTGGTGGGTACCCCGTATGTTTCACTGTCTGGGAAGGCGGAGACTTTGGCAACGGAGACACTCCCAAGATCCCTGGAGACTGGTTCGTCCAAGATACCACCAATGGAACGTTTACCGATGATTGGTGCGAAGCCAATGCTGTCAAGCCTACCGTCATCTTGCCCCCACACACTGCGCCTTTGGATATGAAGTTTGGTGCTAGGGATGGAGATCACAATCTCTATGCGGCGTTGCACGGTAGTTGGAACCGAAGCCCTCCTCAAGTGCGTTTGCGTTGCTCTGCTGGCTCATATGTCTAAACCTCTCTTACCGTTTTACGCAGGGTTACAAAGTCGTCGCTGTTCCAGGCCAATTGTCTTCCTCAGGGGAATGGAGCCCCTCAGCCTCGCTCGCTGACACTAAAACCAGTGCTCGGGACGTTTTAGCAAACCTGAACGAAAACGAGTGCGGAAAAGGATGCTTCCGACCTGTTGGCCTCGTCTTTGGTAACAGCGGAAACCATCTGTATGTCTCGAGTGATACTTCGGGCGAGATCTTCCTTCTCCGTCCTGGAAGTGCCTCCTCGATTTCTCCATCGACGAAATTCATCTCGGCACTTTGTCTGTCGCTCCTTGCGCTGATGGCTGTTGCTTGAAACTAATAGATGTATTGTAGAAATAGTACCTCGGTAGGTTTTTCTGACGTTGTTCTCCCCATGATCATGCCTAACTGTTCGTTTCAGCATTCTGCCATTACGATTTAAATGGCTCAGATACTTGCAGATGGCCTGGTCAAGACTAACACTTCATGGGCCCATCAAGAGCAGCATATAACCCCACTTCTACGCGTCAAACACGTAGCGCAACACTCGTTTTATTATTTATCTTCAAGGCAACTTCAAGGACTTTTTGTTGATTTCCCCGGGTGTTTGAACATCGTTTTTTGCACAGCTAATTTACTATGTTCGTTCTGACCTTTTTTGCAGATACTTAAATAACCTCGGATTTAATTGTTGAAATACCTACTACATACCTCAATCCAAAACAAAGATGAAACTATTATGCTTTTTGTATTCGGACTATGGTCCATGGAGTGCAACGTAAAAGAACAGGGTAAAACAGGGTAGATACCAGACCATAGTAGGACGTTTGAAAGCAGTATACCGTGCGTGACATGCGTGGTAGGCCGTGGAGAAATCAGTTGACTGCCGCCGGCTCAAACTGCCACTGAAATCTGAATCAAACCTTGCTCTCAACCACTACCTTCATCCGTTCTCCTCCAACATGTGCATATAAGCTTCTTCTATTGACCGGAAAGGATGATTCTCTGATAAACAGCGCCTAAACGTCGCACTGTTGGCCGCAAACCGCGGATGGCAGAAAATCAGGGCAGCCGAGAACCCAGAACCGTTAAACGCAATGATGATGATGTGGTCGCTCGAGTGTTTAACGTGGGGTCGCAACCAGTTTACTATGAGTGGGAGTGAGAAACCAAGCATCTTAACAGGTTAGATATCCTCTGATACACATCGAACTTCTGATATAGAACTCACTGTTATGGGATTTCGACAGGCATTTACATATGCTCCCTCGGATTTGTGTCAACCCTGGCAGACGATTTTTGGACTTGAAAGGACGCGTTGAACTCTTATAGAGTTCATATATCGCTCGAAAGCGTGTTCTTTTGCCTCTCTCAATCCGGAGGTTTCACTCTTTTCGAAACAAACCCAGGAACGACGTCCGCATGGTAGACTCCTATTGGTCGAGAGGTTATCGGAACCTTTGTCTTTTCGAACCAGGTGACAAAATGAATCACGATGACGGAAACATACTATAACCGCGTTGTTCAGTTACGTCCAACTATTGCTCGATGGATATCTAAGAATCCGTACGCCGGCGTTACAGGTTCGCCATAACTGCTCCGCTTCTCTTCTGGCTTCCGGACCAGGCGGCGTGGACTTCTCGACCATTTATCACTATCACCAATATCACTATATCAAGCAAGGCTTAGGCTGACCTTGGCCTGACCCACATCTCTCCCATCTTTTGCCTCTGCTGCAACTGCCAGCGCAATCCCGACGGGCCCACCTAATCTTTAGCTCTCAATCAAATGAGCACAGGAAGCGGAGGCGGATCGCAGCAGAATCCTGCAGCAAGGCTTGCCATTGGATATGCTGAATCAAACGTGCAGCTGGTTAGCATAGGTATGTCATTGATTTGTCGCACTTAGAATGTCGTTTCATGACGTTTTTCTGGACAGGTCTTCAGCTGTTTATGTGCATTTATGGACTGGTGGTTTATCTTGAATCATCTCGCGCTGCGAAGAAAGGACGAATACTTTACGTGGCTGTCAGCTTCACCATACTTGGTTTGAGTGTTATGACGACGGTCTGCAACAATTACTCGAACTACAACTCTTTGTTGAACACTGTGCCTGGAGACCTTGCGAGGACCCGTATTGCTCTGAATCAGTTTGGACAGGGTACTCCATCTTATGGCATCGCGAGGATCGCGTCGACGTTTATTGCCTTCGTTGGAGATGGTTTGCTGGTAAGCCAAAGTTCCTTGGTCTTTGTTACATTGATTGAGATAAATCTTTGTTCTAGCTCTATAGATGTTACTTTTTCTGGAGCGACAAAAGATGGGTCGTAGTGTTACCTGCCCTCGTTTACCTCGCCTCTGTTGGTAAGCCGATCCGCAATCTCCAGACTCGAGCTCCAGTATTCAGTCCAGCTATTTCACAGTTATGGGCATCCTCCAAATGCTGTGGCAGGATATCTTTTCGGGATGGGTCATCGACTTCTCCGTGTCCTGGGTTGCTCTCAACGCTACATTGAACGCGTTGATTACCGGAATGATCTCTTACAGTCTCCTCAGAGCCTACTTCAAACACCGCGATCACCTCCCGCCGAACGCGTCAAGAGTGTACTTGAGCGTCGTTGCAATTCTAGTTGAAGCAGCCTTGCCACTGTCGCTGGCCGGAATCGTTCTCGCTGCTCTCATGAACCAAAGCCGTGGGGCGGGAGCGACAGGGGTCCACCAAGGATTCTTCCGCATCCTCTACTTTTTCCTATTGGTATGTTCTGGTTCCGGTTGCCATGACGCATTGAATTAACCTTTTCCTAGGCCATCTCCCCACAAATGATCATCTTTCGTATCACCACCGGACGGTCTGCGGGGCGAAAGCCCAACCGAGGCAGCTCAGACAAGACGACCCATGTATCAACAGCCATGGACTTTGTCCACAGCTCCTCAAACGCAGAATCCGGAAGCTTCGACGTGTCACAAAGCAAGCGCAGCAACCACGATCCACAACAACGTTCGGCCGAGAAAAACGATGTCCATGTAGTGCCTGTGTAAGGTACATTGGGGGCGTTGACTGTCGTTGAGTGGAATGAATCATTTGTTCTTGATATGTAGTTCGAAGCTGTTCGAAATCGCAGAACCCCGGATTCTCAGGCACAGGGTTTGAAGTGATTCCGCTGTTCGGGAGGTGCGGCAGTTGAAGACCTCTGACCAGGCGCAGTGGCCGGTGAGTCTTGGTTTACCAATGGCTCTGCTCTGCTCCGGCTTGGTATCTCTCAGGGGTTAAAGGCCTCAGAAAGTCTTGGGCCTTGGCGACTCTTCCGGCCAATAAGCACCGGCCAGCGCTCCGGGCCAATTCGCATGTCCATCGATACTCGACAATCAGTGGGATTAATCTTTGCGCATAACATCCGCCATCCGATTCTCGAAGACCTCTTTCATGTTTTTGATTGGTACCTCCTCGACAATACAATCATCAATGAGTCTATTTACTCTCTCGGTGAGAACCTGAACTTAATTTCTCCCATTAGCCACCAGGTCTTCATGCCAGACTAGGGCTGATACTCATCAGTATAGACTCGTTGGAGCTTTGATGAAGTGATGGACGAAGCTCATATGTCCGCCACAGTCCGTGGTGTATAGCAGATAAGGATGTCTGAGCACCGAATCGAGCTGTATTTGACTGCTATGACTAGCCCGAGGTTTCGTTGGTAAGGACGTCGCAACGTCAAGGAGCAAGCGAATTGACGGGCTTTTATCGGTTAACGTATATATATAGGCAGTGGCACTGTGTGCTTGTGAAAGGAAGCGCGGAATCATCCACGTTTTACCAGGCGTTCTCTTTCAAGAAGTCATTGCCGTTTGGCTAGCCGATGAGAAGGTATGCGTATTAAAGGAGGTGTTACAGCCCGAGACTGGGAACCTCTTCTTTCCTGCGCTCTCCTAATAGCCTTGCTTCAAGTTGACATTTAATACTAGGGCTCAATCTGTGTGGATAATATGAGCAGCCCAGGCGGAGGCAACAGTGGCGGTGGCAGTCCTGGGGGTGGGGGTGGATCCCAGGGAAACCCGATAGCGAGGATAACAATTGCCTACGCAGAGTCGAATGTGCAGCTGATCAGTATAGGTCAGTAATTTCCTCTTAACTGGTTTACCATTCTCAGCGTCCAAACGAGCCAGGTCTCCAGCTCTTCATGTGCATGTACGGATTTGTTGTCTTCCTTGAGACTCCCCACTCCAACCGGAAAGGAAGAATCATGTACATTCTCGCCAGTTTCTCAATCCTAGCATTGACAGTCATCTCGACCGTGGCAAACAATGTAACGAACTATAACACCTTGTTAAACGCGGTACCTGGGGATCCGATGGGGACCCGAGCGGCGATGAATAGGTTTGGACAGGGTACAATAGCGTACGCTGTTGCCAGAATATCATCAACATTCATAGCCTTTGTTGGGGATGGTCTACTTGTAAGTGTCCACCCGTCATCGATAACTCGTTTAATCGCTAAGGTGGAGTGCGCCGTGGACAGCTGTATCGGTGCTACTTCTTTTGGTATGACAGGAAATGGGTGGTGGTGCTCCCAGCGCTCGTTTACGTTGCCTCCGTAGGTCCGTCACGGTGTCATCGATACAACCAGAGTGTCGCTTGAGACTAATGCTGTATATAGTGATGGGCGTTCTCCAGATGCTGTGGGAAGATATATTCTCCGCTTGGGTCATCGATTTCTCTGTGGCATGGATCTCGCTCAACGCTTCTCTGAATGCCCTCATTACCGCCACAATATCGTTCAGACTCGTGATGGCATACTACAAGAACCGACAGTACCTCCCAGCCAAAGCCTCAAAGGTGTATCTTAGCGTGGTGGCCATTCTCGTAGAGGCTGCGCTACCGCTATCTGTCGCTGGCATAGTTTTGGCTGTTTTCATGAACCAGAGCCGCGGGTCCGGCGCGACGGGAGTGCATCAAGGGTTCTTCAGGATCTTGTATTTCTTTTTGCTGGTGGGTTCCAGTTCCTTGAATGTACTATCATTAGCACTCAGACCTTAGTTGGCGCTGTACAGGCCATATCCCCACAGATGATCATATTCCGGGTGACGACTGGAAGAGCGGCCGGACGAGATATTCGGGGCACATCGGGGAACACAACACGGATATCAACTGGCCTCGACTTCGCACATAGCTCGGTCAATGACGATACTAACGCAGATTTCGAAATTTCGTCAACGCCAAAGCGAAGACGAGTTGACGTGATTAAATCAGACAAGCAGAGTCACATTGAGCGTCAAAATGAGGCAAACACTCAGCCTATGGCGGTGTAGATAGGGTCACTTCTTTAAATAATAATACCTCAGGTCAGGCCTTTTCGTTATTGAGCAGGATACGATGGATGACTATAATCACCAATCATATCACTTATAGACTCCAAGCCCTGTCAATGGCTGCAAACCTATTCTCAAATTCAACAGAGTTTCTCTTATCACTGATTCACAGGCCCATCTCGACTGGCTACATATATTTAAATCATTGATATGTTGCGGGGATAAACATCAGATTTGTATTCAAGCTCAATAGTCGCCGGTCAGCAGCTCTGTTGTAACAGTGCTTTAAAACTTGTGATACATGTCCATACCAGGTTGTCGCCTATAACAATGGTGATGTCAAGCCTTGGACTACCACAGAACACTTTAAGGCTCAGCGCTCCTGTACCAGGAATCGTCGTATCAGATGGTGCAGACTACTGTTGTCTCTCAGTTCTGAATGGCGACTGTCGCAATACTGCGTCGGCTAGACAGTCTTTCATCAGATGGCGGAAATCGTCTGAGCCAATGGGTATATCTAGTCCCTGTGGGGTGAAACACAACCCCAGGAGAAGAACTGATACTCAAGTCAGCCACCAAGTCGGTCGGTTTTCTCGATTTCGGTTATAAGACTTCCAGTCTCCAGAGAGATAATCGATGTAACGTCCCAGTTTTCGTTTCTTGATCACGAGTTTCTGCCGCTTCCGCCCGGCGGAGGCGCTGAAAATCTCAGTTCATCAGATTTTCTTTGATGGGAAAATGCCATAGGGCGGACGACCGGGTGGAGCAAACCCGAAGTGCGCTTACCTTGAAAATTACATATCACGATTCGAGAGGACCTTGTAATAATATTGCTTACTCTACCGGTAGCGCCCATGTCGGGCTTTGTCGGCAATGAACTTCTGGTGTTGTCGGCAGAGGGCCGTGTACAACGTGGCCGGTGGAATCCTGGAACGATTTCGTGAGGTCTCTTCTCAAAGTTGTACTTACGATGACACAGAATTTGAATCATGACAGTACATCCAGTAGGCAGGCAACATGCTGATTGAATATATGTTACTGATACTCTCCTCTACCAAGTTGGGGTGACCAGGATATCCCGCTATCCAGCGATCCTCGACGTAAGCGCTGGGATGAAAGAGCATTTTACGTCTCAGGCCCGCCATTTGGGTATGGCCAATGTTTTCATCTTGGTCACTTTGTACGCTACATACGCATGAATATAAACTGTATGCCGTGTATGGGACGTCGATGGATCCATCCAGGCAAGCGTCCGATCTGTCGCATCAGGATCAGCATGGGCGCTAACGGGGATGCGGTCGACCGCAGGAGCGTGTGTTGATAGACGAAGTCTTTAAACGGCTTTGCAGTATACATAACGCCTTTGTTTGTAAAGCGCGATGGGCATCATGCAGTACTTATCAGCAAAGCCTCTGATTTGAATCTGCGTTATGTTACGCGAGGCAGTTATACAGTCAGCATTGATCAGGCGTCCGGCGAATACGCATTTGCATGCGTCGTTTAGATTCACATAGACGTAATGCTCTCAAGCGCTATGGCAGTTTTTCAAGTGATAGGTCAGCCAGGTACATAGTAATTCAGAGTCATCTATCTAAAGGATCTCGCAGCGAGTCAAACAGCGGACGATAGCCAATTACAATTACGTCCATATTTGTGTCACTTATATGCCAAGTACCTCACTAGTGTGACACGAGATCTGTGCGCATTCCCTGCGAGTAACAGATATGTACGTCTAGGTAGCTCTACAGACAGGTGGTAATTAATCCAGCCCGTTCAGATACGCATCCAATAACTCTCTGAGAACCAATTCCTCAAAGTCGTCCGGCAAGTTCCTCGCACGAGGGCCACCCTGACGGCTTGACCTCCATTGTCGGGCCTTGTCCCTGATCTTGTTAAAAACTGGCCTGCAAAGTCCCGGAATTGAGTGCAAGGTCATGCATTAAGGCAGCTGCGTGTACTCACTTGGCTAATGGCTGAACGAGACTGGCCGCCATCAAGGCCTCGCCGACACCAAATACGGGCTCCCTAGACTCGAGAAGCTCGTCGTTATAGATAGACCGAGCGCCTAGCTCTTCACTGTCTAAGGGCTCGAAGTCTCTGGAGAACTCCTCGTCGTAGTCACTGAAACGGTGCGAAATTGCCGGTGCGACAAGAAGCGCGGTAAAGAAGAGAGAGCCGGAGAGTTTAACCATTATGAATGAGGATGATGGGGTACTGTATGTGGAGACTTGTACACCTTTAACGATCGTAGTAGTGTGATGTAGCTTCTGAGGTACGAGACAAATTTAATGAACAGTTTCCCGTTGAAAGCCACATTTTATAATTTTTATATCACTTAGGCGGTGCAAGGACATATTTCTAGCGGTAACTTGAATTCTGCTACCGGGGTTAACGAGAAATATGGGCGGCCATGCAGAAACATCTCCGGACTGGGGCTGGACTCAGCTGACACTGCAGTTGTGGACTAATTTACGTTTTGAACGTAAGGTCAAGATGATACGTATGGCACGACGGATATGAATACTGTTATCAGGGCAACTGGCGCAGTAACCATATACACAAGGCTGGAGACATACTAACATAAGATGCCAATGTAGCCGATGGTTTCGGCTGCCGGAAGCATTCCTCTCGATTTGGCGCCCACGGAAGAAGCTTGAGCGCGATTCGGACAGGCCTTTTCTGTGATCCAAAATCGGAATAGGGAGAGCTAAACCGCCCATCTCGGTGCGAAGGGGGGCAGTAATGACCTATAAAAGCCCTCAACTGAATGACAGCAGTTTCCCCAGAGCCGGTCTCCTCATCCAAACAACACAACAAGCATCGATTGCTTCACCTCACTCTCATCCAAGTCCATCCTCTTGATAATCTACTTTTTAACTCCTTCATCTTTCAAACACAAACACATTCCAACTATGGTTCGAATTACCTCGCACGCTCTCGTTGCTGCTGCTTTCGCGATTTCCCCTGCGATTTCTGCCCCGATTTTCCAGGCAGCTGAGGGCGCGAATGGACACTTTGCTCGAGAAGTTTCAGAGCTTGAGGACTTTGTTCAACAGCGAGCAATAAGTCCCGAGCTCGTGAAGTCAGTTTTCAAGAACTTCGGAAGAGTGTTCACTGCGTTCGGTACAACTGCCACGATTGGTGCCGCGTGAGTACCGTAGTGCCATGCAAAATAATTTTCGGTTACTAACGTCTTCCATTGAAACAACGCAGTGTGGCGACTGCAGCGAAACGAAAGCAGCAACCTCAGCAAGCCCGCCGCGCTTTCTTTGACGATGATGACTTTGAAGTCCGCGATCTATATGACGAGGACATTGATTCTAGAGAGTTACTTGAAGACGAACTCGACGCTAGGTCCTTTGACGACGAGCCCGTCTACTTTGTTGTTCGGGGTGAAGACGGGTTGCATCACTTAGTTAGCAGAGCGATCAACCCATACCATATCCCGGCACTGTTCCACAAGGCTGCTCAAGCTATCCGCCCACATATTCCCACTCTTCGTAGATATTTCCTTCCAGCGGCTGCTGGAGCGGCTGGACTCGGAGTAGGGTAAGCATATCCCTTTCGAAATGATTGTCCACGCGGTCTGATGATACTCCCTGCCTTCTTCTTCCTTGATACTATCCAGTGTTCACTCCATTACGAAGCACCAGCGCGACTTGGAGGACGACTCAGACATGTGGGCAAGAGGTTATGAACACGATCAGTATGAGCGTAGTCTTGAGGTGTTAGATTAAAGAGAATAGGTACATAACTCATGTTATACCAGTTGATGGACATGCACGGAATACAAAATATGCAAATATTAGCTGCGGCTTGAGTTTCTATCGTCATGAGGTTCGAACTTGCGACCTACTGAGCGCAGGCCAAGACTCAAGTGCAACTTATGCCGGTTGCATTGGATCTCCGCTTCGCAAGTCTCGGAAGAGAAGATTCGGAGAAAATGGCTCTCGTAGACTCGTACTCGTACACCATATGCCATGCACTCAACAGGACTAACAACTCCTCCAAAAGTCCCAAACTTGTTGTTCTGGCAGGAAATGTCCTTGTCGATCTTGGACGAATGGAGACATCAATTCAATTGGAAACATTATGGCTTTCTTCTTCCAGAATTGAGATCATGCAGCTTTCTGGAAGCACTCAAGTGTATCATGCCGTCGAGCGTTCAGCAGGACCTATGTCGCCGAAGGGCGCTCCATCGTGTGCGACCAGGTGTTCTGTCTCAATTTGCCTGAACAAGAGTGCCCTTTTTAAGGGTCAGGAGTTAGTTTGTTCTACCGTCAATCCATCGTCGTTTGCTGTGCTGATGATCTGTTCAAACTAGGCGCCACTGGTTAGTAACTAGGCAGGAGATCACAGACCCAGAGGTGAAAACGCAAGTGAGGGGTGACTAGTTGACGAACAGGCGATGGTGTCTACCAATGGAACTGGCAATCATGACAGCCCTTCTACAGAATCCCTTGACCACCAATTTCCAGCTCTTTCCCTCACTTCATTCTTTCATCTTCAGTTTCCTTTCAGTTTCTTTTTGACTCCCTTGTGCTGTCCAGGTGGTTCGCTGGCTCGAAGACCTAATGGCGACACCGGTACTGCCAACGAATCCAGTGCCTGAAGGGGCAGATACCCCTTCCGCCATCGAGCTCCCCACTGAAAGACCAGAACCAACGACAACTTCCCGCCGAGTTCTCCCATGGCCAGACCTTAGTCGGGTTCTTGAGCTCACCAGAACCACAGCGGCTTCCCCTCAGACAACCACGGAGCTGTCGGTCCCACCCATCGCCGACGTCACTTCATTTATCTCTCCTCCTGCTCGTACTCGAGCTGTAACTCGAGCACCAACCCCCAGCAGCACGGTACCAGACTTATATCTTCCTCCTCAATCTCCCACGTCTCTAACACTCCTGTCGAACACGGTCCAGGGATTATCTGAGGAGGCTGAAGAATCACCCGATAGGCCAGCAGGAGCTGCGGTCGCTTCTCCAACCATTATCAACGTTGACCTTCCTACATCAGGAAGGGAGCAAGCGAATGTGTCTGCAGGAGTCGATACCGTCTTCCTCGTTAGGACCAGCGTACTACCGAATAACGCCCCCACAGTAACTGTCAACACAAACACTGCTGGTAGCGAAGGTATCAACTCATCAGCAGGGCCGAGTGCAGGGGCAATTGCTGGAGCTGTAGTCGGAGGAATTCTTGGACTCATTCTTGGATCCTTGGTGGTGATCCAGCTGCTTCGCCGGAGGGGGAAGAGGAAAGTCAAGGTTGGATCAGTGATTGTACCTTTTGGTGTGTATCCTCGCGCTTTCACTCTGGTCTTCGGCGATACTGATGCTCATTGAAGGCAATGGGCCTCCTCCCACCTTCCACGAGAAGGAGAGACTGGATATGCTTGAACCACCAACCTATGACGCTCCCCCCGCTTATCAGCACATAACCACCGCTTCCAACTCTCAAGGAGTAACATAACGACGTTGGCAAAACCACATGTTTGTCTAAGAATAGATTAGGACCGTTTACCACCATTTTATATCATGGCTTCAGTCCTTAGCCGAATACCCTCATTATGACCCTTGTACCTTACTACCATATTTTTTGTTCGGTTTCTCTGATCTCCCAAGGAATTTTGGGTTACTTGCTGGTTGCCGTTTCGAACCCTCGTAAGGTTTCTTGAACCGCCCTTGGGTCGTCTTAGTATCCAAACGATGGAATACCGGAAAGGACTATCCCTGGATGGCACTACTAACAGAGCTGTCCGGGAACAGCGCAACCGCTGTCGACTCTTGGCGGTGCGCAACGTTTTGATTCCCTACCATCATGTCGATACCCACCAGCTTGGATAGCTCGTTCATTATTGTGGATTCAGACTCCAAAGAGCAATTGTTCGAAGTTAAAGAGACTGTTTCTGCCCCGGCGGCAAAACTACCTGTGAGTGCTACTGGAGGGTCAATTTCTTCCAGCCGAGGGGTTACTGACGGATTCGGTAAAATACCTCCAGGAATGGCCACAGAATCATCCGTCTAGTCAACCAGGATACAATCCAGGATCCACACAATCATACGGTCACGATTGGTCTCATAAAGGAACAGGGGGAGGGATATATGTCCATGGCCGGCATTTCGTCGACAAGTACGGACGTGTTTGCAACATTCGCGGTGCCAACGTGTCTGGGTGTTCGAAGACGTGAGTTGTGCCATTTCTACGGTGCATGACACTGTTGTTAACGATCTGGAATAAGGCCAACCGACCACGACCACGAAAACTTCCCAGGGGACCATAGGAGTGTTACGTTTGTTGGACGACCATTTCCTCTGGAGGAAGCTCATCAACATTTCTCGAGACTGAGGAGATGGGGCTTGACATTTAGTAAGCCTTTCGTATTTCGTTTGCTTTATCTTTATGAAGGGTTTCTGACTGTTCCTGCTCTAGTTCGTTTTCTAGTGACTTGGGAGGCCGTAGAACACGCTGGACCGTATGTTTCTCCTTTGTCGGCAACGAAACAGCTAATCATCGTCTGTTCCTAGGGGTATCTACGACCAAGAATACCTAACTTACATCCGACAACTTTTGTCTTTATTGCCTAAATACGGGTTAACGGCGTTCGTTTCTCTGCATCAAGATGTTTGGTCGCGATACAGCGGAGGATCGGGTGCGCCTGCTTGGACACTCGAGCTTGCCGGGTTCGACTTGCACGCCATCGAGGAGGCTGGTGCAGCATGGCTGAATGGCATACGAGGCGGTGGGCACGAGGAGACGGAACGTGGGCTGTGGCCGTGTGGATACCAGAAGCTCAGTGCTGCGACGATGGCGTACGTGAACCTATCGCTCTTACTTTATATGTGCTAACCTTCGATCAGGACTCTGTTTTGGGCTGGCGAAACATTCGCACCGAAGCTTTTAGTGAAAAGTGCGAATGGAGAGATGGTCAGCATCCAAAGGTTCTTGCAAGACCACTTTTTGGCGATGTGGGAGCAGATTGTGAGGGCTGTTGGGGATTTAGAAGGGGTTCTTGGATTCCAGGTTCGTAGTGGAGACTCACTCTGTGGTTTCAGACTGACCTAGCTGCTTCTAGATGATGAATGAGCCACACAGAGGCTATATCGAACTTCCGACGTTGCACAGTTTCGATTACAACACCGATTTACACCTTGGACATGTTCGTACGTGCAAAATAGAAACTGCTTCACCTACACACGTCCAAATAACTGGTTTTAGCTTCTGCGTTTCAGTCTTTCCAATTGGGAGCTGGATACCCTACTTTGGTCCCTATGTATAAACGTTCCTTCCCTTGGCCAACCAAACTATCTGGCCACTTACTCTTGAACTCGAACAAGCGCAAGGCTTGGAACCCGGAAGGCCCTACTGGAGGCCGCTGTCTTTGGGCAACACATAACGTCTGGGATTGGGATAGGAACAAGAACGAGGGTGTTGTGCTACAGAATGGGTATTTTGCTGTGCACCCGAGGACGAAGGAAAAGGTGGATTGGTATACGGATTATTACTTCCCCTTCACGCAGGCCTGGGAGAAGAAGGTTCGAGGAGTTGTTGGACAGGAGAAGTTGATGTTTGTTGAGCCCATCCCGAACGAGGTACGCTATGGCCTACTGGTTGGCTTGATTGGTGTACTGACATTTTTTTCGGCCTAGTTCTGCCCGCCTACCTGGACCAAGGAAAACAGGATGTCGAATATGGTCTATGCTCCTCATTGGTGAGTCCTCTTGATCGATACTCATTGGCCTATGGTTTAATCACTCTCAGGTACGATCTGAACGCGCTCTTTGCGAAAGCGTTTGGCGACTTCACTGTCAATGTCCAAGGGTTGTCAAGGGTAAGTTGCTGGTATCAGAATGCCTGACCGTGAACTAATGTCCCAACAGGGAATGTTCCTTCCTAAAGCTCTCTATTGGGGCCAGAAGGGCGCTCGAGATAACTTCACCACTCAAATCGGGACCATTGTAAAGCACGCTCGTCAGTCTCTTGGTGAGACCCCTGTATTGATTGGGGAATGCGGTATCCCAATGGACATGAAGTCAGCGTCGTCCCCTTTGTTATATCGACCGCATTTTGACCCATTCGTCTTTCATAGTAAGCAAGAGGCATTCATAACAGACGATTTTAAGTGGCAAGCACGCATGATGGATGCGATGATCACTGGGTTGGAACGAGCGATGGTTGGTTTTACGTGGGTATCCTCTAAACCTTGTCGTCAGCCTTAATCTGATCATCTATCCAGCCTCTGGAATTACAACCCAGATAACACCGACGTCAAAGGCGACGACTGGAACGGCGAAAACTTTTCGTGGTTCAGTCGTGCTCGCGCGTTGCCTCCTTCGCTGCTCGACTATGACCAGACCGCACACACACTCGACAATGGCGGCAGGATTTTGACGTCCATCGTGAGACCATACCCTGCCAAAACTTGCGGTATTCCGGTAGAGATGTCTTATGAGATGACGACCGGTGCTTTCAGTTACGAATGGACGAATTCGACGATGGGTATGCCGACACTGCTCGCTGCGGAGACGGAGATTTTCTTCCCATCGTTGGTTGCGCAAAATCGGGAGCTGCGGGTGAAGGGCCTGGAGGGTGGGGATCGGTTTGTGTATGACGAGAGGAGACAGACGCTGTACATTCTGTGTTGGGATGTGAAGACGCCTGGGAAGAGCCATAAAATTGAGGTGTCGGTCTGGCCGAGGTTGGATGACCCGCGACCAGAGTTTGTTGTCAACGACTTTTGGGGCGAATTTGGAGGACAGTTGGCTGGTGGTGGAGTGGTTCTTTTCTTGTTGCTAGCCTTTGTTATTGCGATGCTAACGCGATGATGGATGAGTCGGTATCCCGGAACGAATCTTCCAATCATCGATAGACTTGTATAATTTGGTACTCATTCAGATAGACGGAATGTAATGTTGCTGCTATGTTTAATAATGAACTTTCGGGCAATCTTGTGTTTCTAGTGGCCACTGAACCAGACTCGTTTCACCCTAGAGTAAACGCTTCGTACTGCAGCGAATAGCAACATTTTCCCGGGGCCCATCGCAGGGTATAGCCATGGTGACAATCCAGTGGGCACCGTGGACAGCCTTCAAAGTTCAATCCATCAGATGTGTGAACTTTCTCCCATCATGCAGATTTCCCTTATAAGCGCAGATGCACTGCTGTTCTGGCTTTCCTTCGTCTGTGACGAACTTTGGAGCTGGTCCTCCTATCGACGCCCTCAGAAATCTACGTTTGAAACGTTTTCTCGTCAATTAATACGCCATGTTGAACATGCGCTCGTTGATCTGCTCTGCTTTGCTGCTTTCTTCGTCGTTGGTGTCGGTTCTTGCGGCCCCAAAGTATCGTCGGGATCTCCAACACCGAAGGTAGGGTATACGTCTTGAGTATCAGTCTCGTAGCGCTAACGAAAACATCTTCGTTATCTAGGGGATGCGGAACCCACATTTCGGCCAAGCACAAGACCTCTGCGGAGAAGAAGTTCCAGACACATAGGATGCCTGCTGCGGATCCCGATGCGAAAGCTGTTCTCGATGTCTACGTTCATGTTGTCTACGCCAACGAGACACAAGAGGGCGGCTATCTCTCGTGAGTCTGCGTCTGTTTCTGTCGTTGAGAACGGTCCTTACGCCCCTCTTTCTCTAACTTTAGGAACAGGCAAATAACCGAGCAGTTTGAGATCATGAACCAGGATTACACCAAGACCGGTATCAGCTTCAACCTGGTCAATGTGACCTACATCGAGAACGAGGATTGGTTCATGCGAGTTGCACCAGAGAGGTATGTCCCGATGAGATGTTCCCATATGGCTTGGCCACCTTGGCACATTTCTCATTGGACTTGGCAGCGAGCAAGAAAAGACATTGAAGACGGAATACCGCCATGGGAATGCCTCCACCTTGAACATTTGGACTGTAGGGTAAGAGGCTGGCCAACTACTCGGGGTCTTGTGCTTGAGCGCTGATCACTGATCTATGTGTTTCAGGTTCCAGGAGGGTGAGGCTGCCGGGCTACTTGGCTATGCTACTTTCCCTAGCGATTATGAGTCTGCGCCTACCATGGATGGTGTCGTTCTGCTCCACTCTACTATGCCTGGTGGACTGAAGCCTCCTTACAACAAAGGGAGGACCTTGACGCACGAAGTTGGCCACTGGGGAGGCCTGTACCACACTTTCGAAGTTCGTCGCACGATTTCGTACTTTCGTTTCTGATTCTGACTTAATCGTCTTGTAGGGCGGCTGCTCCGGCAATGGCGATTATATCGATGACACGCCATCTGAGCGCGAGCCTGGGTATGGATGCCCTGCCGCGAGATCCTCGTGCCCAGGTGGAAAGCAAGATCCCATCAGTGCGTACTATTTCATTCCACGCGCTTTCAGGCCTTTCTGACATTCTATTACTTTTAGCCAACTTCATGAATTACTCAGACGACAGCTGCATGACCGGATTCACTGATGGTCAGACGACGAGGTTGAGGTCGCAACTTCGTTCGTTTAGGGGTGTCGCTGTTTAACGAATCTCCCAATAATGTGTTTCTGAAGTGTAGCAGCAAAAATAGCAGTTTTGCAATAAACCCATAACTCTTTTTCAATTTCATGAGCGGTTAGATTGGGGCCGTTCTGCGGCAAGTGTGAAGCATTGATATTCCCAAATCGCGGGCGAACCCACCCCCAGCGTACGTTAGTGTTCTTGAATTTTACCGTCTGAAAGGGATGTACGTTAGCACTGCCCATCAGCTGAGCGCTCTCTGCGCCACGAAATAGAGTAGACTTTGGAGCGAACAAGAAGTCGAAGCTCTGACAGCGGTGTGATGGGAATAGGGGGTTCTTGGCGTGTGCACCGAACCGCGCTGATTATCCAGGTCAACCATTAACCACCATGACCTATCTTCTGTGATCTCTTCATGACAGTCTTCTCAGCGGAATCAAAACAGGTTTACCCGCCTACGTGACGATTTTCCGGATATCGAACAGTCAAGCTCTTTTCAACATCCCAAATGCGTGGTTAGACACAGACTTGTGACAGTCCTTGCCTGCTTCAAGCGTCAAGCCTGGGTCGCGACAGATTTGAAGCGTACAACGAACGTCGGACGAATGAAGCCCCATTCAAATGGAGAAAAGCAGCAGGTAACTCGAGCTCCAAGGAACGGCTCCGACATCAGTCTGAGTAGTCAGAAGAACTCTCGTGAAATCTTTACGTTTGCTTTTTGAAGTCACACATACGTCCACGCGAACATGGTTCTTCGTATCCGATATCTTACATCCGATTGCTGATAAGGTACTTTCCAAACAACCACAGGATATACCAACCCTGGCAAAACATGCAAACCTCTCCCTTCTTGAGGGCTTGGCATGGGACGAAGGACAAGTGTATCCTCCCCAAGCGTCATGAGATAACCTAATTTGTGGTATCCAAATCCACGCACAGCCGTTGGACTATCAGAATTACCGACAATACAAGCCAAGCAGGTGGATGTACCGATGATGTCCCGTGAGTGTATTCAGTGTTTTGGATGGTTTAAGAGTGTGGTCTCTGAAGAAGGACGGGAGTAGGTTTTGCAGCATGTTCCTCCTTTTGAGCTCCGCGTTGGTCTTGATTCTCCAAGGTATCGACCTCTTGTTGCCGTATTGAACGATGAAATGGGGAGCTGACTTTGTTGAACAGTGTTGGGGGTAGCAGGACAGACGCCTATTAACTGCGCTGGAGCCCCAGCCCCTAGCTATGCGATGACTGTCGCAGCAGGATGGCAGTCCACGCCTGTTTTGGGGAGGTTGCGGTCGCCAAGGGGTATTACGGCCGACTCGAGAGGCAACCTTTTGGTTCTCCAGCGTGGTCTCGGCGTGACTGGCCACCAGGTTGACGCCAACGGATGCGTTGTTGGAACGAGCAAGACGATTGTCGCTGACACGAGACTCAACCATGCGATTGACGTAGTTGGGAACAAACTATTTGCCAGGTAAGGGGATGCGGCCCCGGATGCCAATAGTTGGTTGTAGATTATAGACTGATGCTGGGGTTTCTGTTTGCAGTACACCTGACATTGCTTACTCTTGGGATTATAACCCTGAGACGATGACCGCTACGAACATGAAAACCTTGGTCACTGGGTATGTCCAGGACAGCTTTAGTCCGACCTTTACTGATAGTGCAGCCTAGAATGAGCAATCCTGGCCACAATACGCGTACCATCCATGTTTCTCGCAAATATCCGGACTATATTTCTCTCAGTGTCGGCTCAGACTCCAACATCGACGTGCCTTCTTTCCGAGCCGAAGTTGGAAGAAGCCAGATCCGAGTCTTTGACATGCGTGGCTTACCTGCCAACGGTGCTGGGTACAACAGGTAGGAGCATTTTTAGCTGATCTCTTTGATCGCCTGAATGGCTCATACACGAATAATGTTACCAGCTCGTACGGAAAGGTGTTTGGGTGCGTCCGACTGTTGACCAGATCATTGATCTATTTTTAACTGGTGGTGTTCGCCTAAGTTTCGGTCTCCGGAATGACGTCGGTATCGCTGAAGACAGAGGCGGGACCATCTGGAGTGTCGGTAAGATTTGTTTAGCCGTTGTATACCTGAAGGTTTTCTGACGTTGGCTTTCAGAAAACTCGCTGGATAATGCGTACAGGAATGCGAATGGTGTCCGTAGGGATATCCACAACAATAACCCAGCTGAGAAAGTCTACAAACGTGGGCGATTTAACATTATTCATTCCATAGACTTCGAATTTAACCTTTAACTTACCCCTTCAGTCGGCAACCCAACCTCTCCAAATACCAGCCTATTCGGCGGGTACCCCTATTGCTTCACGGTCTGGGAGCAAGCTGATTTCACCGATAAGGCCATGCAACCTGGGGACTGGTTTGTGCAGGATACGACTGGGCAGTATACGGATGCCTGGTGTGAAGCCAATTCTGTCAAGCCGGTTGCCCTCTTGCCCCCTCACACTGCCCCACTTGACATGAAGTTTGGTGTTCGCCAAGACGACGCTAATCTCTATGTTGGGTTGCATGGCAGTTGGAATCGAACTCCCCCTCAGGTGTGTACATCCGTCGAATCTTGTAATATCAACGCTGAAGATAGCTTTTCAGGGATACAAAGTCGTCATTATCCCAGGCAGGTACTCGGCTTCTGGGGAATGGAGCCCAACCGTCGGTCTCGCAGCGACCAAGGCGAGCTTCACGGACCTGCTGACGAACCGGAACGAGAACCAGTGCACGGGAGGGTGTTTCCGTCCTGTTGGCCTCGTCTTCTCTGCGGACGGCAACAACCTCTACGTCGCAAGTGATACTTCGGGTGAAGTATTCCTGTTGAAGGCGCCTCCGCCCGTGATTCCCATTACGACACTCCCGAACACGAGTCCTACGCCGACTGCGACCTTGCCAATTAGCACTACCACAAACTCGCCGGGGCAGCCGACGCAGAGCATCTGGGGCCAGTGGTGCGTGAAATTTCTGGCTTTAGTCTCCCTGGTCAAGAGGAACTGATAGTTTTTGTAATTGGAATAGTGGTGGAACTGGGTATTCTGGCCCGACTGCGTGTGCGGCTGGATCTTCATGCAAGGCGGTGAGTATTTTATGAGATGGCGTGTGTGATCTGTACTGATAATGGTCATCAGGTGAACAACTTTTATTCTCAGTGCCAACCTGCTTGAGGGATGCTTTGCGAGTGATATGAAGTACCAGAATTGACAAGTGATTGTTTAAATCTGAATTGTAACGCTCTATGTCTGAATGGATCTTAGCTAATTGTTTGCGAGGTCTTGATTGAAAACTCGTAGCCAGTGTCTATGTTAGTACGGTGCTTAAACGTCCTTCAGAGGTCAGGAGACTAACCTGACTGAATGGGCTAGGTCTATGTTCCGTTCGACCCTTATCATCTTATTACTACACGCCGCAGGCCTGTATACGCGTCAGATTCCCGGCAAAACCTGCATGAATCAGCACTAACGTAGCGCAAACGTAGCGTTTACTGAGGGGTCAATTTCCCGGCGAAGAAGCTTTACGGCTGAATTTCGCTCTCAATTTAGTCAGCTGGACAGCAAGACATCGTTTCACATCCTTCACACACAGAGCGCAGTAGACCGACGGAGACGGTCGCTGGTGTAATGCCTAGTTCGCCACGATGTAGGCCTCGAGGCAGAGCTCGAGCGTCCAGAGACGCCAATCGTGGATGTTAGGCACCGACCGTGAGAGGAAAACATCTCGGATCAAACCCTGAGGTTGAAGCGCACTCGGCGTCACTCTAGAGACGACGGCAAACGCCGAAGGAACCGAGTGGCCGCTGATTGCCGAAGCTTCAGTTCACACAAGCGCCGCACCTCATGATGAGACACGCCGCTGGCCAACATCATGGGCCCCGGTCTCTTCGACAATGACCACGACGACCTCCCACCTTTCTTGACGACGAAGACCAGTACGCCCACGACGACGGAGGCAACTTTATACCTTGCCAAACGCTAATGAAGAATTGCTGAACAGCGTTACCCGTGTGCATGTGCAATATTACACGGTTTATACCTTACGAAACACCCGAAACCATTCATCTACTCATATTCATTTATATTTGACCCTGGTAAGCATGCTACTTTACTCGACTACAACGCATCTTCCTCAACGCTTGCTCTGTACCCATAGAACGCGACAACGCTCTCGGGACTATTCGACCGCGACCGCGACCTGACCCATAAACCGAGAAACCCTCGGCAACGCAGTACGTGTTGCTAAGGTTCTCATTGTAAACAGGCTGATTCTGATAACAGTCATTAAGGCTATACGGTTAGTGTGTACCACGGCGCCGATTTTCCCAATATTCCCAGCGCCCCGTAATATTGCGCTCATAATCATATCCGACTGCCGCGCTACTTGTTTCAACGGCCGGAATTGGCATCAGCATCATCACCAACGTCCCAGTGCAGCAAGATACCGTCTCCACAAGGATGTCCTCTTCAATACCAACGCCAGATTTGGCATCCCAAGAGGGCGCCCAACCACCACAAACTTCTCGTTCTACTCCACCACCACCACCGCCGATTCTCACTCGCCAAAACTCGGTTCCGACGACCTCACAGGAGCCCAGGACGAAAGTACGCAATTCGCGCAACCTCACTCTCCCCTCACCGATCTCGCCGTCCACCTCGAATTCGTCTGGAATCACCGTCCAGCCCCACCGCTACCAGAGTTTAGCTGAGGGCGTTAACAGTTTTGCTGTAGAGGCAGCGACTCCAATCAGTCCAGGGCAGCAAGGTGGCTCGTTTACACCCCTGATTCTTCCTCAATCGATCCAGCACTCGTCTTCCAGACCAGGAACGCCATCATTATTTGCGCGATCGGCGGCGCCAGGAACACCTGCTGTTCCCAAAACACCTCTGTTATCCCGCACTCCGCTCAATCCCACTTCACCTCTCCCCTCAGCAGGCCTAGGAGGGCCCACACCAGGCAAAACGCCTACTACCGCCACCACAAAAGGCAAGCTGAAGGCCTTACTCCCCCGGTCGCATCACCAAGCCCACAGCTATTTCCATGCCAAGATAGAAATCGAGCAGCTCAGCAACGTCCCACTCATACGAGGAGAGTTTGGCGTTCGGTGGAAATTCAAGGGGAATGTCGCGTTTGCGGACGTTAAAGGGGAGAGACCAGGAGCGTCGAACGAAGGACGGCATCATGGCGAGGAGGGCAGTGGATTGCTGGGGAAGATGAAGAACCTCAGTAATAAGGGCAAGGGGAAGGACGATCACCACGGGGCATCTGAATCTGGGATGTCTCAAGGAAAATGGAATGGGTCCAGCCCAAGCTTAGTTTCGCAAGGAAGCCACGGACATACAAGTTCGGTGCACACGCAATGGAGCCATTCTTCGACGGACAGCTACACCTCGACCACGACCAATGGAAGTACCGCCAGCAGCGCTTCGTTCGCCAGCCATACCACGACTGCGACTTCGATGCCCAGCACAGTAAATTCGAAGAAGGCGGATGGAAACCTCAGCCGCAACTTCTTTTCCAATACCAGCCCAAGCTCTACCTCTCCGGGCGGCAACGGGCTCAACCATTACCTCTTTTCCTCAGTTTCGAACGCCAAAGCATACGAAGAAAGCTTGCTATTTTCTCCGAACTATAACCAGCAGTCCTTCTCGTCGAATGCGGCATTGGGGGGTTTGCCCACATCACCAGGGTATCAAGGCTTAGATGCAGCTCTGTCCCCTGGCCTCGGCGGTGTTCTCTCTCCAACCGGCACAATTACCCAGGCCAACGCTTCAAGCCATCCCATGGGTGGCATCTTGTCGCCTAGGGATGGTGCCTTCTTCCCTTCATCCAACCATCCTGCTGGGCATCTATCACCTTCACGGGGCATCACACCATACCTTCCTCTCAAAGAGCATAGTATTGGGTTCAACTTCCCACTCAACGCGATTTTGAAGTTTGATATTGCCAGAGGTAAGTTAATTGGCTTCAACTATACCAGGAATGCACTGACGAAGCTTTATTAAAACGTTGCGTAGGTAATGCTCAGGATCAGAAGAAACCCAACATTCTCCCAAACGAATTCAAGCTGGTCGTAATGCAAAGGGTTATACCCGACGACCCTGATGGCCCCCCGCAGAACCCACGTCTAGGTGCGCCCAACTGTTCCTTATTCCAAGGAGAGTGATGGAACACTGACTTTCCATTGATTCGTCGTGTTTCATCTGCATATAGGTGCTGTCTACCTGAACATGGCAGAATACGTCGACAAGGGGAAGGTTGAGAGGCGCTATTTGCTCAAGGAGAGCCGTGTCAATGCAACGCTCAAGGTAAGCAATCTAATTCTGGCAATGTGCCTTTTTCGCTTCGGATTTGGCTTTCCGGGCTTGTTGCATCTTTGATGGAGGCGATTGATGAGTGAATGTAAAATAGCTATGCAAGGGGCATGCGACTGTTCCCTTGAGGGCCGTATTCCATTGCAATGGAGGTAGCCTGCTATATACTTGGATACGCAGTGCGACCAGAGCTATCGTATTGTTTTCATTGCCCACTTTTCTCGACCCCGCGATCCTTCCCGAAACTGACCCCTTCCAACATAGATTACCATTGAAATGACCCACGTAAGCGGGAACATGGAGTATATCGCACCCCCACTTCCCAAAGCCGAAATCATGGGCGGAATAGAGAACTTCCTGACCCAAAACGACTCGCTGATGAAGAAACGGAAGGATCTATACGGCCTCACGTACGGCAACGGGACAAAGGACGACCTGGATGGCGAGCTGTTTGAAGAGAACGTTGGGCAGGAGGAACACTCGACGCCTCAGGATCGCGACCCATACGGCCTGCCTAGCGAGAGCGAAAGCGAACTGGACGAGGATCCTAACAGCGAGGCCGCCCAAGCTCGCCGACAATTCCTGAAGAGCCTGAAGAACCCTCCTACGAAACCCACCCCCACACGATCACAAACACAAACACAGCCACAGAACAAAGCTGATATGAGCGAGAGGGAGAAACGTCGGGTGATAAAGCGCGATGAGCGGAAGCGGCGGTTCCATTTGGAATTGGAGAGGAACCCATACGCCCTCCCACCGATTAGCGGCGAAAGCGAGAGTGAAAGCGATGCTGATGCCGATTCGGAGAGCGACGCGTTTGAGAGCGCAACGGAGGATGATGCACAGTCGCAAGTGAAGGACACTGATAGCATTGCGCTAACGGAGGAGAGTCAACAGAGTCCCGACCAAAACGTTCAACAGAACCCGGCGCGTCGTTACAATCTTGTCGAGGTGGCGACGTTTGATGTCAAGCGGTTACCACTGGCCTATGGACCCAAGACCACGGAAGCCCTCATTGATGCGCTATTCAACCCGGTGTTGACGATGGACAAGAAGCGCGATAATCCTTTCACCATGTATGTGGACCCAGAAGAGGTGGATAGGATGGATGAATATGAGCGCCAGCTGTTGTTCGCTAGGTACGGAAAAGGAAAGTATGGCGATTTGTCGAATACGATGCTCCCGTATCAGGGATCTCAGCCGCCGGGGATGGGTGGTAGAAGCTTCAGTCGCGAGACAACCAGCACGACGACGAGTGAGAGTGGTGGAAGTGGTGGGCACGACGATGTAGAGAGGTTCGGCAGGTTGAAGAGTCCCGGAGAGGAGACCATTGTTGGTGTACCGATGCACCAAAACTCGATTGGGATGGGACTTGGGATTGTTGGGTTGTTGGGGAGCGGTGTGCCCTTGGAGAGGGAACGGGATGCGACTATTGGGAGGCATGCAGAGAAATCTGGTGGTGTCGGGACGCTACTGCATCAGTACTACAGGGACAAGAAAGATAAGATCGCCCTGAGCAGGAGGAAGACGAAGCCGATAAGGAGCGACACTGCGAGCACGTATGCCAGCACCGCGAGCGTCAGTGCAAGCGAAGACGATCATGGACAACAACCGTACTCGTATGCTCGGCGCCAAGTTGCGACCGAGCCTACAACAGCAGTTCTCGGCAGCCCGGTATACGTTCAGGAGCCACAGGAGATGGAAACATCTATCTTCTCGAAGCATCAGAAGTTGGGTACTGGAGGAACAGACGAGAGCGAGCTTATCAACGTGCTAACCAACAATTCGAGTTCGACGTCGTTGAGCTCTTTGAGCCTCAGCTCAAGGTCGGGTCATGGGCATGGGCCGTCGATACCATCGGTTCCTCCTCTTATTCCTGGAAATGTTGCAGCGGCAGCGGCAGCGAGCTCTATTGGCAATTTGGATTCTCCTCCAAAGCCCGTTCAAAGGCAGCCGACTGTGGATCTGAGTGTACCGGATGGGAGGATGGACAGAACTGGGTTTGTCAAGGGCGGTAGCAACAAGAACCCTGCCGTTGGATTGGGCGGGAGTTTCAACAGATGGTGGAAGGGGTTGGGGGCGAGTTCGACGGATGTAGCGGGTCACGCCGCAACTTCTAATGCAACGCAGCACTAGAGCTGCGGCTGAGCCGATGGAATATAGACGCGGACATATACCTTACTACACCGGTCACATTTCAACATTGGCTAATCTCCTAATCTTATTTCACTTTCAGGGCGTCTATTTGTTTTCCCTTTTGTGTACATCAACTTTACAATTATCCCCATACAAGTGTACGATACGCAATATTTTTTATCTGAATAATACATGTACATAGAATTTTGAATTCCAGACAGGTATCATGGTTTGCGCTGCACAGACTTAGTCGTAGCACCTTTCAGAGACGAGCCCCGTAGATAACGGCGACTGTCCCGGGCTTAGTCTTGAGAACGCAATCTAAAATGTCCATATGGGCGAGCCAACTTTCCATTCGTTCGTTTATCAGCCCCCGCTCCGGCGTGACTTTCAAATCCGCAATGATTGGATAGAGAAAGAAGTCTGCCCAAGTGGGATTTACATCGGAGAATGCAAACCTTGTGGTCGGATTCATCAAGCCCTCTACAACCGCTAACAGCTCCTTCTCTTTGACCAGAACCTGCTTCTTGAATGGGGCTAGGAGGTTGGTTGGAAATTGTGTAGAAACCTCTCCTCCAAGTGAAAGGTACCAGTTCCGGACGAGTCCGTGGTACACCAATGGAAACACTTCGGACTTTGGATTAGGTGTCTGACATGATATCACCCGCGTAATACTTACGAGACGATGCTACAACGCTATTGAATTCCCAGATCTTTTCAGGGAGGATTGACGAGTCTTGAAGTGATATCTCCAAGGACGGAGTAGGGTACGTGCTCGATGAACTTGGCTATGGCTTGGCTCTCGGATAGGTTGACAATCCGGCCATGTTTAGATTGAATGGAAAGCGAAGGAAGTAGTCCAAGTGGGTGATACTGCTCTGCCCGGTCGCTGTGTGGGCTGCAAATGACCTGCTCGAATGGGATACCCTTGCAATGCAGACCGAGAGCTATAGTTCGAGTGAATGTGGATAGTGGGGTCCCGATGAGCTAGAGATTGTATGCCATGGGGGAGAATCTGGAAAAGGTGGGTTGACAAGTTGAGCGGAGGTGCGAATTGAAGATTCTACAGGTTTTACTACATAGAGCACATCTCGAACATCATCAGCCCATAATCAATACAATGAGTTCGAGAAGATTCTGTGCTTTATTCTGGCCCAATCAGACAGAGTAGAAGCTTTCGTAGACTGGAGTATAGAGAGTGATCCGAACTCTGGCAATGGGAAAGAATCAAGGCTTAGACACATATCCCAAAAGCTGGTTCCTCTCGTTCTGTTGAGGCTGCAACTCACGTAATAGGTAATCCAAAGCGGGCGTTAAAGCTATTAGGTGCCTTCGACCACCCAGTGGCTTTGAAGAAGGCCTAACACTCATAGCCGCGTATCTTTCGATTCCCTGAGCCTGTTTGAAGGGCTGACAGAGAATATGTCCGCTGCTGTGATCGGATGAGGTACAAAGCTGATTGGCAAGTGGCAGTCAGTATGTAAGGTATATCGGTTTCCTTGTTCTCCATTTCCTTTCCCTTGGCGCACGCGTGATGAAATATGCGCGAAACTATGTTTCTCAATGCTCAAGTGTCCTCTAACAGATACGGGATCTTTTGATCATCAATGGGAACAAGGCCGACATTCATGCACAGGGCCAACAGAGCTGCCATACCGTAGTAAGCGCCGGCTTCAATTGCCATGCTTTACCGGTGGTTGGGGGGTACTAATGCCTAGAGACTATTGGCCGGCTTGCGGCGTCGACGCCCGACTAAGCGCGGCGGAGATTGGGTGAGTCACCTGCGAGCCCTGCCAAGAACTGTGCCTGCCAGGATGTATTTGTTCGACAGTTAGAAAGAGGTTTGTAGAACTCTCCGGGTTAAACAGAATTGACCAATGCTCCTATGTACCACGAAGGACTGACAGGCGCACTGGTGCGCCACTGGGATCGCGGAGGCCTCGCCCGCAAAGAAGCCCACCCGCCAGTAAAATGCATAAAAAGGAGAGATAACCCGTTCAGTACTTGTATAAGCCCTTTACCCCGAACTTAAGGAATTTCTAGCTCGTGTAAGCTTTATCGTTACACCGTGCGTTCTAGCCAGCCTTTTAAATTGAAGTTTTAACATAATATATCTGCAGTTCCTTTCATTTCGAGAATGTCTAGCACGGCAGAAGCTATCACCACCAACGATGGAGAAACCATTGACCTAAACGAAGATGTTGTTTGGACGACCGCCAAAAGCCGCAACGGGGTCTCGTTCGAGATCGGCACCCTCAAGAGCGCCGGAGCTGGTGGTCGTGGCTCCTCCTATGCAGAGTTACAAAGCGAAGCTGCTGAGCCTGGCTCGGTAGAAATCATCGTCGGTGTCGACTGGTATGTTACCAAGGATGACAATTGGAAGGACGTTAGTCAGGAAGTCAAAAACATTGGTATCTCGCGGTACTACCTCACCAACAGCCTACATCCACTTTTCGAGTATGTTCTCGGATTTACAAACACCAAAGGCTGGGGCTTTGTGTTCGGTGACAGAGGCGGCGACCTTTATACCTGCACCACTGATTTCAATGGGGATCATTTGTTTAGGTACAACTCTTTGAAGCCTACTATCAGATCCGTTGCATGAAGTGATTACCTACTTGAATACATGTGCTAGTAGTCACTAGGCTTAGTAGCGGTGTTGTCTGGTGTTGCTCTAGGGTTATGCAATGGTCAACGAATGATTCACGAATCAAAAGCGCCAATATGAACATAACATGGGCACATGTTTATAACAGTCTCTCTGAAATCAGGGACATCACCGGTCGTACTCTTAACGCCTGTGTCCTGAGTGCACTCACGGTCTGACGATAGTAGTAAATCAATCATAGTAACTGGTTATTTGATATCCTAGAGTGTAGGGGAAGGGGAAGTTGACAGCTTAGATTACTTGAGGTCCCCGCGCTCGTCCAGGGATTCATGTCCACCTGGTTTACGAAATTAGGTGAATAGAAAGCTATAGAAAGTCACTGTGTCGTCACCTCAGAACTATTCGCGGGAATATCCGACTCGGTGTTCGCACGAGCCCAAGAAGCCTGTCCGTTCCCACGCCAATCGTAACTGTTGTCCGAACTGACAGTGAGCTCACTGTGTTTCTCCATCCCATCGACCTTCAGCACGTCGAGCTCATGTTGAAATGAGCGAACCAGACCAGCCGGACGACCCTCAACCTCAACAGCAAGATCGCAAGGGAAAAGGCCGCGCAATTATCCTTGAACCCTCAGAACACACACCCCTTCTCGGTGGAACGTCCCAAATCCCCTGGACGGTCGTCACCGACGCTGAAGAGGATAGTAGTCGGGCACAGCGGACGCTACGGGCTCGCTTAACGACAGTCTTTCTCGTCTCTCTGCTAATATGCATCGTGTTCTTTGTCTTTCTCGCTTTGTTAGCATGGAGCTATGCAGCCAGAGCCGCTGACCTCACTCCCCAAGACATTCTCAACAACGACCTCGTGTTCGAAGGACCAGACAAGGTCGAACTCCATAACATTACGGACGACGGCGGAATGTGGCTTACGGTGCATGGGAGGATAGGAGTGGATGCTGGGGATGCAATGGGGTTCAACACCGACCCCAATGATGGGGCACTGACCAGGCTTTGGAAGAAGATCGGCAGGCAGAGCGTTCGGACCTTGGACAGTGTGTCGGTCGACCTCAGCACAGTCACAGTGTTACCTGAATTCAGCCAATTCGACGCATTGGCAAAGCTGTTCATTCTCCCACTGGTGGTACCGCTTGCTGTTGACCCGGCAACGGACGGTTCATGGCTGCGGCCAGTCTCAATACCCGTTCTTGTATATCCCTCCACCGACCCGAAGTTGATCACCAAATTCCTCAAGGAATCCTGGCGTCACGGGTACTTTGCTGTTCGTGCAGACGTGGACAATGTTCTCGTTCGTGGAGGAACGTGGAAGAATCCGACATGGCGAACCAAGTTCCACGGGAAACTATCGAACATCCGAACATCTCTTCGACTGAAAGGTGTGTACCTCGTACATATCAATGTCTAGAGTAGCCCGTACTACCTTTCCACGCATGAGGGGTCAATCTTCGTGGCGAGGTCATTATGTCTACGCCAGACGTGATTCCTTTCACTGTGGCGCATTTCTCGATTATGTCTCTTGACGCGACTGTGCTCTCACTCAACGTTCACTAATCAAATTTCTAGTTCCCCCAATTCGAGGATTGCCAGCACCAGGATCTGATTCTCCTCTTCCTGATCCTGCAAAACTCATCACACTCAAGTCTTTTGGACTCGCCAGCTCCGACTCCCATCTTAGCATCCACGCAAAAGCCTCCGTTCCTAACCCAGCTCCCGACTCCCTCCAATTCACCTCTCCGGCTCTACCATTCGTTGTCTCCATCCTCGACGAGAAAAACACCCCATTCCCAGTAGCCTCGGTAACGGCTTCGCCGTTCTCTCTCACTCATCCCAACATCACGCTGGACCTCACAGGCCGGGTTCATCCTCTTCAACAATCCACCTTGCCCCACCTCTCGCATTTCCTTATGCACTTCCTCAACGGCGAAAGCAATAGGATCCGCATCTCGCCCTCCGATTTCCCCTCTCTCGCAGTGACCACTGTATTTCCTGGTCCCGATCCCCGACCGCATCTCCTACGAAACATAACCATACAGGATATGAAACTCAAGACCAAGGGTGGAAGTGGTGGGTTCCTAGCGAGTGGGAAGGTGGTGGTGAATTTAGTGTTACCGAAGGGTATGAAGATAGGCCTTGACGTGAAAAAGGTCTTGCCCGACGTGCTGGTGTTCGATGGCGAAGTACCAATAGGCCAGGAGAATGACACGGAGAGCTTGTGGGGACGTACGAAACAGCCACCGCCAACACAGCCGCTGCCCGATCCGCTGCCTGAGAAGGCATTTGGGAGGATCAGGCCGGAAGATTGGTTGGAGGCTGTTAGTGAACCGGATGATGAGCAGGATCCTGAAGACGGTTCGGCATATAGGATTGAAGCGAAGGTGGTTGATGTCCCATTGGAGGTGTTGCCTGGTCGCCAGAAAGAGTTTAGTAACTTTGTGAGCAAGGTACGGTGACTTGAAGCGTGTTTCGTTATGTGGCTGATTTGTGCCTGCGTAGGTGATTTTCACTTCGGATGGTGCCTTAGCAGGTCTGCAGGGTACGGCTGCTGTGCAGGTCAAGGTCCAGGGGCTTCCAGTACGGAACGGGGGCGACCACGGGAAGGACGGACCTAGCCATCTCAACCTTGAAGGGCTGCCGTTCACAGGGAGCGTGAGGATCAACAAGAAATCGTTATTACAAGGCGTTGGTCATGAAGTAGATGACAAGGTGGAAGAACATTGGAAGGAGGTTCTGGAGTGGCTAAAGCGTGAATGGGGCATCGAGGTTAATTCACCTCGCCCTCATTTGCGTGTATAGATAACGTGGTGGGACGCTCAAGGCGGACTGAAATTTGCTGTGGAGGTGCTCAGCTGTATTACTAGTTGCTATTCGAGACTTGTTTCTGTTTTCAGTCTATGTTTATTGCGCTGTCGATGTTGTTGTTTTGTTCAGATAGTTCTGGTGGAGTAGTATTCCAAATGGCTGGACGGACTTCGCTTTATTACTGTTACGTTTTGGTGTATTGTACTACAGCACAGATTGTGCTCTAATCAGGACTTTATATTTTGGTACACTGAGACCGATCGGTTGATTAGCGCCCAGTGGCGTTGCTGCTATCAAGATTTGCAGCCTAAACAGCGATAATTCATATACATTTCCGAGAAATACAGCATAAAAAGGGCCAATCAAAGGCACACACTACAGCTACCAATCGAACGAAGAGAATTACAGATCATATTGCCATATTGCAGACACTACTAGTCAGAGGGAGAGTGAAGAACGGAGAGAACGGGCCTGACAGGGTTGGATACGCCGAATGAGACGAAACAGACGCCTAAATGACTGAAACAATGGTAGGCCAGTTGGAGCTGTACCTAATCAAATGGTCACCGTTGAAGAAGGTGAAGCAATCGTAAAAGTCATTGGCCTGGTCAAAGAACCTGAAGGTCCACCCGCCGGAGTTACTGAAGTAGAGGATGTACTGGTCAACGGGGGAGTGACTGTAGGTAAGGGCATAGCGCCAGATACCAATATCCTTGACCTCCTGGTGGACCTCCTTCCACGAGTCATCACTGGTGACCTCCCAGTAGACGCGCACGGTAGGGGGCATCATCCTCCCACCGGCCGCAACGTCGAGGGACTCGGGTTTGGCGGCGAGCTCACTTTGGAGGGCCGCAACGGATGGGGCGCGAGCGTCGTTGGTGGCGTTCTTGAAAGTGCCGATCTCGAATGGGACCCCTTTGTGGCTCTTGGCGGCGGTCCAGACGATGTCCTTGTCGAGGTCAACTGCCCGACCGGCGATGTTGACGACGCCAGCTACAGCGCTGGAGATCATCGAGATGACGGTGAGGAAAAGGATGAACCCAGCGCTGGGGATCCAGGTCTTGGACATGATAGTCTTCATGAGGTAAGTCTGCGAGACAAAGTCGGTTAGAAAATCAGCATGTTGGAGACTCGCGTAGTGACCTAGTATACTTGCCTTCAATTTGATGCTTGTGAGGGAGAAGAACACTAAACCGAGCTGTTAGTGTGAAGTATTGGGATGTATATTTGCCCTTTATATACTACCCAGGCTATTTATCTACTGTTTGGCTGCTCGGGCGCTTGTCCCTCGTGCATCGTGGCTAAAATCCTTGTCAACACAGCCAAACCATTCTGGCGCCTTTCGAGACAGACTTCTTCTTCAATTCGAGTTGACAAAGTAGCCTAAGCTGTAAAAGAGAAGCCCACGAGATTGCCTGAGAATTCTATAAGGGTCTGCAGGAGTTTTCATGTGCCCGGTGTGGAGCACCCTTGAGCATGCGCTTTCAACGTCGGTGTGCGGGCGCCTCGCGGTCTTTTCAAGCGCTATTCCAATTATAGACTCAAAACCATATGGGCCCACGTATTCAAGCGCCCAAAATCTGTGCTAGGTCTGATAAGCACATCTTGTACCCTTCAATTGGCCCTGTCTGGTACGACTCTTCCTGGGGTTCTCCTCTGTTTTCGTCGTTGCGCCTTTTGGCTTGTGCTCGGTAGTTAGACCAGGCCGTGGTATATTGTGGTGTTCTACCTGTCATTATGCGCGTTTAACACTCGACTTAGACGTTCCTACTGATGTTAAAAGCCCATGTCGTTGTGTTATGGAAGAACAGAAGGCTGAACAAAGGCGCCAGAGATGCGAATGAGATGCTAAGCCTGTATTCGCGGTATATTTCCACGCACGGCCCTCCTCACCTGAGGGCTCAACCGGAAGGTCCGATGTTTAAGACCGTAATGTACTACATTCAGCGGCAGATCGTAGGTAGTGTAAACTACATGACAAACTAGTGAGCTCCCGAGGGTGTATCACCTATAATGCTTCACAACCACCCCATTTATCACCTCCTCCTCAACCCCATCTGATGCAGCACTCTGCTTCAGCTCGCTTTGGCCGTATGCAGCAGTGCGCCCTCTCCTCCATTTCTCCATCGTCGGAGGTGGGCCGACGTCGTTCTTCCTTACAATCCCAACACGCTTGAGCAGAGGGCTTTCGCTGAGAGGTTCGAGAACAACATCATCGTCTGGCATTGCGAAGTAAAACACCCCGAGTCGGGTGTAACCTTGTTGGTCTAGCGGTGGCTGAATCACACTGCGACATCGCACAACCTAAAATTAGGATATTCCACGTATGCATTGATATAGACAACGACGAACCGATGTATTGTAGCACGATAAAATCCTCCTGATAGGAACTCCAAGGCGTCGCCTGTATTGATGACCAGGGCATTGTCGATATGGCGCACCCACTTCCAATCCCCGCTGCGATCAAGAATCTGAAGTCCTGATACTGGTTGGCTGTACAAGATGGTCAAGGTGCCAAAGTCGGTATGGCCTTTCAGCCAGACGTTGCTAGTCTTCATTTCATCTTCGCTCGTCCGAGGATAGCTACAGCGAGTGAGAAACAGCTCAACTCACTGAGGATAGAGAAAGGGGCTCACTATTTCATAAAACGTACTACAACCTTGTCAGTCGAAATGTGTGCTGAGGATGAGAACCGGACCCACCATAGCTTTCCCCTGTGGCGGCGTAGTTATGCAATTTTACAAATGCATCTTCAGGTAACTCGAGTCCAATTGCAAGCAACCTGGAAAATGTTATGCAGTCAGCCACCGCGAGAATGTAGCATTTTGTTATGCGCACTGTAGGAGGGCATATGCGATGTGCAGGTGGTTGTGCTTGGCAAAATGTCCAATCTCTGGCACGAATGGACAGAGAGGTAAAGGGTGGTCTCGTTTGTTGACATCACGGTTGACTATTTTGCAAATAAGATTTAGGTGAACTGGTACAGTAACATACATACTGTTATAGTGCTCCAGTTGGTCTCGAACCCCGTTGTCAATGTGCTGGAAGGATAGAACCATATAACATATCAAAAGTTAAGAGAGAGGCTGAAACATACCCAGAAACGACGAGGTTTATATCCTTGAAAAGACCCGTTCTCCTTTATCTTGGCGACATACTGGGCCTTTTCTTGGTCGCCAACCTGACTGAAGGCAACGTCAGCAATGTCAAAAATTCTTCCCGTTTCCTCTGGCTTCAGTCCGGCATTAATGACATAGAGGAAGCCGTGATTGAGTATGGCCTCCCGAACGAAGGCGCCCCATTTTCGTTTCTCGGATGGGCTAGATAGTGCTTTTGCAAGGTCGACAATAGGAAGCTCAGCAAAGTCCACTACATCAAGCAAAGAGGTCTATTAGTCTATACCCTTTCTCGAAGCTGAATTCACATACGATCGACTTGGGTGGGAGGTGGATGGGCGTAGTGAGCGAGGTTTGGGCGTGAATGGACTGTCATGAGAGTAGATGAGACCTGAAAGAACGGATTCTATCGGGGTACCCGGCCCACTGGCTATTAGTATTCCTTTGGCTCCGAGTTGACGTTTCGTGAGTACGATGTTTCGCAATAGGCTGTAGTTGATGACGCCATTTAATCACTGTAACAAGATCGAGCAAGTACTGCCATCCCTATGCCTAGGTACTCGCCAAAGCCAAGTGAAATGGAGAGGTGCCGTTGCTTCGCAAGCAACAAGTTGGTGCATTTCAATTATGATATAGGTTACAAGTATAAATCTAATCTAGCAGCTTATTAGTCGTGTGGCAATGATGATTCCAAGATGACAACATACATGTGTATGGCAGATGATCCCTGTCCTACTTTTTCCCGCCCTTCGCGCGTTTTTTCCTGATTCTTCTTCTCCTCCTCGTTGGAGCTGGGGTGGGTGTCGGTTCTTCTGAAAGTGGAGTTGCCCCGCGTAGAAGAATTCGGCCATCCTTCAGAGTCTCCGTAATAATAGGGCTGGCTGCCGGCCGGTACTTGTACTCTTTTGAGTATCTGAGACCCCCAACGGCCATCAGAAAGTTAAGCAGGCGAGCTGGACATATTAAAGGCCTACCGAGACGCGTAGACAATCTGAGGCCTCTTCTTCTTCCATTCTAAATGATGGCGAACCGCGTACGCCAACCACAGAGACAGTAAGAAGAAGAAAATCAATGCAAATTGTCGAAGACGGTTAGGTTGTGGAGAAGTCACGGTTCTTCGAGGGTTTGCTGCTGGTTCTTCAGCTGCGTCGTCGTCGTCGTCGTCGTAGGGTTCCGCAGGCGCCACACTGCCCGGGACCATTGTATCCTCATCGTGTTTATTGACGCCACCAATCTTTTGAGATTGTACCTCGTCGCCGCTGATATACGCCATAAGATCCAGGTCAAGCCCCAGGCGTTATTCTGAGCACTTTGAAGTTTGGTCGTCGTCGTCGTTCAAGTTGTCGTGGCTGTTGTCACGATGGCTGCGTCATACCTGCGAGTATTGGTGCCGGGAAAGCGGGGCTTAGTCATATGTTCACGCAGCAAGCCCCTATCTCACAGCTAATCCAGGAAAACCGAACAGGCCGAGTAACTTGAACGGGAGAGTAAACGCTCATTTAATTTGCTACATACAGATAGGAGTGTAATGTGATGAGTCTACTTAGAGCACCTCCATCCTTCCTCACACCAGAAAGTTAGGTCAAGCCAGCATAGACTGGGCCACCAGGAACGACGTAAGCCCTGTTGGCAGCATCGCCGCGGTATGGGTTGAAGAGAATTCCTGGGTCGGTAGCCTAAATGGTATTACCTTAGATGGTGAGCCATACCAGGTATATGTTAGCTACGTACCTTGTAAGCACCAGGGAAGCTCAGTCCGGAAGGCCTCAAGCTGCCACCGCCAACAACTGCACGATTCAGTTAGCCATTAACCTCATGTAAGTAGTCGTTTAGCATATTTACCGGTCAATTGGATGCAGACTAATAAGGTCGGTCAGTACACCTTCAGCTGACTGATGAAATTGAAGCTTACCTGGGTAGAATTGAGCGCCCCCTTGCTGGGAAGCGCCGTGGAGGGCAATCTGTTCGTGGCGAAGGAGCTGTTGAAAGAGTGTCAGGAGCTTCACCAGCCTAACAGTCTTAAGACAACTTACATAGTCACCGGGCTCGATGTTAGCCGGGATCCTGACGTTGGAGGTGAAACCGCCACGAGCAAGCTTATCCGAAGGCCATTCGCCATTATAGGTCTCCTGCGAGATCTAAATGACCAACACCATTGAGTTGGCTACGAGCCTACTATTCCCCAATGATTTACGAACCTTGAACCATGGAGCTCCACTGTCGCCCTTCCAGCTAGAGCAGCCTGGAGCACCGCACTTGGCCATGTAATTGATAATGGGGCCGTAGTGACCGATGGGCCAGGTGTTCCACACGACGGTGATGGTTTGGCCAGCAGCGACCGTAGCAGTGATCGGACCCTAAGAGCATCTTTTGAGTATTCGCCAACCTTATCCTTGAGTGAAAGAGTGCTCACAGGTGGGAGCTTAGAGTTTCCAATTGAGCAGGTGATATCTCCCGAGGCAGGGTTGGAGATGAAGCCACTGTCGGGCTTGGTGGCACGAACGATTCTCAGGGGCTGGAGTCCAATATCTTTATTAGTTACACCTGAAGTTGAAGAGCAAGCAAATGCATACTTGAGGGTTCATGTATCCATCTATATCATACGGGGTGTTGTTTTTAGAAACTGTTTACAAACTAGATTTAAAGCAAATCTCACCTTTGGTAACGTCCCAACCTGGGACGTTAGTGCCGTTAATCCTGACGATCGGAACGTATCCGTGGGCAGAAACCTGTCCAATAAGCGACACCGCAGCGAGCAAAGCAGACGTTGAGAACAACATGATGAAACGATCCTCAAAGCAAAATGGGTCTCTCCAAATTCCTCCAATATATATCCTCTCCTCCGGTGCTTCGATTTACGAGGCATTTAGCCGGATTGCCAGCGTTAAAAGACTGGGGCAACATGATATCCGAGGCTCAGCCGTTCTGCTTCGGGCATGCTTTGTTAGTTAGCCTCTTCGGAAAGCTTCGACTTCGCGCGATTCAATGCAGTGCAATCTTGTAACACACCCTCTTAATTGAAGGAACTTCCAGTATTTGAGACGCGAACGGTGATGGTGATTGGCCGACTCATTTTATATCGTATATCGTATTATATTTATATGCCAGGCTTTCTAGAGCGGGGAGTGCCCGAAGTATATGAAGACTGGAGACATTACTGCTGGAGACACAATTCGTTTAAGCCAAGCCTGGATATACGGTACCGCCAGGGACAATGTAGGCCCTATTGGCAGCATCACCGCGATATGGGTTGAAAAGGATACCAGGGTCGGTGGCCTGAAAATGAAATGTCACCATTATTATGCTGGATAACCCGAAGACGGATTTTCTTACCTTGTAGGCGCCAGGGAAGCTCAAGCCAGATGGCTTCAAGCTTCCACCGCCAACGACAGTCAGTTGGATACAAACTATACATTGATCAGATATGGAGCGTCAAAGTAAGGCTAGAGAAGCGACGTGCCTGGATAGAATTGTGCGCCTCCGAGCTGGGTAGCGCCATGGAGTGCAATTAGCTCGTGTCGGAGAAGCTGCGGAAAGGAGGGTGGTCAAATGGTGGTTTGAGCTTGTTCAGGGACTTTCACGTACATAGTCTCCGGGCTCGATGTTAGCAGGGATCCTCACATCGGAGGTGAAGCCTCCGCGAGCGAGTTTGTTAGATGGCCATTCGCCATCATAGGTCTCTTGAGAGATCTATGGGGGTGAACTCGTTCATTGACGCGTTCAAAGGTTGATGAGCTCAAGCTACGGACCTTGAACCATGGGGCACCAGTGTCACCCTTCCAAGCCGAGCAGCCGGGAGTGCCACACTTAGCCATGTAGTTGACAATGGGGCCATCGTGGCCAATAGGCCAAGTGTTCCAGACAGCGGTGAGTGTCTGGCCGGCGACAATGGTAGCAGTGATAGGGGCCTAGAACGATAGTCAGACCGGAACACTGAAAACACAAACCACGCAATTACGGATGGAAGCTTGGAGTTGCCGATCGAGCAGGTGATGTCGGCCGACTTGACATCAGAAACGAAGCCGCTATCGTACTTGGTGGGGCGAACGATCCTCAAGGGCTATTAGACGTCATTATTAGATGAAGAAGTACTGAATGTGGGGGCAAGCAAACCTGGGGAGTCGTGTATCCATCTATAAAGTCCGTTGATTAGAAGTGAAGCTCTAAATTTCGGGTGATACATTAGCCTGAACTTACCTTTGTTGACGTCCCAGCCAGGTATGTTGGTGCCGTTTATTCTGATCAATGGAACGTACCCATGGGCCGCAGCATGGCCGATGAAAGACGCGGCAGCGAGCAGAGTGGTAGTTGAGAGCAGCATCTTTGAGTCGATGTGAATGTCCTTCTTCAAGTTTGACCTCATATATACCTGTGGTAAACCCAAAGCCCAAGCCAGATAACACAGTCTTTTCCTGCATTTTCACGTTGCCCTGCTTGCGATGATAGGGGATTGTGCATCGATTTCCGATTTTACTCCGAGCTGCGCGCGATACGCGTCAGGGATTATGCAACTGGACCCGGAAGCCTCTGACAACAGGTCTGAGGTGGTATGTCGGGGCCGGTTGGTGGCAAGTACGCTTGGGATTGCCCCCACGTATAAATCCAGATCGGCGATGACAAAAGCAAGCCCGAGAACACCGTCATGCGATGGTGGACTAGAAGACATCAGTCGAGGGGCAGTCTCAGAGAAAAGATGACCTGTCAATTCAGCGCTGTAACCTTTCAAAGTACGGCGTGTGCACAAGGCCGCAAGCTCAGATAGAAATTTGGACATCCAATGGACAGATCACGACCATGCGAAGAAAATGTGTGGGTCGATCTTCCAGCAATTGAAGGCAGGTGATGATGCAAAAAGGCCACAGGTCTGAACAGCCAAGTCATGTTTATCCGAAGCATGTTCTGGTGAAATGGAAGGAGCAGAAGAGAACATGATAGAACTCCGGAGTCCCAAGCCCAAGGATGGTCGTATGCAGAGGTTCCTGGGAGAAATTTTGCAGAGGAATTGGCGGGAAAAAGCCTTCCGAAGAGAAGCCTAGAAGCTACCGGGGTAGTCACGATGGAAAGCTCAAGCACAACGCGAGGAGACTTGATCGTCGTGAAAAACGTTCAACCCGGAGCTATGTCGGGTTGGGTAAGAAACGAAGATGCAAGGCGGAATTCGGCGAGTGTCCATGCTATAGTAAGAAAGGCGTTCACGATGATGAATGGTCGGGGATTATTGTGAAATCAGTGCCCTCACTGTCGTTCGACAAGTCGTTGGCGGCGAAGCATTGAATGAACAAAGGTCAATATCATGATTCACGGCGTGGTCATTTTGGGAAGGCCACACCATGGTGATGAATCAGAGTTTATAGGCTGATCGACTGTGAGAAAGTGCACGGGCCAAGCCTTCGGGCAATGTCGCCCACAACTTGAAATGGTGCTACTTACAGCAACATTTATCTTATTTCCTGGCATAATCATCTTCTGCAGCTGCTTGCATGCATAGTGAACGTTAATGGACCTCCCAGTCTATGTGATAACGCGAAGATGTCCACGAAGCGGGTAAATTTCACTGGATTGGCGAGGTATTGGTCAACTGTTCTTCCGGAGTCAACCGTTGAGCTTACCGTTCAAATTGTTGCAGCTGTGCGCCAAATGTGACGAAACATTTGCATCGTTCGCTGCTTAGCGACCTTGCATCTGCTGCGGCTCAAAACTCTAAGAAAGTTTGCACAAAGAAGAATAAAATACGCCAGTGACATTACATCAAATGCGCCGCGATTCGTGACTAGGTCGCGAAGCATGTCTCTTACTCTGTCACCGTATTACATGCACTAAGATGTCGGTTCTTGCGTCGGGCCATATTTCGACATCCTCTTTCTTCTCGTCCTCTTCTCCCCTCTTTCTCGACAGCGCTTCAACTCGCGCGGCCGAATCTATCACCTGGCCAACCATTTACGCAGGAATATCCTGCCCTAGGCTTGTGCCAGAAATGACTTCTTTGAACCGCTTGGAAAGATTAAGATCATTCGTAAGTAAAATTCGGTCCGACTTCTTTCTACACGAACTCAAGAACCACCATACAGACTCCTGTTTATCTTCTTTCAGGTCCACATTGAATAAGGCTATGATCACCCCATACGTAAGACCAGCTTCTACACCGTTTATATGTCCGGAAATCCGCTTCGCAAAGGCTGCGCTCCTTTCTCTGGTTCCTGAAGTTGCCTTTCACTCTACTTGGAGCACCCCTGCGCATTAAGAGGTAGCTCCAGAGAACTGACCAACGGTGCCCGCTTACCACGAACCGGTGCAACGCCTCCGTTCTTACGCTCAATAATTTCTTTGCTTCAGTTCTGAAAGCCTTGGCGGGGGTTTCATTCGTGAGTTTGTCCTTTCCACGCGTTCCCGTTGAATCGCCAGACTGACTGGCAAAATCGAAGGGGCCCTCTGGTGTCTGAATTGATGAGCCTGGTTAACGCATTTTCAATTAGTTCCGCTACCCGAAGCACATTCAGGCAGCCCACATACGGGGGCGCCTGGACTAGCCACACTGTCGCAATTCTGCTACAATTAACAATTCAATCATCCAGGCGCCCTTCTACTCCTGTCCTCGCAATTCTCAGGATTTTCTTATGAGAAGGTGCATCCCAAGTTTCGTGACCTTCTTACCACCTTCGTACCACCTTCAAATAGCGAAAATTGTCGAGAAAATTCCCAGGCCAATAGTGCGTTTGGGTCGAAGAGCTTCTTTGGTCCAAATTCGGACTGTTTCATTGGCCAAACAGCGATTACACTGCCGAGCCACGTGGAAGCAGGTCGAAACCGACGCCGCATTGTCGAGTCGTCCATCTCACTTTATTTCAACCGAGGAGCAAGTTTGTCATTTCTGGAATCTGGACTCACCAATTAAACGCATCCCAACTGAATAGTATGCACATTCAGCGCATGCAGGTCTGTGGACTCCTTCACGATTTGTTTCAGGGGAAAGAACTCAAGGGCTCAAACCTACAGTGCCACGAGGAAATACTGTTGCCGGATCCATGCTCCCACCCAACTACGCCAAGGCCATTCGTTTGGGGATCTACACAATGCCCACACTGCGCGCCTCGGACCATGTACCACAAACTCGAGGGATTCAGTAGGCCGCCAGACCAGTTTACATCCGAAGATATACTTCCTGTACCGATGTTGGACCGGTACTGCGTCAGGGTTTACATAAAGCTGACAACCTTCCAATCTATCCTGGATCCCTTGTGAGTCCAATATGTTCTACAAACTACTTGGAGTAGCTGGGCTCATTGCATTAGGTGTGGTCTCATTCCCCAAGATCATGTTCAGTACTTACGCTCGTTTTCCAAGTCAACGGACAGACCGTTTCTCAATGGTCCGATCCCACAACTGGGGTGTCATTTTGGAGATATCATGAACAAGAGCTCGATGCGACTTGGGGCTACATCTTCCCTCCAATCAGCGGGGGGGCTGCTCCAGACGATTTCATCGGCATCTTCCAAGCATCCTCCAGCACTGGTTACATCGGCAACAGCTTGGGTGGCTCTATGCGATCCAACCCACTGCTTGTTGCTTGGGTAGATGGGACTACGCCCAAGATCTCCTCGCGATGGGCTGAGTACGTTCATTGTTGATTGCGCTTTTCATCCGCTTACAGTACTATTGCAGGAGCTACTCTCCCCCTTCTCTCTACACCGGCCCTCGGATTACTATTCTCGGCTCGTCTGGCTCCAACTCTCAATACCAGCGAATTGTCTATCGATGCCAGAACTGCACCTCCTGGACTGGCGGAGTCAACGGAATTAGTCCTAACGGTACCCATGTCTTTGGCTTCGCTTACCACAGTGTTTCCAAGCCCAACACCCCGTCCGATATCAACTCAGGTCTTTACAGACACACACACGCTGGTCAGTACGCACTCGATGTTGGGAATGCGCGTACGACGTCCTACGACGACTTCCTGAAAATTTTGGTCAATGCCCCTCCCCTTTCTGGGTCTGCCCCAAGCCCTAGTACAACCGTACCACCCCCCACTCCGACCATTGAACCTCCCTCTCCCTCTTCGACCTTTGTGTCTTGCCCCGGAGCCCCTCAACCCAGATATCCCTTGGTCGCTATAGACGGCTGGCGCGTTGCTCCCGTCCTTGGCAGTTTGACCATGCCTCGGGGAATTACCATCGACAGCAGAGGAAATCTTCTCGTTCTTGAGCGAGGAAAGGGTCTCTCTGGGCATGTTTTGGACGCAAATGGTTGCGTCACTAGCACCAAACTAGTTATCTCGGATACGCAAATCAACCATGGCGTCAGTGTTCACCCTAACGGAAGGAGGATTATTGCCAGGTACGGAATCGCAACGCGTGTCTCGAACTATATATGTATTAACTTTCGTTTTAGTTCTGGAGATGCCGCTTTTTCATGGGACTATGATCCCGTCACCATGACTGCGACAAACAAGAGGACTCTCGTTACTGGGTGGGTCCTATTTTAGGAACATCCAAGGCGTTCCCTGGCTCATTCTGCTTTTAGAATGAACAACTTCTACCACTTCACCCGAACTGTCCACATTTCGCGGAAATACCCGAACCTGTTTGTTTTGAACGTCGGTTCGGATGGTAACATCGATTTACCCACTCGACAAGCAAGTGCTGGCCGTGCACAGATTCGTGTCTTCGACTACGATACGCTTCCCTCGACGAGTGTTGCTTTCACTAGGTATGACGTCATCGATCCTCTGCAGTGTACCTGGCTGACCCCAGAATGTACAGTTCGTACGGCAAAGTCCTTGGGTTGGTCGCAGTTTATTTCTATGTTTATTGGACCCGGGCTCACAATTTATATAGCTATGGTCTCCGAAACGACGTTGGAATCGCCGAAGACAGGGCTGGCAGCATTCACAGTATTGGTAAGTCTCTGTGCATTCGATTAGCTGAGTCCATGACACTTAGCCATTATTTGAAGAAAACTCCCTGGATGACGCTTACCGAACAATCAATGGGCAGCAACGAGATATACACACGGACAATCCGGCAGAGAAGGTCTACAATCGTAAATTACATTCGATACAATGGTTCAAAACTCTTTCTGACGATCTTCCTAGTTGGCGACCCCTCTAACCCCAGAGGCATTTTCGGTGGATACCCCGACTGTTTCACTGTTTGGGAACCTCGGGATTTCACCGATAGCGTCAAGCGAGTTGGTGACTGGTTCTCTCAAACCAACAGCGGACAGTACACCGATGCTTGGTGCGAAGCCAACGCTGTCAAGCCATCTTTGGTCCTTCCTCCGCACATGGCACCTCTCGATATGAAGTTCGGCGTTGGGAACGACACCAATTTATACGTCACCCTCCACGGAAGCTGGAATCGACAACCCCCTCAGGTGTGTTCGCCTCTTGGGTTCCATCCTTCTCAACCTGACAGCATTGCAGGGCTATCGAGTCGTCATCGTACCTGGTAAATACTCAACATCAGGAGAATGGTCACCCTCTGTTCCCCTCTCGGAGACAAAGAATACCTGGTCGAGCATCTTAACCAATAGAAACGAAGCGCAGTGCTCAGGATTCGGAAGTAAGTGGCGTTTCAAGGTGTCTTGAGTTCTCCCGCTGTATCGTTGACAACTTTCCTTAGATGCCAACTGCTTCCGACCTGTTGGCTTGGTCTTCAACCCGACTGGCGAGAATCTATATATTACCAGTGACACCTCTGGCGAAGTTTTCATCCTGAAGCGTGTCTCCGGCCCTGTCGTTCAACCCCCTTCTACTCAACCCCCCGTATCTCAGCCATCCACGCAGCCCCCTGTCACTCAACCCCCTGTCACTCAACCTCCTCCTTCGACCAGCAGACCACCCACGACCGTTGCCCCTCCTCAATCAACCCAAACTCTTTACGGACAATGGTGCGTTCTCCGCTTCTTTCTGTGTACACAGGTGCTTATGATCCCGCCAAAAGTGGAGGACAAGGATGGAATGGGCCAACTGTCTGTGCATCTGGAGCAGTTTGCCGCGTCGTAAGCACTTTTCGCGTTTAGGGAGCATCACTAACCGGTTCTTTATCAGTCCAACCAATGGTACTCGCAGTGCCTACCCTAAAGACTGCAAAACATTTTCCCTGTATGATAGCACAAGATTGGATTTCAATGTCTTTTTGGTCAACGTTCAAGATGACTAAGCCGATGATGATCAAGTTTCCGGTGCTCTCAGGGGCCGGTGAAGTAAGAAGTTCCAGCGTGACAGTAGCTGCAATGTACTGATGTAGGACTGGGGGAATGCAAAGGTACTGCACCTCAGATGAAGCGCTAACGAATAGTCTAGATGCTTCGGTGCTGCATATATTTCGGACAATAGCTGGGTCACCAGTCAACCCACCAGCAACACAACTTCCAAGGCCCACATGATGGCTTTCGTTTTCTTGGCCTGCGGTGCAGTCTCGAAGGCGAAACCAGCTCCCAGATAGTGCGGCGACAATTGTTCATCTGACCACGGCCGATTTGGAGCTCTAGCTGCTCATTACGAGTAGACGGTTCGATTCTCCGATAGAATATGTGGCGATTACAAGGGCGATCGAGGTTGGCGTTTCAGTTCGTTCCGCATTCGAGTTTGTGCTGGACTTGACTCTGACATTCTTGTAGGCTTATATGTCTGACCAGCCCTGTCCGCAATATCACCATCCTTCTCGCCCCGTGGGGCAGAGCTCCTTCATAGGTACCTCAACGTAAGTGGCATTGGAGATAAGCAAGTTACAAGCGTTGACATTTGATGGCTCCCTTTGGCTGAGATACAAAGCTTGCGGCAAGGTTAAACCATCGCCTTTGCGTTTGATATCTCGTAGGCGCATGTCATTTCCCACCAAATTCGTGCCGTTATCACGAAGGCCTAATCCTCGGAAAAGGCTGTCAGCCAGCATAAAACGGATGAATGAAAGTCCATGTTTCTCAGCAACGTGGTCTTGATTCGAGAAGAACGAATGAGAATTCTCCGATTTGCCTTGCCATGTTTTCTTCTTGACAGATCACGGTGATATGGTCGCTGACGGTCGGCTTCTTCGTTGCGGAGCCGCTTTGACGGAAGCAGTCGCCTGTGGAGTTATGTGAGGTCTGTGGATCTTTGGTTTTGGCACATGGCATACCACCTAGGTCTCTAAGTCGATCTATACAAGGTCGTTTTCTGCTTCTTAAGAAGCATAGAAACAATGCGAAATGTAACCCCCGGAATATCTACGTTCTCGGTCAGAATACGACATCCAAGGTCACTCAAGCCATGTAGTCCCAATTTTGCTGCTGATCTATATTCAAACTCGGAGATACAGAACCTCTACTGCCGACGTTGCGCCGACACCCTCTTGACGAGTCCTTAAATTCAGGTAAATGCGGTCCTGAAGTTCAACTCTCGTACAGCACGCACACGCAAAGGCCAGTATGCTTTCAGCTGCTACGTTTTTCCTTGGACTCTTTGCCGCCGGTAAGCAATCATACCAACTATCTCGCTCTTAACACGTTTTTATCGTTGCGCAGTCAAGGCGCAAACGTCGGTCGGCGAGTGGGCTGACCCTGTGGCTGGAGTCACATGGACGAGGTGGACTGACCCTGATCTCGATGTCACAACCGGCTGGGTCTTCCCTCCTCTTAGCGGAGGACAAGCTCCCGACGAGTTCGTTGGAATCTTCCAAGCCCCTTCCAGCGGCGGCTACATTGGTAGCAGTCTTGGTGGCGGTATGAGAGAAAACCTGCTGCTTCTTGCCTGGACAGACGGGAAAATTCCCAGAATTTCTCCTCGCTGGGCTACGTGAGTTGCGGCAAATTATCTCCTAGGCTGTGTTGACTTTATTCGACAGGGATTATGCCCCACCAGGGCCGTATGCGGGCCCTCGTATCACCATCCTCGGCTCATCCGGAAACAACGATGAACATCAGCGGATCGTCTTCCGCTGCCAGGTCCGGCCCCCTAATTTGAATTTGCAGACACGAGCTTACTGTATTCTCACAGAACTGCACTACCTGGGTTGGCGGAACTAATGGTATCCCTGCCGAAGGATATGGGGTCTTCGGGTTTGCATACAACAGTTTCGCTCCTCCTCTGGACCCGTCCGACATCAACTCCGACGTCTACCGCCATAGCCACATTGACATGTTCGGAGTCGACGTCGGAGCAGCGCGTAACCCGGAATACAGCGCGATCCTCAACACTTTGACGAACGCACCACTTTTTGGATCCCCTGCCCCTGAGCCAACGACCACAAGCTCCGCCCCCAAACCTACTCAGTCCGTGTATGGACAGTGGTAAGCTTCGCAAACAACAGCTGTCATAGTACCTTGTCTCACGCGACCCGCAGCGGAGGTCGCAACTACAACGGACCAATCGATTGTGCCACTGGTACAACCTGCAAGAGAGTAATGAAAATTCCTATTTTGTGCTCGTTTGTATGCTTTTCTAACCTAATTTTCGCTAGGCAAACGAATGGTTCTGGCAATGCGTTCCCAACTAGAGTTTCGAAAATACATAGCGTAGCTCGTGGCTCACTTGGATGATAAACCTGTCGAACCTTCGCGTTGATGGATGCAAATCATTACGATTGAATATTGATCCCTACGATGCGATGACGTGCCATATTGGTTGAACTTCCAGCCAAACAAATCCAAATCCGCTCGTTGTTGAGGGCTACGTTGAGTTGGGACTCTTTCGGAGTCTGCCACGAACCACTAGCCTAGGACTCGATAACGCAACTTTTCTTGTTCTCTTTACGTGTTTCTCCAAAGTACAAAGGTGGGACATTTGTTTAGGTGAAGTCAGTCGACGTCATGATGTGGCGTGGTCTGGACATAGTAGTTTTGACCAAGCGCAACATTTCGATTACATTTTAACACGTATGCGCGCTATATATCTGTGATGATGACGGTAACAAAAGATGAGCTTTAGTCTTATAAAGTGCACAGAAAGGTGGCTCAATGAAAATAGTGGATAGGTCAGGTAACGGCGCAATGGTAAGCAGCGTATAAAAAGCCACGAACACTGCTTCGACTCAATTATCAAACACAAGCCGCTTGTCCAAGTCAAAGATTACGTAGACAAGCTTCTTTGGTGGTCATGTCCACCAAAGAAGCCAAGTCTTGGCCTCTAGTACCAGCCACAAGAGGTCACAAGTCCCACTCAAGTTTTTCTTGGACGGAGGAGGAGAGAATGGCTGCGTTCTGCCAAGTTTCTGCATGAGAGCCCGAACACTGAAAGGTCGCAGCAGCTGGGTGAATCACAGTGGAGGATTTCCACACTTGGCAAGTTTAACATCACATACCTCGGAAGATACTGTGCTGGGCCTTTTCCGACAACCGACGAAGACCCGCTCGCCCATCCAAATCCTTTTAAAGGATTGTGTTAGGATAGGATTAGCCCACCAACAGCCCAGGTCGTCCTGCCAAAATGCTAAAAGCTTTAGTCTGGGTGCTCGCTCTTTTGGGTAATCCCTGCAACTGTTTCTTCCTTATGCAAGCTCATCAAGACATCTTGCAGGCTTGACCCCCTTCGTGTCAGGACAACAGCTGTGTCCAGGCGCAGGAAACCCAAGGTATTCCTTGAATACACATGCAGGCTGGCGCTCCGGACTTGTCCTGAGTGGTTTAACTATGCCTCGAGGAATTGCTATCGACCCGAGGGGTAATCTTCTGGTTATCCAACGAGGTCGAGGGCTGACAGGTCACACACTCGACGCCAACGGATGTGTCACTAGCACCAAGACTATCATATCGAACACTCAAATTAACCACGGCATCGATCTCACCCCGGATGGCAGGCGTATCATTGCAAGGTAGGTGAACACCTCCTTCGTTTTTTGGAACATTTACCTCGAGTCTAACATCACTCTACATCCACCAGTTCCGCCGATGCCGCTTGGTCTTGGGACTACGATCCGGCTACCATGACCGCCACGAACCAACGACTTCTTGTCACTGGGTAAGCTTATCCTGCAGGTTCCTAAGATTCGACTTTGATTTAGTATGCAGCATGAACAACCCCTACCACTTCACTCGGACGGTCTTGATTTCGCAGAAAAACCCCAACATCTTTGCTTTAAACGTTGGTTCTAATGGAAACATCGATGCCCCTACTCGAGATGCAGGCGCAGGCCGCGCGCAAATCCGAGTATTTGATTACAACACTCTCCCATCGAATAGCGTCTCGTATACAAGGTAACTATATCCACCGCCGCTACAGCATCTTACTTAAATTTCCGTCATAGCTCATATGGCAAAGTTCTGGGGTGAGCTCACTCGCATTCTAGTCCAGAAACATTATGCCAACCTAATGTAGATATGGTCTGAGAAACGATGTTGGAGTTACCCAGGACCGAGCAGGCAACTTTTATAGTATCGGTACGATTTCATTTTACTATCCTGAGTAACTATCAATGCTTATAGCGTTTGACATGCAGAGAACTCTCTCGATGATGCAAGACGACTGGGCCGAGACATACATAACAATAACCCCGCAGAGAAGGTCTATTTCCGTAAGTATTTTGTACCTTGAGAAGCTTCGACGTCCACCGGTGTGCTAAACTCAAAATTCTTCTTCTAGTCGGGGACCCAGCAAACCCGCGGGGAATCTTTGGTGGATATCCTGAATGTTACACTGTCTGGGAGCCAAGAGATTTCACTGACAGCACTAAACGAGCTGGCGACTGGTATGCTCTCATTTACAGTGATGTGAATATGCAGCCTGACCCTTTCCGCCTGTAGGTTCACACAAAACAACAGTGGTCAATATAATGATGCTTGGTGTGAAACGAATGCTGTGAAGCCCATTGTTATTCTTCCTCCCCATATGGCTCCTCTCGACTTCAAGTTCGGACTCGGCAATGATACCAACATGTATGTTGGTTTCCATGGCAGCTGGAATCGTACCCCACCACAGGTACACCATTTCTTTTCTTAACCCAATTGCAATCGGTCTAAGCTATTAATTGACCCAAGGGCTACCGAGTTGTGGTAGTTCCAGGCACATTCGACGCTGGCGGTGTCTGGCGTCCGACTGCTAACTCTCTTGAAGCCACCAAGGAAGCTTGGTCCAACATTCTAACAAACTCCAATGAGGGTAGTTGCTCTGGATTCACAAGTAAGATATATATGATCCAACTCCGTTCACTGGTTATTCTAACAAATCACTATTTCGAAGACGCCAATTGCTTCCGTCCGGTGGGACTGGTCTTCAGCGCTAGCGGAGAGAATCTATACGTGTCCAGTGACACCTCTGGCGAGGTTTTCCTCTTGAAGCGACCAGGTGGACCAAGCGTGAATCCTAACCCCCCACCTATTTCGACTGTCATTCCTACCCCGACAACCACCTCGCAGCCCCCGATCACGACCACCTCCGGGAACCCACCTGGCCCAACACAGTCGCTCTACGGTCAATGGTGATTCGTTGCATACTCATTTTGCATCACTATGCTAATTGGCCTTTATAGTGGTGGTACCGGCTGGTCTGGGCCAACCTTGTGTCCTGCGGGAGCCGTCTGCCGGGCTGTACGTCTGTTCTTCCGATTCTCGACCAAAAAACCCACTGAAAGCCCCTTTAGGCCAACCAATTCTATTCGCAATGTGTCCCTTCCTAAAGCAGTGTTTTGGTATGATACCTTGAAGCTTGGTTCGTTCTACGAACATTCTCTGCGTAATCTTCTCTAGGAATATAAGTTAAGTTATGCACACCTTCCTATCCGGGGTTGGGTTAGGGCTCCGTGGCGAAACCACACATAGGCGCTCGTCAACCATTCTGAGTGCAAGTATACGCATACGATACTTAAGAAGAACTCGTTGGTACAACGAAATTCCACGACTTATAACGGCACTGACATCCCTGTACGGACGCAACCGTGAATCCGGATTATCGTCTGTTCCCTGTAGAGCCTATCCTGTGAGATTTATGCGGATAGCGGAAGCGCCCACTGACAACAGCGCATCCCAAACAACCCCGCAAACAGAACACACCCACGAAGCTGATTAATCTCTGCAACACTCTGGCAGCTGTATGTCAGGCTTGTCTTCTCTTGCTTCCTACGCAGGAGAATCTATGATCGGTCCCGGATCATCGTTTAGGCGAAATTATTTGACGTGGCGTGAGGAAATGCCAAGGTCATATATGTTAACAAAATAACAATTTATATGTGTGTACTGAATTCTACGGAAGTTTTTAAGGATTCGCAGAAGGGACATGCACTATGGAGTGACGAGGCAGTGGTGCTCGCCACCGAGACATGCGAACATGTCTTCGAACTCACACTGCCCCAGACACGCGATTACGGTGGCGCGCTTCTTTGATGGTTACAGCTGCCTCGAAAATAGGTTTTCGCTCTTTGCATAGTCACAAGTTCTTCCCAGGCAGTGTGTGAATAGAGAAGGAGAGGGAAGTTTGAGTAGATGCCAAGCTTATGGCTGGGGTTGGGAGTGGGTAAGTTGAAGAAAGGGCAGCTCACGGGACTTGGCTGGAGGCAAATCTAGGAGGAGCTTCGATGACTAGTACTGAATCTTCACATCACAAATCTCCGAAGATACTTTTATGTTTCCTTTCCGACAACCGATGAAGACCCGCACACCACATCTAAAGCATCTTAAAGGCTTGTGTCAGGAGAGAACTAACTTGAAGATTCCAAGAATTGCCCACGCTTTCCACAGAAATGCTTCGGGCATCACTTGTCGCCTTGGTCTATGGGCTCGCTCTTATCGGTATGGTCATTCTATTCGTCGCCGATAATTGACTGACATTCCTTGATTGTCTTAGCACCTCTTGTTTCAGCACAAGTTTGCTCCGGAGTAGGCAACCCAAGATATGCGCTGAACACGCATTCGGGGTGGCGCGCCGGACTGGTTCTCACTGGACTCACCATGCCACGAGGGATTGCCGTAGATCCGAGGGGTAACCTTCTGGTCGTCCAACGAGGTCGAGGGCTGACTGGCCACGTCCTTGACGCCAACGGATGTGTCACTAGTACCAAGACTATCATATCAAACACTCAGATCAACCACGGAATCGATCTTACCCCAGATGGCAGGCGCATCATCGCAAGGTAGGCCAACAGCTCTTCCGTTTATGACAGTTTCTTCGAAGAGTCTAACATCACTTTACACCCACCAGTTCCGCCGATGCGGCTTGGTCCTGGGATTACGACCCAGTTACAATGACTGCCACTAACCAACGGCTTCTTGTCACTGGGTAAGCATCTGTTTATTCCTGAAACGCGACACTGATTCGAATCGGTATGCAGCATGAATAACCCCTACCACTTCACTCGGACGGTCTTGATCTCGAAGAAGAACCCCAATCTCTTTGCCCTAAACGTCGGTTCCAATGGAAACGTCGATGCTCCAACCAGAGACCCAGGCGCAGGTCGTGCTCAAATCCGAGTATTCGACTACAGTACTCTGCCATCGAACAGCGTCACTTATACCAGGTATGACGTCATTTGAGACCAGCCGGGCCAGTCACTAAAGCGCTCTGCGATTGCGACAGCTCATACGGAAAGGTACTGGGGTAAGACACAGCATGCTCCCCCAACTAGTAAGACGTTGAACTAACCCAAGCCCAATTTAGCTATGGTCTCCGCAACGACGTTGGTATCGCACAAGATCGAGCAGGAAACTTTTACAGCATTGGTGAGAACTACAGAGTTACATGAAAAGACGGCGCGTAACACAGATCCTTAGAGAATTCGCTTGATGATGCAAGGCGAATGGGTCGGGATATCCACATCAATAATCCTGCAGAGAAGGTTTACTTCCGCAAGTACCTCTCATCACTTAATCACGACCGATCGCTAAACCCATTGATTAGTTGGTGACCCGGCGACCCCTCGAAGCATATTTGGCGGGTATCCTGAATGCTTCACCGTCTGGGAGCCAAGAGATTTTACTGACAGCACTAAGCGAGCTGGCGATTGGTACGCTGAATTCCCGTGCCATTATCCAACGCTGCCTGACATGATCCCTTCAAGGTTCACTCAAGCCAACAGTGGCACATACAATGATGCTTGGTGCGAAACTAACGCAGTGAAGCCGATTGTCATTCTTCCTCCACACATGGCCCCGCTTGACTTCAAGTTTGGCCTTGGAAACGATACGAACATGTACGTTCCATTCCACGGCAGCTGGAACCGTGAGCCCCCTCAGGTATGCTTTCATCATCATACTGGGCCCCTCATTTGTATCTCTGACTGACTTACCTTATGTAGGGATACCGAGTTGTCGTCGTTCCAGGTACATTTGATGCTGCTGGAGTTTGGCGCCCTACCGGTAACCTCGAGGCTACAAAGACATCCTGGACCAACATCTTGACCAACTCTAACGAGGGCGCTTGCTCTGGATTCAGCAGTAAGCTTTCTTTGCCTCAAGCGAGTTGCTGTTCTGATCGTCATCGTCATCTTCAATAGATGCTAACTGCTTCAGACCTGTCGGCCTTGCCTGGAGTCTGAACGGAGAAAATCTTTATGTGTCCAGCGACACATCTGGTGAAGTTTTCATTTTGAAGCGCCCCGGAGGACCCAGCGTGGATCCAAACCCTCCACCTATCTCCACCGTCATTCCGACAACCACATCGCAGCCCCCGCTCACGACTACCTCGTCGAACCCGCCAGGCCCAACTCAGTCACTATATGGCCAATGGTATGTTGTTATTGACCCGTCCTCTTCAGATATATATATTGACTCCTGCACACAGTGGCGGTACTGGCTGGGGTGGACCTACTCTGTGCCCGTCTGGAGCCGTTTGCAGAGCTGTGAGTTCCTAATCATTCCTTGAGCGTATTTGGCAACTAATATACTTACGCACAGACCAATCAATTCTACTCTCAATGTGTCCCCGCGTAAGAAATTTGATACTTGCTATGAGGTCTCGTGCTGTTGTGAATACTTACTGTACACAATCTTGCTTGACGGAAATCAAACTTCGGCTTGAAACATGGAGTTTGTCGGAATAATCAACGCTGAAGTCGACGCTGAAGGCGAAGTTAGCGAGCATCAGGAATATTGTGGAGATATATAGCTCTTCAGTACGTCGAAACTGAGCTGTGGTCTTGTATCGCTAGGTTCGGAGCAAACCTGAGCGTCGGCCAAGTTTCGCGTAGACGATGCCGAACTGTGCCGTACATGTTGTGGGAATACATCAGTGATACAATCAAATATTCCATTTGCAGGCTCCCCCGCGGTCGAGCAAAGTCATTTCTACGTCGACCACCATTGCGTACCCCATTTCCTCCTTTCTTCATCCTATCATTTAGGAATGTCGGAGTTAAAGAAACCCACCACCTTATCTGTAGAGAGCACACTGTCAAAGGCAGAAACGGAAGAACATCGATCTCAGTCCCCACCGGCAGAAACGAACAACGACTCCGCATTGTTGAAATCTGGGAGCAGCGAGACTCCTGAAGGGTCTGAGGGTGACCCCTCAGAATCGAACAAAGGCGCTGCGGAGGGCGAGGTGAAGGAGAACGCAGGTCCATCGCATGGTTGGCAAGCCATTTTCTCCCCACAACACAATGCCTATTATTTCTACAACAGCATAACGCAAGAAACGACATGGGTGAATCCAATGGAGCCGTCATCATCTGAGGCTATTGCGTCTGGATCCGGAAATGAGGCCGGACCATCCAATGCTGTAGGACAGGAGGCAGAATTGGCGAAGGGTGAAGAGGAAGCTTCTAGAACGGCGTCCACGTCAAAGTCACACTATGCCGCTCTGCAAGAGGCAGCATTGGCTCAGGGCATTGACCCTGCTCTCGCGCATCTTGATCCCACTCTTCTCAGTGGTCCTTCAGGGGTGCCGACCGATGCTAACGGTACGACGATTCTGTCAGGTCTCGGAACGGTGGATTGATCTTTGCCTCACCAGGCATCCCACTATTCAGTGCGAAATTCAATCGACATACTGGGGCCTTTGCCAAACGCGATGCAAGGGATCCCTCACATCTCTCAGAGTTTGAGAGAGCGAAGAGGATGAGCGAGTTTTACTTTGATGTGGATGCGTGGCAGAACCAACTTGCAGAACAGGGTGGCAGTATAGATGGGGACGACCAGGGCAATAAGCGCAAACGGCCTTCCAAGAAGGACCTGGTGAGTGAATTTCATGCATACACTGGTTGATTGAACTATGTTCTGATTATGTTCTATTAGGATCGGTTTAAAGAGCAGAAAAAGCAAAAGAAATTGGCAAAGACTGCATGGCTCCGATCATGACCGGTTATGAGTTGTACATACTGTAGCATCCCCTTCGGTGTACACACCCTCAAATCTGGGCCGTCGGTCTGGTGCGTATGGCGATACGAGTAAGTAGGTGATTCTTCGAGTCAATTCGGGATAGTCTTCAACATGAGGATTCATTGAACACATTGAGATTAAATGAAACGCGCCGAGCTTGAAATGCAGGGACTGTTAGATACGAGATGCTTGTACAACAGCGAAATGGAAACGTAGCGGTTCTGTTTCCAAATTCCTGGTCTTAGCGGACGACATGTGGCGGTGCCCCGTTACTGTCAGCCGCCCGTGAGAACGTCGCGTCTATCACGTGAGTGTTGGTGACAGGCGCGTCCTGTTTTGGGGTGGTTGTGCAACCGAACTCACTTCTTCACCACCATCGACGGGAGCCGACACCCTCCAGATACCGACAATGGACACTACTGGCTTTAGCCAAGTAGGCAAATACGGGACGCTGAGCCTTCTGAAACGACAAGACCAGGCTGTTGTAACGTCTTTTGGGATCGACTCTGAAGAGCTCACTTTTGGACGAGATCCAAGTTGTAGCGTTCGATTATATTACTCAGATATTGCTTTGGTGCAATGTAAGATAGTGTTCGAGGAGAGAAAGGTAAGTAAAACTTGAAACTCCGACGATTCGCTGGTTTTGACTATGTGGCCATCCGGTTCTTGCAGGCTTTTCTTGCAATTTTGGGCGAGTCTGGCTTAATTGTCGACGGATGCCAGGTTTATCCAAACGCCACCAGTGCTGGAGTGCCTAGCATGATACCGTTGACGAACAACTCTGAGATAGAGATCCATGGAAAGCGTTTCCGGTTTACCTACCCGCCAAAGGATATGAGGGCCACACTTTTCGCTGCACCATCTCGTGAGTACCGTTGAATGCTTATCAAGGTTCATGTCGGGACTAAACGGTCATTCGTTAGCGAAAAACAGAAAACTCCGTCTTTCAATGATCCAGTCAGCCCAAGTCTTCTCGCCTAGGCCATCCCACGATCCAAGAGAGAACCTCAGAGTTCTCCAAAGTCCGCTTAAGAATCAATTCAAGAGTCCGACCAAACCCTCGCTGCTTTCACGACCGCCAACCAATGCCGCGCCAGAACCAGAAGAAGAGGATGACATCGTTCTCGTGGATGGGGACCATCCCCGAGTGGTTCAGGAAGAGAAGGATCTCATCATTCTGGAGCAAGTGGAGGCGCCCCAATTACTGGTCCAAAAACCACTTCCCAACTATCCTCCCAAGACCCCTCCTCGACGTAAATCTATGAAGCGCCATACCTTACACCAAGCCGTCCTTATTCGTAGTGCACAGCGTGCTGTGATCCGAGCTGAAGAGGAGGAGGAAGAGATGGAGGTTCTCGAAAGTGTATTAGGAGAGGATGAAGATGACGTCGAGGCAAATGATGATGACGGTCCACCGGGTATGAACCTGAGATATGACGACGAAGACGTGGAGATGGAGATGGAGGTGAAAGAGGAGGAACCCCATGATCAAAAACAGCCACCAACATGGAGAAAGAGCCTGGGGCGCATATGGCCATTTGGCAGTGGTAGCAACACAGCTCAGGTAATAAGCACGGTCCTGATAGTCTCGAGCATGAGCTGACGTCCGATCCTAGGATGATAATGATCCTGAAGAAGAAGGCGTTGATGATAACGGACAACAGGACAATGGCCAAGAGGAAGATAAATATGATGACGAAGACGAAGACGAAGAACGCTTTGATGATGGTCCAGCACCATTGCCAACGATGCCTACCCAGACTCCAGCTCGAAGGACGCTAGGCTCTTTCTTCACTCCTCAATTCAAGCACGGCGACAGATCCAGCCCTGCGCCTAACCGTCTATCTCTGGGTGGCGGACCAAGACGGGTTCCAGTCGAAGAGCCATGGCGTGTCAAGGATCTCGTTGTCAACAAGGACGATTCCGACAAACGGTCTCAACCTCAACCAAGTGGATCAGCAACACCTCGCCGACCACAGCTGTCCGAAGAGGAAAGAAAGGCGATTCAGGAACGACGAAGAAGTGCGCTTCGAGAACCCGATAATTTCTTCCTCGGGGGTGTTCCAGGAATGTCGCCGACTAAGCCGAAACCTTCTACCTCCATCCCAGTGGTCACCCCTATTAAACCCAGTATCACTTTCAATGCATCACCTACCAAAGATGTTGCACAGACTAGACGGACGAGTGCAGACAACGACGGCCCGGACACACGCAGCTTGTTGGATAAAATGAAGGAGACCGTCGAAACAATGAAAAGTCGCAGAAGCCTCGCTCCAGAGGGTATGGGAATTGAGGCCACACCTACACGGCTCTTCCCCGCTACGCCAGTCCATCGCCAGGAACCCATGTCGCTCGACGACCCTCTTCTCGTCACACCTGTGAAGAAACTCGAATTGGCTCTCCATCCAGTACAAGCCGAAAGTCAAGAGCACGAGGAATCAGAACAAATGGAAGAAGACTACCAGCCCAAAGCCAGCTCTAAGTCAACGACATTTTCTTTGCTCACCCCCGCTGGAAAGAAGGAGCACGCTGCCATCAGGAAGAGTCTTGGTCTTCCCCCAGTCGAAGCCGCCATTCCTGTCATCATCGAGCCTATGCAAGTGGACGAGGAAGTTACTGAGCCTGCTCATAAGCCAGCTAAAGCTGCCGCTGCTCGGGGACGTTCGAGGCTTCTCCGTCCCAAGAAAGTCACAGCTACTAGCGAATCAAGCTTACTGACAGCGGAGACACCAGCGGTATGTTTATCATTCGATGAAGTGTTGAGTAAGAACCTAAGCTTAAAACAATGCAGGGCGAAGGTTCAACACAACCACGACGACGTTCTCCGCGGCCAAGGTCTCCGCAGCCTGCAACTGAGGATGATCAGACAGAAGAACGGGCACCACTACCACCTTCCATCCCCGCACCAAGTACGCGCACTGGAGAGAAATCCAAGACCACTGCCACTGTCGCCAAACGAGCTACGAAGAAGGTGCCTGCTGTCGAAGCGGAATCAGAAGAATCCGACCCTGCACCTGCACGTCGGGGACGGAAAGCCGCAGCCGAGACTGTTCCTGCTGATGCTGGTGAAATGCCGGTGGCAGCTCGACGCGGGCGTAGCAAGCCTGCGGCTGTCAAGAAGGAAACTGTGGAGGATCCGAAATTGGAGGACGAGCCTGCCGCCGGTCCTGTGAAGCGATCTGCTCGTAGGATCCCTACAGCACAACAATCGACATCTGAGCAATCTGACGTTGAGCCGGCTGCCAAGACTCGCACTATCAAGGTGGCTACTACAAGGAAACGAACTGTCAAGGCTCCCGTCAATGAAGAAGCTTTGGAGGACGATCCTCTAGACTCAATCCTGGCTGATAGAAAAGCTAAGGCGAAGAAGGCAGGGTCAAGCTCGAAGGCAAAGGGGAAGAAGCAGGATATAGCTGAGGAGGAGATCGAAGAGGAAGAACCACCAACAGCACCAGTCCCAGCTCCCGTCAAGCCTGCGCGTAGGAGGGCTGCCACAAGTGGATTGAAGACGCCGGCGCCGGGAAAAGCCAGGGCAGGGAGAAAGACGCCAGCAACTGCGCCCGCTGCAATCGAAGGCGGTGACAAAGAGAACACCCCGGGGGAAGGTTCCAGCTCGGGACCCAGCAGTGTCAACTCCGGAGAGGATGGGATGGTCAGGTTGAAGGTATCGAGAGCGAAAGGAAGGACAGTAGCGACTACGTCGAAGACTGTGATCAAAGCTGAGGCTGATGTCGTTGCGGGCCCAGTTCGCGCACGTATTACCAGAGCGACGAGGACGAGGACGAAGACTGGTTGAGCTCCGCTTGTTTATATGAACGCACCCTGGAGATATATCTGTGCATGTTTTCTTTTTCTTTTTTTGCTTACTTTTGGATGCAACTTATGACGAATATGACGACTCTTTTGATGGAACTGAAATATCTTTGTTTCGGGCATGAGTCCCGTTTTGGGCATGTTCAATCACTTGTGGGCGCAAAGAGGTGCACATTTGTGCCAGTGGGCTTCGAAATCACGATCCCAAATTGCTTCCCCGACATTGCAGCTGGTCGCCATTCGCTTTCCAGAAGCCCTCAATCGCGGTGTCGGAAAAGTAGATGGGCCATATTGCACAGAATGCGATCATGGTGATCTGATCTAACCAACCTGTCCTGTTTTTCCAGCCGCGGTGACAGAGGCGTTACATCGCCTTCTCTGTCATTCTACACGCCCTTGCCGCTTCTCACAGGATACACTGGGATGACAAGCTCGTTTGACACTGGGATCCCGTGGACCTTGAGACGATCAGTCGTGGAGGGTTCGAATTTCTGGGATCCCAGGTTGTTTTGTGTTTTGTGTATTGTGTACCCCGGCGTGAGGATATTTTGTTTGCTGGCGTCCGTCCTCTGACCAAGTGGCCTTTTTGGGTCGTCGGCCAGGTGATAGTGTTCGAGGTCATAAGTTGGCAGAGTAACTTGTTGCTCTTAACGCCGCGAAACTAGGAAATGTTGGCAAGCTATGTTATTAGCAGGCACTCAACATTACTCGGTCTCAAGCCAGAGACCGAGGTTGTATCCCGTGAAATGTATCTACCGCCGGCGATTTCACTTACTGCACCTGATCATGAGCTGACACTCCCATGACCAAGCTTGCAAGCGGAAGAACAGGCTCGATGCGTTGACAATGCCAGTGGCGACCTCCTTTGCGGGCTGACAGAGCGAATTGACTTCGACAGAGCCCCGGCCCCCCGATTGGCTGCATAAAATTTGGAGTCGACTTGACAGGCAGGGGGTGTGGGCATTGAATTGCAGGAGGCCTAATAGTAACAAGGCCAAAGTGATGCCCAAGAGTTTGCTTAACCGCATTTTTGAGGTAATCCCTGTCTCTAAGGATGCGCGCAGGTTTCCCCCCAACGCCACGATCTTCAGACCGTCGCAGCGGCTGCTTAGTGGTCGCCATATGAGACAAATCTTTTATCGGGCGCTTGGCACAGGGGTAGCGCGCACGCTTCGCATGCGTGAGGTCGTGGGTTCAAATCCCACAGTGTCCATTTACTTTTTTCAATGCCTTCCATTGAACGATACGCTCCTTACTTACTAGAAACTACCATTATGTAGCTTGAAGGACTTTTTGGGCCCTGCCAATATACTTATATTATGTCTGCGACCCCAGGATAATATTCTGTCGTTGATGGCAGACACCACTGTGTAGATGGATGTGGATGAAGGGAGCCATTAAGGGAAAAAAGGTCACACACAGGTGTGGAAGTCCCCGAAAGCACTTTTAAAGCCATTCTTGTCTTAGAGGATTATACGGCAAAGGATGATATGACATTTGGACCTGTACACGCAAAGTTTTACATACACAGTCGATCTATATGAAGGTACACAACAATGATTATAGAACACAGAACAATGAATACCGGCCAATGGGGCGAGCGGTTTATTTACATACAAATAGGGGATAGGGAGATGTGCGAGGTATATTGTCCTCGATTGTTTAGAGGTTGATTACGACGACACCAGTCTTGATCAAGTAGTCGAGGAATGCGCCTCCCCAAAGGATCCAGCCGAGGTGGCCGTTGCTGTTGAAGTTGTCTACGAAATTGTTAGAAAACGGGGGCAGCCTGAAGTTGGTAAGACTCACCCCAGCAGCTCTTGGGGACCCCAAGATCAACAGTGTTGTATTGCCAGAGAAGATGCAGGAAGGTTCCGCCGATACCGATCACGAAATAAGCGGGGCCTTGTTGATTAATGTAACCAGCGAACGCTAGCATCGAAATGAAGCCGAGGCCACACAAGACTAGGAGTGGGCGAATCCAAGAGCCCCACAAGATGGCGGTGGAACGAACACCCATCTTAACATCATCCTTCATATCCTGGCAAGCATAAATGGTATCTATCAGACAAAGTGTCAGTTGTAGGAGCTTGAAGGGGCTAAAGCGAGCAAGATAGTACCATAAAGCATAGTCCAGCTGTAAATTGAATGTGATTAGATCGTTCCAGATCCGGCAAGGCTATAGTAAACTACGTACCACCAGCAGCCGGTCATTGCGGCTCCTAGGACTCTGAAGTCGAGTGAGCCAGTGGTGGAAACCCAAGCGGTGATGAAGCCGAAGTTCATTGCGAACCCGAGCCAAGCTTGAGGCCAGTAAGTGACGCGCTTCATGAGGGGGTAAATTCCGAAGCTGAGAGACAAATAAGTTCACGTATATTCACGTCACGAAGTGAACGTACAGAGGCAAAAGCTGGAACAAGGCAACTTGAAGGCTAAAAATAGCAGGCGGCCATCAGTATACTCGCATTTAGTGTTTTAGGATTATTGGGGAAAACTAACGCCAATTGGTTGTCAACGGTCCAAAGGAAGAAAATGACACCGAGGGCGTATTGGATGAAGAGATAGGTGACCGCGGCGAAGACAGAGACACGTCCACTGGCCAGAGGGCGGGTGCGGCAACGTTCTGCATGAGGATAAATATACACTCGATCTCTTGGCTCGCAACGTAGGGAGGGTGGACGTACCAACACCAGCATCCATTTTCCGGTCGAAGATATCGTTGATGGTGCACGCCGAGCTACGGAGGAGGAAGGCAGCGATAAAACTCTTGATAATGTCCTTCCCGTATTGCTGTAGAGGGTGTTGGTTGGTGTACGCCGCCATGGTAAGGCCCCATGCTGTAAATAGCAGCAAGATTAGCCCTGCCGACATCCCTGCCCTCCGCCGCTGAGAGATGACGCACCAAAAGGCCAAAACATCAAGATCGTCCCTGTAGGCTGGTGTGGACGACACATCATGAGCATAGAGCATAAGCCAGCCATAAATAGAGTCATACCTTTTCCAAGCGGATAAGCTCAAGGTAGGGTCGCACTCCCTCAGACACTAGACCGAGGGGGAACTTTAGTGGTGGGGCCGCATTTTGGCTGTCGGTTTTAGGAATGAGGCGGGTGGTTTCGTTGGTGTTTCGTCCCATGGTCGTGAGTCGATACTATACAACAGTGTACGAGCGGGAGAGAGGATATGAGAGACCGGGGAGGAGAGCTGATATCTACTGGACATCTTGCTGTCCATTTTATCTGTTTCTTCGGAATCCACGTGAAGAGGAGGTGACCAAACTGTTCCTAGCAGATTTTTCTCCTGAGAAGGGGGGACATCCGAATGCGCTAAAGGTTTGGACACCCTGGATTGATACAATCATCCGGATTGCTTGGAGTCAACAAGGCGGAGCCCGGAGTTCGTGACAAGTTATCTGAGATAACAACTCTGGAATCCGAGCTTGATGACAAGATTTGAAGAATTTCGGTATGCTATCGAATGTGACCAGAATCCAGATGCGTTTGTCGATGTGTGTGATCGCAAAAGCGTAAAGCCCACCTGAAGCCATCAGACTCTGTCAATGCATCAGACGGTGCGTACAGCGTCAGGCCCCGTGAGCCGATCCAGGCCGAAAATGGTTAGCGCGTATCGCTAAATACGTCACACACATTGCATTGACGAGCCGGCCTTCGCCACTAATGAGAGCCGATATTGCATGTTAAAACAAGCAGGATAAGCAGGGGCGGGTGAGCCAGGGAGGGCACACGATTCTTACCAGTATTCTGGTTCACAACTCTTTGTTGCGCTCTTCGTCATCACATGCGATGTCGAACGTGTTCACCGTACCTGTCGCTGAGCAAAAGTGTGCGACATCAGGCGACATCACCCTGGTGCCATGCGGAGTCACTGACCGTCAGTACCTACGACTAATTCAGTTCTCCAGTGATGATCCCAACGTTAACGGAGGCGGGTTCCGCTCGAGATATTTCCTTATATCTCGGGGTCTTTTAACTATTCTGGGGAAATCCGATGTAGCAAGATCGGAAGGATGCCAAATAGTAACCTAGGATTGCGGTAGTGAGGTTTCCGACTCGGATTGGGGTTTGTGCCCGTTGAGAACATCTACATCTGTCTAAAACGAAGTTCACGTAAGTGGTCGTGGTCACGTCGATAAAGCATCATACCATGCGCACTTATACCTGGGCTCTTTACGAGTGATGGAGTGTTAAATTTCAAGAGGGTCACCAAAGGGAATTGGTCGGATAACTGGCGCAAATTCCTGGCATGTACATGTAACATACTCCATAGCGTTACACATCTGGTTTGCAGACAGCGTTCCCTTTGTCTTATCTTTGGGTATCTACACTGGGATCAGCGATATCTGCCGTGAGCAGTCCTTAAATAGTATATAGTCAGGTAAGGTGAGATAAGGGTTGAGAGGCTTTGAAAACAGGATTGAGCTCACAGCGAAGAGTGTATAGTCCATCATGAGACTACACTGCCTGCTACTGGCCTGAAGTGTTTTCATGAAACATTTAGACCGTAGTCTGGCGGTGTTTAGAAGGCCCTGAAACAAAGCATGCCTCTTATTCCTTAGAAAGTTCTGCATGCCGAAATATATGACATCTTCTGTTGGACTGGTTCCTGATGACAATCTGGGCTATCGCAAGGGAGTCTCCAACAGAGGGTAAGCGGACGCTGTTCCATGCCGGTTTACTTGCCAAACAGGAGCGCAGTAAACAACACTTCGTGAATCGCCGGGCCGGATACATGCAGACCTGGGCAAAAAAATATCTAGATTTCTGGGACCAGCGTCAACACATCCGGTCGTCTCGGGAAGCATAGCACTTATTAGTGCGAATAGGGACGGATCTGGTTGAGGATGAGAACTGGTGCGGAGAGATGTAGCCCAGAAGTTCAATTCATTTGCGGGTTGAGTCGAATTCGGTTACTCACGAGTCAGCATGCATCGAGTCAGGTTCGATAGGGTTCGATCCGTCCAAAAGTATACAGTCCTAGATACTAAGATCCCAAGGCTACAAACAGATCCACGGATTAAGGAACTTGTGGCACACCAATGCTCCAAATTAGCAATCAGCGTTCTAGTGCGATATTCATACGGCCAATGTAAATTTGCGGTGGAGAACAGTAATCGTTGAGAAAAGCGGTTATGAAGAATAGAGCCGATGGAAACGGTTGCCGCGTTCGCAATGATTCTGCATTCAATATCGATCGACGTCGGGTTAATGGCACGAGATATGGAATGCGAGCCATTGCGAGTAAGTCGGAGCGTGTGGTGATGTTGCTTGTGACGGATATATATGGTCTTCGAGATGAGTATCTCATGCCGGATGCCTCGGACGAACTAGAAGTGAGAGTGAATGCCGCAAGGCTGACTCTTTGGATGTATCTCGATGCTCGAATTGAATAATATTACATCTTCAACCGTGAAGTCAACGCGAAGTTACAGCAGAAAAACAAACATCCCTACATGACAGATGGGGTGTCCAGAGACGTTCGGATACTTCATGAAGCTTCGTCTCCAAAGTATTCATCGACAAGAGCCTTCTTTCTTAAATCCAGCAAGACCGCTTCCATCTCTTCCCGAGTGAGTAGTTTTGGAGGGACTAGGTTTTCGGCCTTGAGGAATGGGATATAGGAGGCTGCTGCTTGAGCATGTGCTCTCGTTGAATCAGCTTCAGGTGCCGATATGGAGGGGTTGAGGGGTACAGAATTCGTGGGTTTTGAACGCTTGGCATTGTCGTCCATGTCAACGTCGTCTGAATCATGGTCATCAGCCTTCCGCTTTGAGCTTGGTTTGAGTGAGCTATCGCTCGTTGAAGGTGGTTTAGCTGCACTGATGGGCAACTTGGGGATATCAGTGGTCGGGAGTCCGAGCAGGCCGTAGACATTCAGGCAAGCTTCCTCCCAATCTGCGAAACGATTTGTCAAATGCCTCGAATTACTGGAAAAATGTACTTACCTTCCTCTTCGGCCAGTCGCTCATACTCGAGTAATTTGGGGTTGGCCTCGTCAAGGTCTCCATAGTATGCTGGGCCTTGACTCATAAACCGCTTATAATGCGTGAATAGTCGATCTTCCTCCTCCTGTTCATTCTTACGACTTTCAAACAGCTCTCGGACTCCCGGCAAGTCCTTAGCTCGACCAAAATATCTAGAACCACGTTCAACGCGCGTCTTTTGAATGACAACCTAACTGACTTGTATCCTTTTGTTCCAGGCACCTCTTTTCCATCTTCATCCAGCATGGCAACATTTCTCCGGTAATTGGCACCCCCAAGAGCGATGATTTGATTCTCCCAATGCCTCTTTTCGCGCAGTAGCTTGTTGATTTCGTCGTTCAAGTCTCGGACTTCGTAGTCCGTCAGGCCAGCTGTGCATTCGACCAACTTGAGCAATCCGACACCAACAATAACCTTTGACGAACTTACCATCCTGGATTTTAGAGACCTTCCTGCTTATCTCTCTGAGTATTTCACCTCTCCAGCGCTCACACTCCCGTAAGCTTTTACATGCACTTGCCATACGCGGCCTGCGGTCTGCTCGAGTTCCAAGACCCAGCTCCGCCGCCTGGGCCTCTCGAAACCGGTAGAGCATCGACTGCGCCTTTTCCTCGTTACGAGCCTATTCGAAAGTTCGTCAGACGTCACATGTAGGCTAATTCGCGCCAATCCTACCATGTTTTATCGCCCTTTCCTAGTTTCCGCGAATATAACGTTCAGGTCGTGTTGCGCGTCGCAAATGGTTCGCCGCCGTCATGTTTGCAGCAGCGAGCAGGTTAATTGGTTGTGTTTGTCCACGAAGCTTATGCGCGACAAATGGTGCCTACCATGTTCATCGCGGTCATCATCCCGCCACCATTCTCGATTCCAAGTTGAAAACGAGTTATCTCACGTCTTGGACCACAACACGCATCATAATGTCTTCAGAAGCTCATACAGACCACGCTGAGGAAGGTATCATTGGAATTGACTGGCTCATAATCCGAATCGGCTTTGATATCAATGTCTTATCTCAGAACGAGTGCATTTTCAAAACGTTATTTCAACTTTCAACAGTTATACACAATATACCGTAAGCTCTACCGTATATCCTGGGCTGTCAAAATCACGACGTTGAAGTGAAAGCACAGCTTGCAGCTAATAATCGTCGCCGGAGAGACATCTACTCTGTTCCTCTCGAAGACCAAGCCCTGTTAGATGCATTGGGTTACAAGAAAAAGTTGGACGACGCGGACGAAGCTATCCTCGTAAATGGAGACTTCTTATCCCAAATCGTCTCCCAGCCAGATCTATTTGGAAACGATAATGAGGACGAAGAGGAGGACGACACCACACTGTCGGAGGACAACCCCGCCAACCATCCCAGTCATGGTGAGTAAGCTCACTAATGGCTGGTTGTGTGTTACTTACTCTGGGTCCTCAACTTAGCGTCCAGTGGAACAAGGCCATCACATTCCCACCGACTAGCCCATGCGCACGAACACGCCCATAGCCACGGATCGCATTCGCATGCAGCGCCTGGCAGAAAGCGGAAGTTTCGCCCGACGGATTTTGACATGGATAAACTACGAAGCACCCTAAAACAATTCGTTCGAGACTGGAGTGAAGAGGTGCTTCTATTTCATCATGTCGTGATGGCGTACGCGCTATTAACGCTCTTGAATGCACTAAAGGGTCTATCCGAGAGAGAACATTGCTACAAGCCCATGACCGATGCATTGGTCGAGTATTTCTCGCATGCACAAATGCCAGACGACAGGTATATGTTACGACATCGTATGTAAATACTCCACTTACTAACCTGCGGTACTTTAGATCCAAACTGAGAGTTCTGGTCCCGGGTGCAGGGCTTGGTCGTCTCGCATGGGACGTCGCGAACTTGGGTTTGCAACCCTCTTGAAATTGAAATCAGAAACTAATGTTATCGAACCTAGGCTTCTCTTGTCAGGGAAACGAATTTTCGCACTGCATGCTATTGTCCTCGTTCTTCATCCTAAACCGGTTGGTCCTTTACTCATCTTGCGAAATATCGGAGAATGAACACGGTCGTCTTAGTACTGACCAAATCGGACAACACACTCTGTACCCATACGTACACTCGTTCTCCAACGCGCCAAATCGCAATTCAATACTGAAGAAAGTTTACATCCCCGACGTTCGCCCTTCTGATCTGCCACCAACTTCCAACTTCTCGCTCGTGGCGGGTAAGTGCTCCTTAAAGCTGGAACGCTAAACCTCTCACCCGGTTGCCCACTGACATCGACCCCAGGCGATTTTGAAGAGATATACGGCACCAAATCTGATCCTGACGAACCTCAATCAGGACAGTGGAACGCTATCTTGACGTGCTTCTTCTTAGATACGGTCGGTGCCTTTTCATATTGCTGAGAGATTACGTCGTTTCTAAGTTTTACGATCATGTAGGCCAAGAATATCGTCAACTATCTCCGGATTATACACAAAATCCTCGCACCCGGAGGCGTCTGGATCAACCTAGGTTAGCATCGTTCTCAACGGCCTGCCGACGTCAATGGCGATGAAAATTGCATCTTACTAATTGTGTGTAAACACCACAGGTCCCTTGCTGTGGCATTTCGAGAATAACAACACTAACGATCCTTCCATCGAACTCGATTTAGAGGAGGTAAAAATGCTGGCTGAGCAAATTGGATTCGACCTTTCCGTGAGCATACATGTATCTCAATTCGCAGGGTTTATCTTTTACGAACATATTCATATTCTGACAGAACACAAGAACGATTGACACTACGTATACAAACAATGCCGACTCGATGTTGGGATATGTATACCATGCGGCATTTTGGACGGCCACGAAAAAAGGATGATAGCAGTCTTGCAAAGATGTATCTATCTCGGTTGAACTTTATCACTCCCACACTTTGCATCCGCAAGATTTGTGGCGCTTATCGGGAAGGACGAACCGGCAGTTGATACACCCTTCGGATATGATTGGACTTGTTGCATTCTCCACTTCGTGAAATATCAACATGACATCCTCGCGATATATTCGCGCAGTCAAAGCACGTACAAGATACCTTATAACCAACGCCACAACGACACAGGAAATTCAAATGCCTGCCTTGGGATGGACTTTCTAAGTCAGGTGTCCCGTTAATCCATCTCCATTTGCCCATGATCGTCTCTCACTACTGTTTACGGCGGTTGACATTGAACCCATGTTAAGGCATACTTGGAAAACGCATACCTCCTAAAGTAAATGCATTTCAGCTGGTCAAGGTTAACTCACAAAAGGTACAGATTGCCGACCGACGGGATGCACCTTTTACACATTTGTACTGCTTCAGGTTGCCTCGAGGCGCAGGGCTGCTCTGCCGTATTGCTCATTAACCTTGTTCTGGCGCACTGACAATATGTATACATGTGTGTATGTATTTACGAGCAATCAGTTTGAACACTCTGGCACCGGACTCTTTTTCTTGGTCTGTACGCTAAGATATCTCTCTGAGTTGAGATAAATCACACTGTGCGGAAAGCAAAATGAAGGTCGTTGACCTACGTCTACTATACCAGTCGCCTTCCACTTGCTATTACTTCAGCACAGGTGTTCAGGAAATTACGTAGTGCAGTCCGAGGTTTCGGTCATACGACCTTCCGACATGTACGTCTTACAAGTGTTATTTACTTCACAGGAGAGATCGGACTGTGAAGCAGAATCCCGCAAATTCGAGGAACCTTGGAATTTGAATCCTGCGAAGGTGGGACCGAGAGGGTTCAGCGGCACAGAGTTAACTGGCTTGGTCAGAGCCGAATGATTAGTAATTCCCGCGGCCCTTCTACCATTCTAACCGGAACCGGAAAACTGGTTGTAACAAGCTAGTAGCAATCGCACATACGACATACACTCTTGGAGACACCTCGCGCTTCTGATTGCCGTTATAGCTGATGTTTATACTGAGCGACTCTGGGTGTGTACGAGGTAAATTATCGTAAATGCAGCCCAGGGTTGGGCGCCGGGCGGCGCAAGAAAACGCAACTACTACTACGAGCTGATTGCTGACTATTGAGTGAGGTCATCCGGAAAGGATGCAATGCAAATAACGGGATGGGTGTTTGAATTCCGCCGCCTACTCGTTGCTGGTGCTTAATCGCTTAGCTGAGGCGAAGGCACTGGACTGGATGCGGGCGGTGCTACGCAATTGGGTACCAAGCGAGGCGCACGGGCCAGGCTGAAATGCTGACAAACACAGACTCTAGAGCGCTTAACTAGATCTGTTGGCACGGAGTTTGGCGGAACGCCGGGTAAGATTCAATTGAGGTGGCGCTTGTGACTGCTTCATTCCCGCATAGTGGTTGAGTTTAGCAGATAAGTAGGCTAACTTCAGAGGTACAAAAGAAATCAGCCGGTCTGAGAGTTCTCTGGTAATTGAGATCGTTAGGGTGTGATTCTGAGCACTCTAAATCAGTACATCTGTAGCTCAGATCTCCGACATAGTTGCCGGGATTCAAGGGACTGGCGATGGATTGTGCCTCCCTGCAAAAGCGATAAGATGGGAAGTGTCCTCCGCAATACCCGGCAAGCGCGAGAACTCAGCATAAAAGGATGAACCGAGATCACTCGGCCTGATAGCTATGATTAGGTTTTGTCGTTGGACATGTATCTAATCATTTTCTGCAGACCGACGTCACCATCAGGACAGGGCTGATTTGAGTTGAAGCTGAGCAGATAGTAGAGGGCTTGCCTTGCCACAGCATTCTCTAGAGAGTAGGAGCGACTCAGAAAGAGATAATTTTGGCATGCTATGCCGCATAGACAGCCTAGATGCGCAGCGAGTGAAGCTTATGTGGGCATGCTCTGAAGGTAGTGGTGACAAGCTACCTTTATTGCATGCTTCGGGGTCATCGGGCACAGGCGCTTTTTATCTACCTTATCTTGGCTCTATGCGAGGTCTAACGCTCCAATTAAGCATGTCACTACAGGAAATAATAGAACACATCGCAAGTTTCTGCTACATTTTGACGACCTCAGGTGACATATCTGTGGAGTTGCCGCTGCAGGGCGCTTTACACAGCTCGCTGTGCCTTGAACCTGTCAAACAGATGTAGTGCAGAGAGTTTAGCGATCTAAGCGGGGGATATGTCACTTGACAGTTTGGCCTGGCCACTTCACTTCTAGAATTTACGATATTGTGCCTTCAAATTCCAGGCGCCGCCACTGTTTTCGCAATCGGGAAATTGGGATGTGAGTAAAGCTTCCGCTAACTAGCTTATAAACGCTGGGTTTGACAGTAGCTCCTTTAAAATTTATGACGACGGCAAGGCTGGCTCGTGTAGGGCTAGAGGGCAAGTACTATGACCTGCCCTGTAAGTCAATAGGGGTTTTTGCCTTCACTGACTCGGTCATGTTACTCGGCAAAGTCCGAGTGGGCAAGTTGTGGCAGTGATGATCAAAACCCATCGTGCACGGACCTTTCACGTGGGCAGCCTTGCAACAACGACCGCCTCGATCATCAGTGATCACAGCCTTGAGGCCAATATATCTGTCCTCTCCCCATAGTTCTTGTGCCATGAGCGCTACCCAGCCTGCAGACGGACAGGCACATCATCGTAGGACTCGACGTCCAGCATCTATCGCTGAATTGGCAGAAAAAGCTCTCGACACAACCTGGGACGAGCGAAGGGAGCTCAAACATTACCTTCGTATCGCAGAAAAGTACAGTAAGGAAGGAAAGGAGCTTGCGAAGCAAGGCGATCTCGAAACTGCATTCATACTTCTGGCAAAGGCTGCCACTCTTGTTCTAGAGAAACTGCCGACCCATCGAAATTACCAGAAACAACTCAATCAATCGCAGCGGAATAACTTATCTTTGGTGTGTCATTCCATTTACTTAAGTTGTGTGCTAAATAATTGAATATTTCTGCTCTAGAATGGACAGGATATCTTGGATCAGCTTAGTGCACTAAAGCCGGTTCTTGTGGATCGGTTTGATAAGTGGTTGAAAGCACATCCGGATGGCGTTGACAATGACAAAACCCCAGAGGCTAAGAATGTCCATCTGCCGCAAGACGATCCCCGAGTACAAGCGCTAGCCAACGCCACCAGACTTCAGGAAGAAGACAAGATTCGTGCAAGGCATAGGGAACAACAACGTCGAGCCGCAGAGGAAGCTGCTTTATGGCGTCAACAGAGGGAGGAATCCTCTCGGCGGGATGCGGAGGCGAAGGAGAGGAAACGAGATGTAGCTGTCGCTGCTGCTCGGCGGGCTGCGAATCCAAACCCAAATGGCTACGGATCTCAACATACCGTCGTCATGGTGGAACCAGGAGCGTCCAACTATCCGCAGGAACCTGGAACATCTCTTCACTCGGGGGCATCGCTGCATTCCCGGGAGCCCGGAGCATCTCTTCATCAACAACAGCAAGATGAATTCAAGAGACGAGAAGAGGAAATTATGAATCGGAGGTTGGAACAAAAGCGAAAGGAGCAGGATGATATCGCTGCACGTCAGTACGCTGCAGATGATGCTGTTAGGGCCCTTCGACAGGACATGGGATCACTATCGCTCGGCAGTGCAGGAGCATCTCAGCCTTATGTTCCAAACATTGCTACACCGACGTCTGCCCGCTATCACCAACCATATACGCCGACAACGCATTCTTCCTTTGCATCTCCGACACCACATACCCCTATCTCATATCCTTCGCTTGAAGGCCCCGTAATAATGCCCTTGGAGAACCCCCTTGGATACGAAGGCGACTCGACGGACTCGGAATCCGTTCAAAGGCACCACGAATTCCATCGGCGGGCTACCAGGTCTCCGCGACAGCATAACAATCGCGCACCAGTTCCAATGTAAGCTCCAGCATGGTTACCTCGCTCAATGTCTGATATATTTTATTCTAGGGCCTCGGTTGTTCCTCCGATCACAACTACCTCTCCACCGCCGCAGCAACAAAGGATCGACTACCCCCGACTGATGTCTCCTCACCAGCAACGCCAAGGATACTACCCCTCACTGAACTCAATGTTTACACCAGAACACAACGCCCAAATGTCGTCATCGTTGCTATTCGACTCTAGGGCCACAAACGAGATGTATCCACCGAATTTACTCCCTTCAACTTCGACACAAGCGTACTACAATCCTCCTCATCCATCTCGCACCTCTGTTCCTGTCCCACCTCCGCCCCCACCAACCCAATATCCTGGCTATCCTGGGCCCTCTAGACCTGCTCCTCCCGTCCCACCACCTCAAGTTACGCCAACTGCTGGGCCAAATCGAGTGAGCAGAGCTGGACAATCAGACGACAAACCGTCGTTGAAGCAGGTCACATTCCCTCGTGAAACCCTCTCTCGGTTCCTCACTATCGCCAAAGTCAACACTGTCAATAACAGGGAAACGTGCGGGTTGTTGTTGGGCAAGGACAAGGGACATAAATTTGTGGTGACAACTTTATTAATACCGAAACAACACTCAACAAGCGATACATGTACCATGGACGAAGAAGAACTAGTTCTCGAATTTACCGAGGAACGAAATCTGATTACGCTTGGATGGGTAGGTATTTTAAATTTCGTACACTCTCTATTGCTGATTTTGAAACCGAACAGATACACACACATCCATCACAATCATGTATGTCTACAAATTTCTCCTTTGCCATCTCGGCAGGCAATATCGCACTATGTTCTCTACGATCCACCGGTCTAACCTAGTCTGTCTAGGTTTCATGTCGTCCGTGGACCTGCACACTCATTCGGGGTTCCAGCGTATGTTGCCCGAGTCTTTTGCCGTTGTGTGTGCCCCCACATCCAACCCAAAGTACGTACTTCCTAACTCTACGGGACTCATGTGCTTAACTTTCTACGTTGGTTTGTCATAGCTTTGGTATTTTCCGTTTGACAGATCCACCTGGCCTGAGTGCTGTACTCGAATGTACTGCCAAGGAGGCTTTTCACCCTCATCCAGACCTTCCCATCTACACCGTGCGTACTCCACGTTTTTATATGTGCAACTGCAATCTTATTGTGACAATAGGATGCCGACAAGGGCCATGTACAGATGAAGGAAGGGCCTCTCGAAATCGTAGATTTGCGATGAAGCCCAAACGCCGATTCAAATAAAAGTGTTATCATTTTGAACAACATGTGCTTCAGTTCCGCGTGTGCGCCACCACTTCCTGGGGCTGGTTTGTCAATATTGGAGTAGGGAAGGTTGGAGTAGGGAAGGAACGCACGAGGCCACTATCCTTCACTTGACCCATTTTTAGGTTTCTCAGGTCACTGACGTCTTTGCCTATTCGCCCCGGCAATAGGCAGCAACTGCTGCACACAACACTTACCCGCTCGGAAGTTGAATTTTTGTGTGTGTCTGTGTGCAGTGGACCCCATGGCATCTAGCATGTACCTACTTGTCATCATCACATTCAATCCTCTACCGAGTTTGCCTTTTGAGCCTGCCAAGTTCTGTAGGTACACGATCCGTTCTCGGTCCTCAGCCTGGAGGATATCTAATCCTACGTCTTTGCACGTTTCCTTTTCTAAGGATTCCGAATTCAAACTTGGGGTTCTGAAATCCGGATTCAGTAGGAATCCTGTCAAGTGAAATGCATTGCGCTCGCCCGCCGCTCTCCGCCGCACCTGCAACATTGCGTGGGAGGGCCTGGGAGGGCGGGCTCGGATGTTTAACCCTGCAATATCAATCATGAACCGCGTTTTTCGGTAGGTTTTTCCTCTCTAGAACATATGCGAGGTGAGGTAGGGTGGGGCCTGCTGGGGTGTTGAGACTGGGTAAGAGCTGTGAAAAGAAGTCAGGTACCACCTTGGCCGAAAACCCGATCATCCGCGAATCGCTGGCTTTGGGTCTCTTCCGGCGACTGTGTGGGTGGAACTGCTATGCAAAGTGAACCACTCTGTTGGTGTGGCATATCGTGCGTTCGGCGGCAAATACAAATGCAGATCGCAGAACCTTGAAAATTGATGTGGTCAAGTACGCTTCGTGGTATAGCTTAGGAGTACAATCCGTTCAGTAACTATCGGTCATAGGGAAGAGGTAGGTGAGCGTGATACAAAACTGGTACTTGGGGCGGGACGAAAAACGAATTGACGACACCCGAAGATGTTGCAGACGCACTCAGAGACTATCGGTTTGTCTTGCTACCAACTCCAGCACAACGCCTTCCGGACGTGCTTATGTGGGGTAACTAAGGGCCATGATATGGTATTTATGTAACTTAGGACCTTGGGAAACCTTGGGAACGAGGAAGCCAAGGCACCTAAGTTCCATACTCTATCCAACTAAACAAACGCAAACGCAAAAGGGAGTGATGGGCGAGATCGGCGCCGTCATACCACATAGCACTCACCGGACCGCGACTGTACAACTTATTCTTTTTGTTCCTTGTGGTGCAGATTGGGAATCTCGGAGTGCACCCATGCTGTAGCAGTAAACTTCAACTTGTAAGCCCCTTCAGGCTTTTCCCTATTGGATCTAAGAAGGATTTACAGTCCTCCTAGGTTCGGAAGCGGGAAGTTGACTGAGCGGTCCGATGGGTTACAGCCTAGTAGCCCTAGATAAAGAGTTAGAACAGGTTAGAACGCCTACGGCTATTTAGCTGAAACTTGAAGCGCGACACTCGGGTATCCACAGACTCATTTCCACGGGTATGACGAAGCTCCCCGATGAGAAACTTTAACGAGCTTGAAATCGGTCGATCATAATAACAGAATGGGTATTTTTCACATACACGATTAAGTGTCCGCTATGTACTATGTAGACAAAATAAGGATGCAAATTGTTAATCTAAATTTATGTTGGTCCAATAAGTAGACGGCGCCAAGATTGAAGGAACAGCTCCAAGCCTCAAGACACCAAGAAAATCGCGATGAAGGATTGGGCTGGATTGGGACAATGCCACAAACGCGCATCCCAAGACGGACACAGTACAGTCGGCATCCGTTCATCGCCAGATGCTGAGCCCTCGTTTTATCAGCTGGATGTTCCGAGGACCAGTGCGGTGCTCCTTCACCAACGCGCCTCCAGAGGCCTCTAGACCCTCTCATTAGTCGACTACGCGGAGAGGTTGTCAGTTAACCGTCTTCTGTTCTTGGCTTGCTTTGAGACCGAGCCCGGTGGATGAACTTCTCTAGCATTTGAAGGCTGTTCTCGTCCCATTCATTCACAGGAGATTGCGCGACGCTCTGCACAATTTCCCTCGCATTGGTGCGTACGCTATCCCTGGAAGAAGCACGAGAGACTGAGATCTCAGGTGCTGGGAAGCGTGGCTCCGAGAGCTCAGTTGGTCTCCCTCTGCGTTTTTCTTCCGCAGGCCCTTGATTATTGCGATCGCCCCATAGACCATCATGCACGCTGTGCTGTGCCACTGACTTGTCGGGTGGGAATGAAGGAGAGCTTGATCTGGCGGGCACGCTGCACTGCTGCGTCTCTGCGTTATGGTCAGAACAACTAATAGCCCCAGCAAGTCCCTCAATCGCCTCTTCGTAGCTGGGCGGAGGGACACCAGAATCGTCTGCATCGGTTGTCAGGGCAGTCTCTGCACGAGGTTCCTTTGATGACGATGAAGCCTGCGCATTGCTCCCACCCGAGTCGGGCGTGGTTGCAGAAGCATTGAGAACCGCAAGTCTAGGGTCATTCGCAGAGAGAAGGCTCGTATCCTCCTCGATTGTGATAGTTGGCACCTCGTCGTCATCGTCGTAACTTCCCTCTCCGCAGCTGTCAGCGTCAGCGTTAGAGTCAACCCCTTTGCCCTTATCAGCCCCGATTCCTGGCTCTCGGGTAGATTTCCCAGAAGCTGTTTCCTCCTCCCCTCTGCCATCTCCCTCGTCGTTACTCTCATCACTAGACTCCACGTCGTTGTCCGTGTCAACTTCAACGTATCCACTGTCTCGAGCATCAGGAGTATAGGCCGGAAGATCTGGTAACTGCTTTTGTCGCCTGAATTCCTCGTGTGCCTCTGCGTGCTTCCGATAAGCGGCTCTAGCAGTCCCAGAGAACCCCGGTTTCGTAGGCACAACTGGGCCCATCGTTTTCCTCTTCCTTGGCTGGAAGGGAGCATAATCTGGTTGGCCGTCTTCTACTTCCTGATAGGTGCTGATTGGTAACAGGGGCTCTGACTGTGTACGATTGGGTGTTGTGGGCCTCGAAGGATATGGGCTGGTCGGGGTTCCCGCTCGACTGAGGGGCACGAGGCTACCATCTTGAAACACAGCACCGTACCCAGATTGAGGGTCGTCCTTGATCTCGCTGAGATCTACCACGGAATGAGAGCGAGGTCTAGCGAGTTGGCTCGCGAGCTGGCTGATACCATCGAAGATCTGCGATGTACTCCTTCGCAGAGCTGGGAGGGGGGAAAGATCGCGCGAAGGCACCTTGGAGAGTGGGTCCTGTATCTGTGCTCTGGCCTTTTTATACTCTTTCAGGCTTTGTTTCCTTGCGATCGCTTTCTGTCTCTGTTTCTCTGCTTCCTCCCTCTCTGTTCTCACTCTCTCTGCCTCCTCCTTCTTTCTCTCTTCCTCATCTCTCGCATCTACAATGTGATCGTAGGCATTCTCGGCACGTACAAACGCTCGATGCCCAATCTATTGATGGGTTGTCAGTTTTCTTACACATCTTACTGATCGATGGCGGTACTCACCTGTTTCCACGTTTCCCCACGTGCCTTTCTCCTGTAGTTAGGATGATTGCGCAGCTTCTGGCCAAGCAAGATGAAGGCTCGTGCCAGCAACACAAAGGCCGTCACATAGTCCCCTTTATCATCCGCCTTGAGGCCCATATCGACCAGGTTAATACCAACGCTGGTCCAGTAGTCAAATGGTAGCTCGTAGCTGAGGTCCAGTCGTTTCGACTCTGCCTTCATCTCTGCCAAAGAAGCAGGTTCTGGGAGGGAGATCGAGTACGGGTTGTCCTGGAGCACCGTAGGCTCTGGCTCTAATAGAAGGGACATTGGTGACCCTGAGACACGACAGTGAGCGCTTAAGCTCTGGGTGGTGAGTATCGAAGCTGCGGAAAGCCGTGCGTCAGTTGAAAGAGCTATGAGGAGGAACGACGATGGAAGATGAAAAGATAAGTTTTCGGTCCCTTTTGTAGCTCTTGATATCCCATCCATTCCCATTAGGTCGGAACAAGATAAACTGCTTACTGCTAGTGATATTTTATGCTATTACCGCTGTGAGGGCTGTATGTACAGCAGAAGTGGGAAAATTGAGAATGCAAACAACAGACAGAAGCTCCAGATATGGTGTGTTTATATAGTGGCGATGACTCATACGCACGCACGAACCACACGACGCTTGGACAACAGAGCCAAAGCACTCCGAGTCCGACAATGATGGCACCCTTCGCTGAGGCTGCTACCACACCCCCGGAGGTTGATGGAAACCCACTCAAAGCACTGTCGTTTCCAGTGAAAGACAACCCTTCCAACAATACCGAGAAAACAACACAATTCGTCATGCCGACAATAGGGGCTAAATTAGGTAATCCTATTAATAGCGGCAATGAGACATGACCGAGTTTAGGCTATGCCCAGGGCTGGGGAATTAACAGCATCGAAAATTCGGGGCATCTGAGCTCCTTTCGGTAGACCGAGCTGCACACAGGCGGTGGTTTTGGTAATCAAGTCGTTAGTCACCAAGGTTCCTGAGGTAGCGGAATCATATATGTTCCGGCGCTTAAAACATAGTGGGCTTGCTGTGCAGTAACGGGGCTGTGATTCGAATTGGGGCAGTTCCCTTTCTCTCCGGCATTAAAGTGGAAAGAACTGTATTTTTCTTCTGCTTGAGGTCAGAGGACCCCTTAAGCTCATTTATGGTGCCACAAGGTCACACTAGCGGCACTGCGAGTGGGCCCACAGACTACTAGAATAGGTAAGTCTGCCCTCGTACCAGCTCTTCTTACTACTCTTACTCCGCCTTTTGCTCAGCGGATGTCTCAGAGCGTATGCCGTGGCAGAACTAGTGCACGCACACAGTGACGTTGCATAAGTCCCATTCTCTTGTGAAACCAATTAAGCCTCATGTGTATTGCATTGATTCCCAAGAAGTCTGGTGCTAGCGACAAGCTTGACTGATTATATATGTACTCAAGGCAAACGAAAAGTCTATGACGTCAAAACTTAGGACATTGACGCCCTTCGAGCTGCTTTGATTCCTCTATTCGTTGCAATAGCTTCCCTAACCTTTTCGACGAACTCGTCTCCGTACACACCAATGTCGAAAAGCTCGCGTAATGAAGCAGCGGGCACTTTTGAATTCGAATTAGAGGTCTCTAGAGCGTGGGTCTCGTACTCTTGAGATCCAGATTGGTCATCGTAATCTCTCAATGGTACTACACTCGCGTTGTCGTCTGCATGACTCGGAGGAGCAATGGACTCGGTCGGATCCTGATCATCGTCCGAGTCCTCTGCCATAAGGGTAGACCTCTCGAGACTCAAATCCTCCCAATCCTCATAAATCTTGCGTGTAAGTAGCTCTTGGACCTGTCGGTATAAATGGGATCAGTTTCAGAAGATTTCTCAATCAATGGTACCTGACTTACAGCTGCGTTATCGCACATGTACTTAGGTGGCTTTATGTTTTCGATATCAAATGACTGAGCTATTTCGTGCATGATGCGGGATCGCACACGATATATGAATGCCCTTTCCCAGTGACCCTCTTCAGTTTCATCGTATCCAATCTGGTCGGCATGCTTGTACATAGAGAGAAACCCCCTCGTCCAGAACTTGTATATGTTAACTGTATTTCTTCCCTCCGCTGGTGTAGATGGGAGTGGGCGATTAGCCTCGTTAACCAATTCGGCGAAGGTGTATTGCGATAAAGGGAGGGGAAGCGCGACGCTAACGAACTCGGCAAATTTAGCTTCGCAGTGTACAGCCGAAGAAGCCATTTTCGAAGCGGTAGGGCTTTGTTATGAAAGGACTCTTATTCTGTCAGTTGTTTCGGAATGTTGCTTTGAAACTCGAAGGTGGGCGAATGATTGGTGAGAGCTGGCGATATACCAGACCTGGATTATAAAGGTCTGAAAATGGCGGGGTGAGATCGTGCTAACTCCGAGGATATTGGCCACAAAGGGGACTCGACACAGGGTAACCGTGCAGCTGGAACGGTTATTGTTTACGATTGAGTGAGTGGCGAGTGGTCGTGGGGCTGCAACAGTTGACAACGGGTGTTGACAAGGCAGAGGAAGCACTGCAGTATAGTACCAGGACTCGGCGAAATCAGCATAAGATCCACAGGAATACGTGTAAGACAGGCATAGAACTCGACGATGATCGAAATGACCCCTCGTGCAACAATGCAGGGTTCTTACTACTAAGCGCGTTGCCAAGCTAGCCCAGACATACTTCTCGAGGCTGGACAGCCATTATAAGTAATTACGGCTTGCGGGCCATTTTTCTTTGCGTCTGAGATCAATCATAAGGCTGACGGAAGTGCTCCTGTTTAGGTGTGCAGCACCGAGCCGCACATCAAAAGGCACTAAGTAGAAGACTCTGCGATTCCTGACGAACTTGAGAATGCGAGCTGTGTATCCGCTTATACATTTAGCGCATGGATATCTAGCTTTCACCGAGCCACTCATAGCACACACCCTTGTCATACATACTATTGCTCGTGAGCGCTTACTGTAGACTATGTCATGGTTGACGCTCGTGAAAGTGATATTCTACTCGCAGTGGACAGTGCTGATAGAACGTGAGCCACTCCACTTCGGCGATTACTATCATTGAGTGTAAATACTACGAGTATTATCATGCGTTGTTTCGTTATTAAAACCTGATCATCCCTATTCGAATTGAGCTGTTTGGTCTAGTCTTGCCGATTATGGACAAATTGTCACTACTTAACTGCATCCGAAGATACTGGCTACTACTTTGAACAATTGATGTTTCCTGCCCTTAAAAGTTAAAGCCATAGCTGAGATACGCTATGCAGCCGGCTGTTGTCTCAGATACGCCTCACAGCACACAATACGCGCTACTTTGATGAACTTGAATGTGTCGGATTCCCCATTTTGGCCGGGCCGGGATTGCGGAGAGATAGGGGCTTTAAGCCCAAACAATCCCAACACATCACCCGCGGTTGTGACCAAGAACAAGAGCGTTCAACTGAGAACTCCCTCAAACGACGACGACGACAGCGACAACCACCAGTCGCCCTCATCGGCGACGACGCCATGATGCGCGTCAAAACATTTCTCGGTCCCTTGACTCTACCATTTCGCAATGGTTACATCTTCTTGCTGGCAATCATTTTCATTTTTGTCCAGGCCGGCCTTCATGCTAGGAACCGCGACTGGGAAAGGGCGGAGGAAGATTTGCTGGCCTCGCTTCCTCCAGGGGTGCAGGACGAACTTTTGGCCAAGACGAAGGCCCAGGGTCAGGAGAGACCCCAGTTTGGAGGGGACAGTGTCATCGACGAGCATCCAATACCCAGGTTAATGGAGGAGGCTGAGACGAGATATAGAACCAAGCTCGGAAGCCAGTCCAAGACTTTGAAAGCTGCTGTTACTGAGTACAAGAGGAGATATAATCGGTCACCTCCTCTGGGTTTTGACGATTGGTGGATGTTTGCCGAGAGGAACGAAGTCAAGCTTGTCGACGAATACGACGGGCTAATGGAGGATTTGGCCCCATTCTGGAAGCTCAGTGGCAAGGAGCTCAGGAGTCGTGCTGCTCAGGTATGACTGTTACTTCACTTTGTAGAATGAGAGCTTGAATAATTCTCGATTCAGGCTGGTGAACTTCCGTTTGTTGATTTGGTTAGCATTCGCAATGGCTCTGCAAAGGCGTTTAATCTGCGCAATGGGGGGAGTGTCAGCGGGCGAGCAGAAGGGTTTCGGGCGATGATAAGACGTATTGCTAAGGAGGTATGCTTTGCTCATATGCGCATATACCCAAAAGGCTAATGTCGAGTAGTTGCCCGACATGGATTTCCCAATCAATGCACAGACAGAAAGCCGGGTCCTTGTTCCTTGGGAACGTCAGCAATATCCCAACATCACAGTGCAGGACTCGTCTCAAGGTCTCCATGCAATGCTGGGCGGGATATTCAAAGCCGACTGGGGAGATGAAGGGAATATGTGGGAAGCGTGGCGCCGCACTTGCCACCCCGATACTCCTGCTCGCCGCGTTTTCTCCTCCCTCCGAAGCAATTTCCGCGTACAAAATGTCAACTATTTCGAATCCAAACCCTTACCTGGCGATGACTTCAACTTTGTCGCTCGCACTTCGAGCTCTATCGACTTTTGCCAGCATCCTCCTTTGCATTATCAGCAAGGGCACTTTTTCTCGGATTGGCGACCAATCCACGCACTGTACCCGATTTTCAGCCCAGCAAAGGTCAAAGGGTTCCTGGATATCAGGATACCGAGCCACTATTATTATGGAAACACACCTCGGTATACGTACGGTTGGGATTACGTGAACCTGGAACTGAACGAAGTGGATAAGATGGAAGTTCCTTGGGAGAAGAAAGTGGACAAGGTGTTTTGGAGAGGGGCGTCTTCGGGTGGAGGCAATCATCCGCCAGGTCACTCACCCCAGTTCCATCGGCATCGGTAAGTACCACTTGTCAATGGGTTGCAGCCAAACTGACACGGACCAACTAGCTTTATACGCATGGCTTCAGACACTTCGGGGTCGACAAACCGGACCATTACATTCGCTGACCCAAGCAGACGGAATCATTTTGTGTCTGCCTCGGTCCCAATCTCCGTTTTGAATCGAGAAACCACGGATGTCGCATTCGTAAAAGCCGTAGCTGCTGAGAGCTACCCTGGCGGAGCCAAAGCATTGACATCGCAGCATAGATTCGCAGACTCCGTTTCATTAGGAGAACATTGGAAGTATAAATACGTCCTCGATTTGGATGGTGTCGGGTACAGTGGACGGTTTATGGCGTTTTTGGCTAGCGACAGCGTACCGATCAAGGGTACGGTTTACAGTGAATTTTACGAAAGTTGGATCGAACCATGGTCAGTAAATTCATCTATCCTCATATATCCCGAGAGCCCCAATGCGATCCAGTAGCTTTGGAGGTGCAGATCCGACCTGTACAACTTGGAATCCTAATCACTTGTTTCTTTCTAGGGTCCACTTTATCCCGCTGTCACCGAGTTATCAAGAAGTTTACAATATACACGCCTATTTCTCCGGACCCACCAACGAGGCTGTGGCTAGCGCCACTAGTGCTAATGTAGATGAAGCGATTGGCGACCTCGGTCGTGGACCGAGCGATGCGGATAAGGTTGACAGAGACGGGTCTGTTCGCGAGGGGAAAATGAGAAGGGGTTCATCGGAACCTGATAGATATCGATCCGTGGACGCAGATCGAAGGCTGCGCCGAATCGCTCGGGCTGGTAAGCAGTGGAAGAAAACTATAGGAAGGCATGTTGATATTGAAAGTGCGTTTTGTGCTTCTAGTTCCCTTTTTCATTTATTCTGACGTCATTTTCACAGCGTATGTATACCGCCTTTGCCTCGAGTGGGCACGGCTTACAGCCGAAGATCGCGAATCGATGGACTACCTTTAGCTCAACATTAACCTTTCCAGCACGAACTTGGGACTTGTTTGGGCTTCTTATTCTAGATACGGTTAATACACTAGTATGTATACTATCCACATTTTCTTGCGCTTTCGGGTCTTGTTCTAGCCACTCTGCGGTTTATTCTCCGTCTACCCTCCGCCTTTGCCCTTCTGGTATGCCACGAGGCAGCGCCATGATTGTTGGAGCTTGGAGCCTTTTCGTGTCGTATGCATTCCTGGTACGTCGTTCCCGTTCCACCATCACAAATTCTTGACGCCTTTCGTCTTGTAGTTCGTGTTCCGGGACCAAAACGGAGACAGGAAGCAAGCTCCATCCATCGATGTGTAATCCAGGTTGACGATTGACATGATAGGCAAACAGCATCTACTTATCGATATGAGGTGCACGTTGCAGCTGCATGTCTCGATTATCGCTGTAACAGATATTACACCTGTGACCCTTTGTCCGGCATTTCGCTGTGAAATGGGCTCTGTTGCAGTGATGGCTTTATAAACCGCCATCGATTGGATTCCGTTTTCCCCCAGTGGAGTCTCATTCATCTTCGCTGTGTCTATCCCTCAAGCTTTCTCTTGCCCTACCACATCCCTTCGAACCGCTTCTACTCCTCTTCATCTATCACGATGTACGCTCCTCGCCGATCTCTGAGCCGCGCTCCTTCTCCCATCCCCCCAACCTACGCCGCACCACAGGCATCAGCACCCTACCCACCTGCAGACGCCATGGCGTCGCAGCCATACCAACAACCAAATCAGCAACCACACTACCCCATCCGCCGTCCTGCGAGTTCAGCAGACTTCCGCGTCGAAAATGTCGCCCGGAGCCCATCAGCAATGGGTAGTCGCCATCCGAGTCCATCGAACTCCTCCACTGGGGCAAACCAGGCTACTTATTTCGACGAAAACACGTATCGACAAAGGGTTGCTGCTTTTATTTCGGCCAAGGATCGCCAGTTTGCGACTACTGGCCATATCTTTGCCGATCCCGCCGAGCTGGTGTTGTTCTTCAGGTCCAAGGTATGTCTATCAATTGGCGTTGTGTCTGATGGACGTGGGCTGATCATCTCCTTTCTCCCCAACCATTGCTAATCTGGCACATCAGAGTGGTATATCGCAGTCTCTTGACTTTCCAATCGATGTCGAGTACAATTCTCCTCCTGCTCTAGACGTCCTGGTCTCTGCTTGTCGCCCTCATCAGACTTCGGACTACAATGGGTACCTTGAGCGCGAAAGCCTATTTTACCCACCCACTCTTCCACTTACGACGTCACTCGAGCTCGCAAATCACCCTGTCCTTGATGCCGTCAAGAACTCTCTCTTCCCCAACCTCCCTCATGGTCATTACCTGACTGCGGTCAGAGACCGGCTGGAGGTGGTGTTGGATGGAGGGAGGCTAGAGAGACAGGTATGCTTGGGCGGGGCGCACGCAAGAACTGCTGGGGAGGCGCAAGGTCTGGGCAAGCGAGCTGCGACGCTCATCCTTACACTGCCTGTGCGATTCACCGGGGGTGCACTCATCATCCGGGATCCGACGACTGGGGCGACAGAACGTTTCCCTACCAAGTCGAGAGGCGAGAACGACTTGGAGTGGGTGGCATTCTCCGGCCATTGCGAGTATGAGACGGAGGTGGTGGAGAAGGGGTATAAGCTTTTGCTCTCGTACGCGGTGCACGTGAGGAACTTTAGCACGGAGGGTGCGATCAGATTTGATTCGCTCTCGATCCCGACGGATAATTTCTTTGAGGTGCTTGCACCTATCATGAACGTGTCAAGGGGAAGGAAGATTGGAGTGTATTTGACCAATGACTATGCGGTGAACCCGTCGTTGGTCACTGCACAGAGCTTGGCTACACAGGTACGTTTCTGTCAATTCTCGAATACTCGGATGGTTAATGATTGATGTGCTGTAGTTGAAAGGGGGTGACTACTTGTTGTATAACGCATTCAAGATGTACAAGCTTAATGTCGACCTGCACTGGGCAGCGGGAGAGTACATCTGGCCCTCTGAAGGTCTGGTCGAGGTCTACGGAGATGACATCGAATCGTCGTCTTCCTCAATTCGCGCCCACTCCGGTGCCCCCACAATCAACGCGAACCCCTGGATGCCGCAAACACCATTCGGCGGAGTCGGCCCAATGCCACGTCCGCCTAACTCGGCAGCAGGCGGTGTAGGTGTAGGTCTGGGAGTGGGCATGGCGATTGGGATGGGTGGAATGAACTCTGCTCCACCTGCGTTTCCCGGCTTCCCGACTCCTCCTCACCAAGCTCAGCATCCTTTTGGTGCCATTGGTGTCAGTGAGCAAGCCCCACTTCGGGCAAGGGTGGAGGAATCGGGTGGTAAACTGTTTGCGGATGCTGGTGTTACAGTTTTGACTAATGATTCAGTCGGGGTTCCCGTCCCGGGGAGCGGCTTTGGTGCGAGACCAGCCTCCGCGACACCACCTACTGTCACTCAGGGTGCAGTTGAACGTGTCCCGTTTGTCGCACATGGAGAGCTGAAGAAGTTTGTAGTTAATGTGATGATGGTTGTCTACGTTCCTTAAAGTGTTTCGATTTTGACGTTACTGGTTAGTTTTCAGTGTTTAACGGTTACCCCGTTGTACTTGTAGTCTTCTGAGAGTTTGTGTCCCGTTGTTTGTGCAATTATCATAAGAACCCGTCTTACTGTATAACTGTAATTATCGAATATATATCGATGTGTGCGTACAACGCTGAAAGGGAGAGTGGGGAAGAAAAGCAAGGAACGTAGAATGTTTAATGTTTAATGATGGAACAGAACCGCATTCTCGTTAATGAACCCAATTTCCGCCAACCTAAAATCGTCCTTTATGACCTTGGTATCCTCGCCGTTCAACTGAAGAAGGTTCTTCGACCGTGTTGTATATTGAGGCCAGTTGGGTCCTGCAAATGAGACCTCAGCCACGAGGTTAGAGGATCCAAGCACGCAGGCACTCACGTTGACTGCCTTTCTTGTCATTAGGATCCAGGTTGACGACGAATGAAATCCAATAATCCATCATCCGTTTTGAGAGCGTCTGGGTAGAGGGGGCGGGATCTTGGCTCTGGCCGTAGACAAACGGAATTTCGGCGGTGTGGTTGACTGCGTAGTGATGTTCGTCAGACACATAAGAAAGGTACGAGAAGAAGGACACACGTACCGCCAAGAGCAGGGTCCCTGATCTGCAACCTTTGCGTAAAGAGGTAGCCATAGCCTTTAACACCAGCTTGAGCGGCGGCTTCGGTCCACATGCGGCGGGGCGCATCAATTGTAAGATCTCCTTCTACATCAAAGAATCAGCCACAAAGTCCGAGTCGAACAAGGATGACGACACTAACGTAAGGCGGAATCCCTCTTATACGCAGGCGGAAGCCCAAACAGTTCGTCGCCACTTCCATAGGGAGCACCAAGGGATGGGCTGTCGGGGTATAGCTGGAACAGACGGTTGATGGCTACGTCGAGAGCCGACGCAGATACACGGGAAGGTGAATATGCAGCCGTGAGGGCACCTCGGATGGTTCCTTCGGTGCTGTTGGGGCTCTTGCTCGCAAAGAAAGTACCTGCGATGGCGGCAATCAATTAATGTTCTTGCTTGAACTGTATATTGCACAACGTCCTTACCTTCATCCAAGTTCGTGCCTGCAATATACGGAATCTTCGAGAACCTTCCGGACGCATACTGCTTCGACACTAGATCCGGATACAAGCCGTCCTTTCTGGTGTCGAGGACGGGGTTCCAGGGGAACATCTCTCCCGCGCCAGCAAGCGAGGCCAACATTGCGCCGTGGATCTCGGAGGAGTTTGCGTTGCGGAGGCAGTCAAAGGTGTTTCCAGAGGAGGCGAGGGCGCTGCAGGAGGGGACGCGGCTGACGAAGGTTTGCCAAAGGGATTCACGCCGGGACGCGCGATAGACGTTTGGGCTATTAGCAGAACCGGATTGGAAGATCTGAGTGCTCGTGGGTAAGGGCGGTGAACGGAGGAGATGTAAAGGTGGGTGGTACGTACGGCTGCCCGGGCGAGTTTGTCAAGTTTGCGGTTGACGCTGAGGATGGAGGTCATCATTGCACCTGCGCTTTCACCGAAAGCCGTAACCTGCTCGTTGTATGAGGAATATATTCTGACGGTAAAAGGGCTCACAAACCTTTCGCTTATCACCGCCAAAATGGTGGATGTTCTCTTGGACCCATTCCAGTGCGGCGATTTGGTCTTGAAGCGCGAGGTTGATGTGTCGTTTGTCCTCCGCTGTTGGGGACCTATCAACAAGTTGATCGTTAAGGGTGAGGTGAAGTAACTTACCTTCTTGGCCTTGAGGATAGCCGAGAGCACCAAGCCTGTAGTTGAAGTTGACGTAGATGATCGGAGTTCCCTTTATAACCGTTAGTTGCGTTGTCCTGAAACGGGGATACAAGCATACCCTCTCGACAGAGTAAGCGACAAGGTGACTTCCATTAAACCTTGCTGAAGACCCTACGATGAAGCCTCCTCCATACCTATTGCAGCATGAAACGTTATTCAGCGTTGAAACGATAGATCACATACGTCCAGAACATCTGTCAAAGGGATGAGACCAGGGTTAAATCAAGCACATATATGTATACTCACAACAGGAAGCTTGGCTTTGGAAGATATTCCGGCAGGGCGGTAGATGTTGATTGTCAAGCAGTCTTCGGACATGCCGGCTGGATTTCCCTGTTTCAAAACTTGAGCATCATTTTTTGACAGAGATGATACAAACATACGGGCTGAAGGCAGGCTTTGCCGTACTCGGCCGCTTCTAAGGTTCCCGAAGCCAGGCGGGTTCGCAAGACGGGAGATTTGAACCGACGGTCGCCAACGGGTGCCTCTGCATACGGAATGCCTGGGTTCCAAGCATGTTACTTAGGACAGAAAGCGTCGGGAATAGGTCGTGACCCACCGCCAAAGAAATCCACGCCGAGCGGCTGGATATCGCGTCCAGACAATGTAGTCTGACCGATGGTGACCTGCGGTGCAGACCGCGCGGAAAGAAGCAGGGAGCTGAGAGCAAAGAAGAGCAAGTATCGAGAGCGCATTTTAGCTTGAGATCAGCTTGAGAGATGCAGAGAAAGAGAAACTGAAGAAACGAGACTGCAGACGACTCCCTTTTAAATGCTTGGGATAGGTGAATGGGAATTCTGTACCGTCTCAATGGTACGAGTCTGTGGGCTGATACGAATCGGCCAGACATTGGTAAGGGATAATATCGTAAGTGTCGTGCTGGGCGGATACAATTCTACGGCCTTTCCTATTTTATGCATTAACATACCGATACTAGTGTGCATAAACTTGGTCATTTGTTGAGTGGTACGAGGTTTTAGTGGCTGTCTATGATTTCAGGAAATAGGCTGGTACGACTCGCTAAATAATGGCTCAGTGCTGTACGCACAGCTTGGCCCTCTATGTCACGGAGATGCCATTGTCCGCGCTGCGGTCAGAGGCGCCGCGTTCTACGGACAGAACTTTAACTGGGAAAAAGACAGACAAATAGGATTCTAAAAAATAAGAACCAATTATTTAACCATTCCCAGACAATGACAATGATGAAAGAATACCTCTCAACGCTCCAACGGGGATTCATTTATGACAGCCTGTATATCGCGGTTGTTCCCCGGTCAGCCGGACGCGCTGCGCCCGTACGTCACGATCATGATGGGGGAGACATCTCAAATGCCGAAAGTATGACTCAGAATCTACTCTCAGGTGCTTGGGCTCGGAAACTCTTCCGCCAATTCTAGGGAGGAAAATGTACCGCAACGCACGACAATGTCACCAACCGTCCTCTGAAGAGTTGCCAGGGGCTTAGCACAGGTGTCCTTCTGCAGAGGTACGTTTGGAGCGATCAAGTGATTTTTGTACGTAAACCAAAGCCTTAACAGAAACATGAGAACGGTGAGACGACTCTTTCAAACATTTATTTTGAGAGAGTCTACTCACACAGACCGTTCTGACCGTTCTGCCCCGAAAGGCTTGACCGTAGATCGCATAATCGCGGTGTCTTGCGCCGTCCCAGGCTCCCGTTCCCATACAAATCAGTCATTACAAGTTAGGCAAATTGTTCTTCTTTCTCCTTTTACAGAAAACTGACAGAGCATTGTACGCAGAATGTTGATACCTCGGACCTCTGCTCACCACTGAGATTCCTTAAAGGGTTTTCTGTTTACCAGTCGAGCAGATTTTGAATTGTTTCTTCGCAGACCCGAATATAGTGGCATAAAAGGTCCAAGATGGGATCTGAGTGGCTGAAATGTAAATACCATCCTTGCCGTGAGGTGTCTGGGTCGTCAAGGGTCAGTACTGCGTAAATAGAGAAAAAAACCTGTGTCAGTAACGCCAGGAAGCAACGAGGATGTGTCATGCCCGTACAGGCTGTGTGGAGGGGTTTAGAATGATGGAATATACGCAGATTTGGACGAACGGTCCCCAGGCTTCGTCACAAGTGGACAACCAGAAGTTATGAGCAGAGAATTTACGCGGAATGCCTTTTGCCCACATTGTCATCTGTCCGGACCCTGTGACCCGCCACAGTTTGGCGTATACCATCGTTTCGAACCTCTGCACACAACAACCTGGTCGGACTTAGCTCCACTCGTTCCTTTTTTTTTCTGGTGGACCGTTCACCTTTCTCGTAGTGCAAGGATGCTTCTTACAGGCTGCTGGTGTGTGCTATATCGTCCACTTTGTATGGATTGACCGGATTCAGATTAATTTCGTTACGCCGCACGCCCACAGTGGTAGTGGGCCCCGATGGGACGCCGTGAGCTTTGAGCCGCCTGTATGCTAATCCTTGTAAGTCGTAGGGATGAATTTACACATGGTTTCTCATCTGCTTCTTCCCTGCAGGTTGATCCTTGCGTGATATATATCGAACAATCATGAGTAAAGTGCTCATTGGCGGTTGAGAGGCAACACAAGCTACATATCTGCATATTCGGCCGCGTCACCGTTGAAAATACCTCATAATCATGTTCTATTCAGCCAACTCTTCTCGACGCAGTTTCCCCCCTTACATACTCACCTATGTTCATCCACATTGCCAGAAGCTGCTCAATGGAAAATGACCGCAATCAATAGTTTTCCGCGAGGACTGCTGCAGAAAAGTCGAAGCTGTATTTTAAGCGGACCGAAAACAGGGAATGTTCGTCGCTGTAGACGTCAAGGGCCCAATAACGGCCAAGGTTTCGCCGGTGTTGTGCAGCGTTGTGCCAACCTTTGGCAGGTCGTCCATGCTGTTGAGCAAGTTGCCGCCCTGGGCGATTCGGATAATCAAGCGCAAACACCGAGGTGGCTGTCCAGCACTGCCTCACAGAAGTACTGACCTCATTTCGCTCTGGTTACGGGCGACGTACACCTTTCCTTCTTACTTACGCCCACGAACCTCACAGTTAGACTAATCCGTCTAGACGATGGAAAGCAGTCGACTACCACCACCTCAAGGTATGTATGTCATTGTTGCAATCGAGAAGAATATGTGCTTAACGTTTGCAGGTATAGCAGCTTTGTTCTTTGGAACCTATGGTTGAAGTGCTGACGGAACGGCCAGGGCCCCCACCATCTTATGCCTTCGTCACGAGGGTCTATAAGCGAAGCTTAAGGCCTGTTGTGATAGTTGGTGAGTCGTTTAACCGCGCAGAGTGCCGTAGAGCACAACTCAATCGACGTGCAGTTTGTATACTTGCCGGGATATGGACCCTATTCTCGTGAGTCTCGATATATCGGCAACTGAGGGCCTGGTCTAACCCGTTATACAGAGCTGTATGTCCTCTTCGTCAGACATTACTTCAAAGCTCGATGTAATTGTGGTTTATCGCAGATTGGCTTCTTCCGTAGCGTCGAGTTCTATCGATCGGGTTCGTGATGTTCATTGAATTACTTAAATGAGCGCAAATCCAGACTTACGTACCTCTAATCCACGCTCAACAGAGAATTCTACTACGCTCAAGATACTCGCTATCGTCCTCGGCACTCTCTACATGTTCATTGCTGTCATCCAGGCAAGTCGCCGTAGGCTGTGCACATGCCAAGATTCTCTTAAGTTAACTCGTCCCCCAGGCATTCGGCATATTTTCCGCGGCGACAGTCAGTTCTTGTCTCATCCACACAATGCGTGCATTCTAATACCTGTTTTCCTCAGCAAAAACTTGGGCCGACTCGAATCTTTGCATGGCTCTCAGTTTTGGCAATCGTATTAATGGCAGGCGTCGGTCTGGCCCGTGTAGTTATCCACTTTACGAAGAAGGTGGGTGCCATGGTAAACCGTTGCCGTCCAATTTGTAACCTTTGTTCCCTAGGATGAGATCATCTCTGTGTGCACCAGCCTCGCTGATGGCGCGAGATTTACATATGTGAGTTAATCCGTGACTTATTGTCCTGCAGTGATACTTACCTCAGTTACTAGGTTAACGGCTTCTGGGGACCGATTTCTTCTGGCAGATTGGATAGAGAAAGTGCCGATTTATGTACGCCCAATGAATATGTCCTTGCCGTTCACCGAATCTAACCATATCACAGGGTGCCGACGTTCATGGGAGAGAGGCTCGTGGTCCGAGATCGTTGCGTTCCTCGCAACCACCCGTGAGTCCACTTTCTATATTCACAAATCTGCAACCAACTCTTTTTAGTTCTCGCAACCCTTTTTGCCAGCGTAGCCTTCGGATTCTACCGCCAGCTCCTTGACCCAACAAGCGTTCAGAACGTCTTCCGCGCACCCGCCACCGCCCGCGCAGACTTCTACCCTCCGCAGTACGCTCCACCCTACAATGCGTCCGGACCTATGCCCTACCCCACATACGGGCAGTACCCCACCGCACCCTACGGTGGTGCTCCACCGTACGGCGGGCCAGGAACTCCTGCTCAGGGACCGTACAGTGCTTATCCGGCCTATGGCCCGCCACCGGGCCCACCTCCGTCCGAAACCAAGCCACCCAACTATGAAGGTGGGGGACTGGACTGGACGGCGCAGGGTGACAACAAGGACCAACCCAAAGCCCGGAATCCCTTCGAGCCCGAGAACGATCCCCCAGCTGGAGGAAGCAATCCACCGCGTCTCTAGACCTGCAGGCTTTTTCCCTTTTTTGATCTTTCGCCGTTTCAATGTATGATTTATATCATTGTGTTTGGATACCTACCTGTACCACCCCCTTTCTTGCTTCCTTAGCGTCACTGGCTTTCGTTGGTGATGACAGGTGCAGCTACTCATGATCTAATGCGGACTTTTGTTTCGTTTTTGTAGTATGACCTGTGCCTAGGCCTGGTGTAGAGTATAGTACGCTTATTATAGTGTAATGTTTGTGGGACACTGCCCAGAATTGTGTTTGGAAGGTTGCCGAGGGTACTGACACGAGCGATGACCGAAGCCCTGGCATAAACGTTGTATCAAATCATTCGTTGTGATTTGTGAAGTGGACTATCTTGGACAGAATCAACTGATTCGAATCGTCGCTTCGTAAAACGTCCAGCAGCGATGAGAAGCGATTCTCTAATTTCTTCTTCCTCCTTTTCTGCCTCTCTGTCTTCCTCCGTCATTTCGTCTTCTTCCTGCTTCTGCTGCAGAAATGCATGCTGCAACTCTACATCCCCATCCTTGCCACCCGACACTTCCAACATTTCCACAACTGCGTGATATCCAAAGTACCACGCAACATTTCTTGCTGTCGACCCAAGCTTATCTTGCACGTTCGCATCCACGCCCTCAAAGTTCAGAAGCGTCTGAACAACACCAAGACGATTTTTATGCGCCGCCGAGATCAAAGCCGTCCTCCCCATCTCATCCCTCGCATTTAGCTCAATACCATCAACCCCGAGCAATGTCTTCACCACTGACTCCTGGCCTTCCGCCGAGGCTGAGATGAGTGCGCTCGTTTGTTTGAACCCCTTCGCATTCACATCGGTTTTGCTGGATTTGAGGAGGAGCTTCACAACCTCGCCTTGGCCTGCACTTGCCGCCGCTATCAGTGCAGTGTCACCCTTTGCGTTTTGCGTGTTGACGTCGACCCTGCTGCATTCCATCAAGGCCTGGACAACCTCTTCGTAGCCATGCGTGCAGGCGTTGATCAGAGCCGTATTCCCTTCCTTCTCCTTAACATTAACATCGAGTGTCGCGGATTGAAGCAGGGCTCTAGTGATGGCCGCGCCTGCTCGGCGGATCGAGCTGGCCTTCATCAACGCAGTCTCTCCAAGTCCATCCTGCACATTCACGTCAACCCCATCAAATCCCATCAACAACCGAACAACCCCTTCATGACCCTCCATCGACGCTTTCAGCAATGCCGTCTGTCCTATCGCATCCCGTACGTTTGCCTCCACCCTCTCACCCATCTGGAGAAGCTCTTCCACAACATCCTCGTGACCGAGGATAGATGCCCAGATGAGTGCAGTCCTATCCAACTCGTCCTTGGCATTCACATCGATGTCCTCAACGCCCAGAAGCAGCCGCACGACCTCAGTGTAGCCACCAGCAGCGGCAGACATCAACCCCGTCCATTTCTCCTCTCCTGCTAGGTTCACGTCGATTCCAGGAACGCCCAACAGGAGTCGCACCACACCCGCGTTGCCGACCGTCGCCGCAAGGGTTAAAGCCGTTTCGCCAAGCTTGGTGCGAAGGTTGAAGTCGGTCTGGGGCTTCGACCTGAGAGAAGCGAGGTAGTCTGCAAATTCTGCCCAAGCCGCAACATGTAGAGGCTGGAGATCATCGGTTCGTGTTCGTCGGTCGACGCGAAGGGGGAAACGTTCGCAGTTCGATATGAATTCGATAACTCGTGTTGGGACGTGCTCTAATTGGTGGGCGTGAGCTGCCCAATATGCAAACGCGTAATCGTAGAAAGGATGGTTGGGAGCTTTGGTGGATGGGTTAACACTGGCCTGACGGATTCGCTTGGCTGGGTCGCTGGTGTTGTATGGCTGGAGATGCTCCCACAGGAAGCGGACACATGCAATAGAGATAAATGAATGTGGACTTTCGCCTATGTGAGGCAGTGCCTCCCGAAGAGAATCGACGGCGGTGTGGTCTACGGATTGACATGATATTAGCAAACTGGTATACCGTGACAGAATCGGTTTGAGAACGTACGAATCAACCGCACGTGGCCGCTCTTCTGGTCGACTGTGACCAATCCGCAACACACAGAGACCAATCTATCTTCGTGCACCACTCGATTAGCCTCGAACTGGTACGTCTTTGGGTCAATGGCTATCGCGTATTTCAGTTCGGGAATAGTAAGCGACCTCTGGGCATAACGAAGCCATAGGAACACCCGCTGCGCCAGATTGAAGCTGTTCTTTGGCTGGTTTCGGATCCTCTGGATTGTTGTGCCGTACATTTCCTTGATCCCTTCAGGCATAGTGAGCAACGCTTCTTCGAGCTCGGCAATGTTCAAACATTGCTGGAGCATGTCTATTTGCAGTGTTACAAGGAGGAAGCTAATGTTGCAATATGTCAGCCACAATGTAGGAAATTATCTCTTGGAACTCACATCCCGCCAGATTTCTCCCGCACTGCCAAGGCAACCTTCTCTTCCCAATTGCCTGTTTGATTGGATGGATGCCTAAGTAGATGACGAAAGTCGGAGCTCTGATCGATGGCTCGTTCAATCAGGATCTTTATATCTTCCTCTTGGGCCGAAATTTCGACTGCTGCAGCTCTATGTCCTATCACCTGTGGTAAGGTCAGGGGCCGGGATGCAAAGAATAGATTTGCGTTCAGCGATGCGAGAGCTTGCAAGATCTCCACTTGAACATCATTCGGCATTTCGTCGAGGGCGTCCAGAGTGTAGAACCTCCTAGTAAAGATTCGCGAGGTTTGTTGCAGGATGTTGAGGAGCTCCGCTTTCGATGGGTGTGTGCTTCTACGGTTGTGGTGGTCGTACATAACTTTGACCAATTCGTACACCGCGGGGTGGTCCTCCAGAAGCTGTCGTACTAGGGCCGCCAGGATGTCCTTGACCGACACTTGATCCGAATAACGATAGAACGCAAAGGCGACACATGCAGTCCCTGTTGAAACGTCGACGTATTCTTGGAGGTGTTGGATGACGATTGACCTGTTATACCGTGTAAGGCTTTGAACCGCACTGATGAAAGACAAGTGACTCACGAGATTATGGTTTTACCAGCACCGGCTACAGCATGGGTTATCAGGTCAGTCCAACATTAACGAGCTTTGCGATTCACTTACGAATCCCTGTGCCGCATAATATTTCACCAGGGTTCTCCATCCACCTGGTAAACTGTCGTCTGCGGAGATACCAAGCTCCAGTGCCCGGCGTCCTCTGGGCAATATAATCCATCCATACCTCTCGATAATTGATTTTCGTAAGCCAGTTGGCTAGTTTCTTTACATCTTTAACACAAAATGCATGAGAGAGCTGGCCAGATACATCCAAAATGTGACCGACCTTGAAATAAGGTCTGAACCTTCCCAAAGTTCATATTACCCCCAACCGTGTAGAAAATTCCACCGGAAATCGTCACAGAGTGGGCGCCATGAAGCACATGGCCTCCCGTTTGGCTGGAAGTTGGCGTTGACCATGTATGAAGCGGTCTCATCGGATTATTGGGTTGTGGCTCCTGCGATGGTCTTAACGATGTGTGGCTCGTTAGGGTGAATGTCGAGGGTGTTTCATCGATGTTGGAAGGTTTTGTGGATGGTTGGGTTCCTGCTGTTGAACAGCAATCGTGATAGCCATCAGCAACAAGGTGGTCTTCTGCTTCGATTTTGGACTGGAATGTGAATACTGGCGGTGGTGTAGATGATTGAGACGTGCCAATGCCTCTGTCTGATTGAAAGTTAGTTCAGGCTGATAAGTTCATCTCTTCTGCGGCAAGTAAGACCTACAGCGCTCTGGTTGTTTGCCCTCCCTGTAACTTTCAACGACTTCGCTCATTGCGAAACCCAAGGCAAATCAAAGGCCTTCTTCCAGGGCCGGAGTCATTGGTCGAATAAACTGGTAATCAAGTTGTTCCTCGCCACATCAACACAGATACCTTCAATACCTTCCTTCGAGATGGGCGCCGTCCTCAAGACCCTAAGTATGTCAGTTACTGTCGGTATCCGCGAGGCGAGGTCAAGTGACTTGAAAAACTGTCAGATGAAGTCCATGTCGTAAGATTATGCAACCCCTGAACGTGAACTTTTGACATTTCAGTTTTTGTTTGCCAGTCAGGGCATGGTATGAGATCAAGGAAGAGAGCACAAGTCGCGAGTTGCAAGCATTACATCGCCCTCGACCCCTGATGCTGACCCTCCGTGTCTTTTAGAAGGTGGAAACAATCAGATATCCTTTGGTTTTCGTGACATTCTAATCGTGTCTTTGGGCCACCATCCATGACCGTTGTAACAGCTTGGCCGACTCTTCCAAGTATCATTGTCGAGATGAATAGGTCGTAACAGTTCGCATGTAGCTACGGTTAAAGCTGCAACTTTCAATGCAAATTCGAGTGAGGGTGTTCGCTTTTCGCTGGAGCCTGGCGTTGGCAGTCGCCTGGTTTGTACTCAGTCGTGATTGAAAAGCTTCGCCCAAACTCGTTGAGGCAAGCCTCCGACTTCGGACTCCTCACGGAACACTGCGTTTAAGAGTTTAGACTCTGTTTGGTATTCAAGTTTAACACTGTCATCGACCTCCCCTTGATTATGTTGATTTTAGACTAACTGAATGAATAGCTGTCGGCGGTGTGAGCCATTTCAAGCTGAAACCCCATGGTCGATACTAATGATAGTAGTCAGCAATCCGGATATTCAGGCTTGGCCTATCCGAACCGATGTGTAAACATCGAGCGGACATCTGCGTTGCTCTCTAATCAACGCGAATCCTACCATGTTATAATGATTTACCCGATCATATGTAAAAACGATTTAGATTCATATTTATGGGCTGGGGGCCCTAGCAATGGCGCTAACGGTCACCGGTCACTGCGTTGTAGCAGATGGTTGCCCTTTCAAGCCAATCTTGCGCATTTTATGCGCTGGTGTCGGAGTACTTTTAGCTACTAATCCTAAGAGGGACACTCCACATCATGATTTTGCGAGGGTCTCCAACATCATGGCGAACATCTCGGGTAGCGCTCGTCGAGGTGCCTTCGGTATGACGGAGAATAGAAATCACATTCCCCCCTCAATTTTCAGGCAGTTTCAACGACATATCTACAAGGCTAGGTCACCTCCTTCTGCGTTAGTGATGCAGTGGCCAAATCAGGCACGCTTTCAACAAAACTCAAATGAGGTACTGGTGTCCTATCTCAAGGACGGAGACCTATTGCCGTAAGAGTGACACCACCAGGTGGCGCTAGGTCGAGATAGAGTGCACTGCGATGCAGGTTCACCATCACATCTTACAGCCGCCACCGCAGGTTTCTTGGTGCCCTTTGGTGTCCAATATATAGAATCCGGACTTCCGACTCATGTCGGGCTCAACTTCGTAATGGGTTTTGCAAATTGGAGAAAGTCAATCCTGTAAGATCGCACTCAGGTATGTATTGAAGCTGAGTTAGAAGTCCCATCTTCGCATAACTTCTGAGCAGTGAGTTTCACCCAGCTCCTGCAATCGGACTAGTTGTAGTCCGATTTCGGAGACTTCTGCAAAGTGGATACCTGTGGTAATGCAGCTGATTGGGATTTGGTGTACGGTAGTAGTACCCGGTGTCTTCAAAAAAGCCCATTACCGATGTGTGAGATCATGTGTCTACCTTTTCTGGGGCAAGGGAAACTACAGGTCGCCTGGTGGTTTGATCCTCTGCTCTCCCTCCCCCGCTCGTGGCGGGCTGAAGAATCCAAGCCAAATTCAAGGGGTAGAATGGTGATCAAGTCTTTCTCCTTGCAATAATACAGGCGCCTTTCTCATGGCCCAAAACGTTGCCGTACGTGCATGGTTGTCGTAAGACGAGGCTATTCCGCAGATATAGACGTTGTGTTTTGAGTGTGACAATTCGAATGGCGAGAGTAGCGCCTAATTATAGTAGGTTCTGTGGGTCAATACATCCGGTATGAGTTCAAGGAACCTGAAAGAAAATGCGACTGGCCAGTGTTCCAATAGATCAGACCCCTGATTCTAGCTTTGCTACTTGACTAGTACGGTGGAAATGCGGCCTGACTACCCCTTCAGCGACGGTCCTAATCTTCTATCTATCTGTTGACAGCATAGACGACAAAAGACACCGTCATTGTGAGAAGCATGAAGAAACCTCTTGATTTGTCTTGAATCCCGCTTTGACCGAACGGTGGCGAAGAGGAAGAATGGCTCAGTCGAAGCGAGGGCAAAAGAATCAATGCAATGTAGCTGACAAGCTTTCTGGGATGTAACATACCTTAGTTGATTGGTTAATACGGCTGAAGCTGCAAATCCCGATGCAAATACCAGTCGAGCGAATTGGGTCACAAAAATGCAGCCTAACTTGTGTTCGACTTGAATGTTGCACTGATGCTCGAACACTTTAACCTCGGCCAAGTTCGTAACGGCAAGGCCCGCGACTCACGGCCAGGTTCTCCTTCGTATGATGTTATATTTCGCCATAAATTGTATTGTATGACTTACTAGTGTTGTAAAGTGGCAAACATTGTATCTAATCGCGCGTTTGCTGCGCTGATGTCGGCCTCGGAAATCACTCCTAAAACGTTCCTACCAATCTTGGGTAAAAGACTGCCGGGCAGCTGGAGCTCGGGGCCGTCCTCAGCATCCATCAGATTGACGAACATGTCGGCTAGCGCTCGTGGTGGTGTCTTCGGTGAGAAGGGTCATCATAAAATGTATGCTCACCCTCGTATACTGCTCAAATAACTACATTGTAACTCGACATCCTCCAATGTCATTACGAATACTGACCTCTGCTTTAGTGATGTGGTAACCGAGTCTTGCTTTCAGAATTTAAAGTGACTCAGTGTCATGTCTCAAGTCCAAAGACGGCGACAGGATGGGTAGACCGATGCTGTCGCTCTATGATCATAATAGCTTTTGGTGGTCCACAACATAGACAGCCGCCACCAGTCGCGCGCCACCGCAAAAGCTGTTCCGGATATCATGGTCCAAGGCTAATTGGAGTTCCCCATCACTGATACCAGTCACCACCTTGGACGGACTTGGTGTCAAGGTTGAGACCATATTCTCTTAGCTGAAGTTTGAACGTTTGAACTCTTGGATAAATAACCAATAGGTGTTAAATAAACGGCGCTGTTTAAATGGGGACATATGTTTCATATTTGACTATTCTGGACTTCCGACTCAAGCCGGGCTGGACTCAGGCTTTTGTAATGAGTTTCACAACTTGGTGAAAACCGATCCTGGCAGATGGCAGTCACATAAATATAAAAGGCACTTAACACAGGCTCCATCTCTCCGCATAGCTCTTTCAGGTCCCCAGGCTTACATGGCTTCTGAGTTCCAACCAATTCCATACGACGCTCTAGTCTTCGATCTTGGAGACGTTCTCTTCCAGTGGTCTTCCGTCACGAAGACCCCCATCTCCTCTAAACTCCTCCGTACCCTCCTCACTACCGAAATCTGGTTCGACTACGAATGTAATCGTATCACGCAGGATCAGTGCTACTCACGCCTGGCGCAACGATACTCGCTGAAGGCCGAAGACATCGACGAGGCGTTTAAACAAGCGAAGGCCTCACTGACGGCGGACTACGATTTGGTCAACTTCATTCGAAAGTTAAAGGAAGACCATTCCAGCCTTCGCATCTTCGCTTGCTCGAACATCTCTGGCCCCGACTTCGAAACGTTGCGGTCGAAGCCCGCGGACTGGAGCATTTTCGAGAAAATATTCACATCTGCAGGGGTTGGCGAACGAAAGCCCAATCTCGGAATCTACCGCCATGTCATTTCTGCCACAGGAATCGATCCCCGGCGCGCCATATTCATCGATGACAAGATTGAGAACGTGTTCTCTGCCCGTTCCATTGGATTCGAAGGGATCGTGTTCGACAGCAAGGCAGCAGTCAAGCGCTCGTTGCTCAACTACTTTTACAACCCTGCAGAGAGAGGGAATGCATACCTCCAAGCAAACAAGGGAAAGCTACATTCTGTTCTTGGCACGACGGAGGAGGATGCTGTACTCCTTCACGAGAACTTCGCACAACTCCTGATTCTGGAGGCTAGCGGTGATCGGTGCGTCGATGTTTGAATTACTCATGAATGTTTTAGTATGACTGATGCTCCAGATCCCACCAGGTCGCTCATACATATCACAGAACCAGACTGTGAAACAGGCTTTTGGAACTTCTTCCATGGTAAGCGCTAGAGATATCCATATCTTTTGTATTTTGTTTGCTTACGCAATGTGAAGACCCAAGCAACTTCTCGCAGGACTTCAAAGATTTCCCTTGCGACCTGGACACCACCTCAATTGCATATACGGTCCTAAAAGGCAGAGCAACGGCGCCAATTGCGTCGCGCGTTATGGATCAGATCGTCAAAAACTTAACAAATGACGGGCTTCCTCCAGTAAGCATCAGGCCGACTTGATCGTGCATATGTGTAGGTGCTGACCGATAGATCAAGGCATATTTTGATTCCCGTCGACCTCGATTATGTGCAGGAATATGCGCCTGTGTTGCAGCACTATTTTATAGCTACGGACGAGGATCAGAAATACCGCAAATCGTTCAGTGGCTGTACGACAGCCTCTTGAATCGCGCCTATACCGACGGGACCTACTACTACGTATACCCCGAATACTTCCTCTACGCCATCACCCGTGTCCTATCTTCGACCAACGACTCAGTCCTTCACTGCAAGTTTACGCCTATACTCAAAGAATGTGTTAGAGAGCGGATGGGTGTGACAGGGGACGCGCTCGCACTTGCCATGCGAATTGTAGTCTGCAATTTTGTTGGAATCCGGAACGAGATCGACCTACGCACCCTGCGCAAACTTCAGTGTGAAGATGGTGGTTGGGAGATGAGCTGGGTGTACTTGGCTCCGTCGAAGAAGCTTAAGGTCGGCAACCGAGGACTGGCCACGGCAGTCGCAATTAGTGCTATCAACGGTCTTCCTCCAAAGCGACTGCACCTGGACCAGCAGGCGGAGCCCGCATTGTCAGGGTCGTTCGCCAGCGATAAAGACATACGTGGCTCTGGATCGCGTTCGCAGATCGGTGTTCTTTTATCTTTCCTTACCCTTCCATTCTCTTTCGTTTCTACTTAGGATGTACATTTGTTTCTCATCATTTCTTTTGCAAAATAAATAAACGAGCTACGGCCGCTGGGCTTAAACTGGACTCCCACGCACAGACCATACTGATAATCGGATCGTTGGCACTCTCCAGGCTCCGAACTGACACACTTAGCTCAGCTCTCTCGACTCGAAAGCCAAGCTACCGTGTCAGTAGATGTGTCTTTCGCTGTGAACCGCGAATACTCCACTCCTGTTGAGCAAACGCTCACAAATGTTGATCTGTTGGCTCATGTCTTCAATCTCATGGAATGGAGTCACTGGGCGACGCTATCCGAACGGCGGGAGTGGCTGAGAGCCGTAACTCTCCTATCCAAGAGCTTTTTCGAGCCAGCTTCCGATCACCTATGGAAGGAACTCGATTCGATTCTGCCGTTGGCCAAGCTGTTGCCGCTCAGCTATTCGGAGCACGATAAGAAATATGTATAAGTCACACATTCTACAAGTATCGGGATAATAAAACTCAATATTCGCATTTATCACAGCTTCTACTCGAGCCAATCCAGCCCGAAGACCTCACGCGATGGCATTTCTATGCACGTCGAGTGAGAAAATTCAACCTTCTGAGCCACGGTGACACTTCAACATCGTCGGAAGTTGGAGACTCGACCGAGTCTGAGAACGACACACTCTCTTCTCAAGTGTACACCGCCATCGCTTGCTTCAGTCCGCTGATACCTGCACTCCGCGAGGTGCACGTAGGGCTACGGGTGGGATACGACGACCTTGCATGCCTTGGTCTGATTCTCTCCAAATCTGTCCAAGTTGTCAGGTCCGGCGGCAGCTTTGAGGATTCTCATAATCACATCCTCAAGGCCGCGATCAACCACGCAATTAAGCTTACTCCTGATTTACAAGAGCTGGGGTTCGAGCACACCAGGTACTTGAAGCTGCCGATACCGTGGGGTGACGTTGCGAAATTGCGTCGTCTCAAATCCTTCACGATTCGCTCCCATTATAACTTCAGACATGAACTTTGGCACATATGACAAGATTGGCGACCGGCTGGAAATGTTCGCGCTCTCTCTCTCCCGACAGAATAATCGTAACCGCCCACCTCGCCTTCGATTCCAAGTCCATGTGACCACCGACAACACCTTTGGTCCACCGCATTTGTCGAAGACCCTGCGGAAAGTCGAACTGTTTGGAACATACTCGGATACTCTGAAATGGCTGACAAACTCGACCCTTGGGCTGAGTCGGTTGAAGATCAAGCTTGAAGAGTCCTCCGAGCATAGTTGGGAGCAGGTGGCGGAGTATGTGTCTGTTGCCTACCCTTCTACTTTGGAAAACCTCTCAATCTCATCTGAGAGGAACATCCACTGTAGGACACTGATACAGTTGGCCGCCATGGACAGGCTAGCTTCACTTTCAGTGACAGCTCCGTTAACCGGCTTGGCAACATCGAAGGAAGCAAACGACTTTGTTCTAGCCGCAGTTCAAGGAGACAATAAGGCGCATCCATTACAAGTCCTTCACCTGATGGAGTGTCACTGGGGGAATGCCGTCCCAACGTTTTTGACGCTCGACGACCTCGCAAGAAAAGAAACGCGGCTCCGTTCCCTTTCCCTCAAAGTAAACTCTTTGGTCACGTTTCCTCAGATCAGAGGACAAACCTTTGTTGGGTCAACTCATCGCATGTCTCCATCCAATGCTTATGGCGTTCGGGTCTAGCCTGCTCCGCCTAACGTTTCATGATACAAGAACATCGGATTTCAGGCTTTCAGAGCTTCGCCAATGGGCGCTGTTCTTTGATGAACGGTTCCCTGATTTGGAGTCTCTCTCCCATGAATGGTCCCCAGAGGCGCCATCGGGGGACGAAGGGAGTCGGGACATTCGTAGGGAGGCAGTGGACGAAGGTTGGGAAGCCGTAGATCAGCTAAGGAAGGATTTCCAACGGCTCAGGCGTTTGGCCACTGCCAAGGGTGAACTGAGCCGAGGGGAGGGAAAACAGTAGGAACAACGGCATGGTTACCCTCCTTGGCTCGATGATACTTCAAAAATGATACGGATACTCTTAGTTTTCTCTGCCAATGTATTCTTACTTGTTCTTCCCTAGCAAACACAGCGGGCAAAAATCACTCACCAGCCCCGTATTACAGATCACCTTGCGCTCCTCCCCGTAGCTATTATATGTAACGCACATCCTTTCCATAAGTGCTATTGCGTTTTTTCAATGGCTTATAAGACTCCCGCGAGTCGTTTTCAGAAAATTAAATGCTTATTCGCGTTTTTAACATTTACGCGCCCACCCTTGTCATAATAAACGCAGAAACCTGTCCATCGAATTATTTCCATACCGCTAAACTAGTTGTAAGGCAAAGGATGATTAACTAGCGTATGTACCGCATCCACCTTTACTAAAACATTAACATTAGCTGCTAACATATTGGCAGCCGCCTCCTGTCTATTGTCCACCGCAACCATCCAAGCAGTTCTCCCTGAATCATTTTTAATGGTCACATCCACATCAGGAGATCCGAGCAACGCCTTGATGGTCTCTGTATACCCCCACTTTGCCGCGAGCGTCAATGCAGTGAACCCGTCCCTATCCACAACGTTCACGTCTATGCCAACTTGCTGAAGCAGAAGCTCCACAACAGCTGCATGTCCTGATACCGACGCATTGATCAATGCCGTCCTTCCAGCGATGCCTCTGAAGTTGACGTCGATCCCAGGACATTGAAGCAACAGCCTCACAACGTCTACGAGGCCATTGGCAGCTGCTCGCGTAAGTGAAGAATCCCCCCAACGATCCCTAATATTGACGTCTATTTCCTTGACGGCGAGCAACAGGCCCATGACTTGTAAATGCCCATAGCGGGAGGCCGCCCCGAGTGCTGACGTTGAAAAGCCTATGGCATTCACGTCAACCCCAGGAGCTTTGATCAGAGCTTCTACAATCTGGACATGTCCATTGCGCGATGCCAAAATAAGTGGTGTATCGCCGTGACACGTTCTTTGATCAAAATTGGGAGCCTCTGGTCGACCGAGTTGTTCGAGCGATTCAAGGAGTTGAGGGAAGGCGTAATGAGCGGCGACATGGATAGGTTTATATCGGTCCATATGGTAAGCATGAGGGTTGGGGGGAGCAGGATACTGCTGACACTCGGTGATGAAGTCGTGTACAGTGGGAGGCAGCGAGAGCACCTCCTTTGCATGCAAGTCCCAGCATAAATACGAGTATGCCAGTAATGGGTGTCGAGAGAGTGCTCGACCAAGATCGTGCGTGTTGTTGATACTATCTCCGTTGGTGATGTTGTCCCGGAGTAACTGTGCGCAAGCCGACGCGATGAATTTGTGAGGTTCTTCGTCCCACTCAAGGATCTTGGATAAGGCATCAAAAGCGGTATAGTCTATAAATAGATGTCAGCACAGGAATGCGGAGGGTTGCCTTACGGAGACCCACGTATTAGTCGGACTTGATTGCTTTCCTTGTCTAGTGTAATCAGCCCGCAACACACGGAGGCAAGCCTATCTTCATGTACGATCCTGTTCTTGTCGAATTTGTACGTTTTGGTACAGATGGCTACCGCAACCTTAAGCTCTCCTATGCTGAGCGTTCGTTTGGCATGAAGCAACCAGAGAAGCACGCGTTTGGCTAGTAACGGACACTTCCCCGGTTGGTTCAAGATCCGTTGAACCGTCACCTCGTACATCTCGTAAACGCCCTTGGGAAGAATTTCCAGAGTGTCTTCAAGGTCCTGTATATCTACGCACTCTTCAAGAAGCTGTATTTGAAGCGATGCGAGGAGGAACCTAGCAAATCGTTAAATGTTAACTAACATTTGAGGGGCATTTTAATAGCAACCTACATCCCGTTAGACTTCTCCAACAATTTGGCGGTGACGACTTGCTCCCAATCGGTGGATGCGTCTTCTTGGCTCCGTAGAAGGTTGCGAAAATGACAGTTGCGGCTAATCACGCCGTCAATGAGAATCTTGATGTCACTAGGCCGGGCATATATTTCTGCTGATATTGTCTTGCCCACAATGTCGCTGGGCAGGATCGAGGGACGCGACATGACCAGAACATTGGCGTTCAGAGATAGTAAGCATTGTAAAATCTCCTCTTGAACCTCCTTGGGGGCTTCATCAAAGGCATCCAGGATAAAATAATTCTTCCTGTACATGGCCGAGGTTTGCCGTAACAGAGTCAGGAGTTCATCCTTGGACGGATTTGTGCGCTCTCGGTCGTGAAGATTGTAGAGAGCCTTGATGGGCTCAAATGTACGTGGGTGCCGTTCCAGCTGTTGCCTAAGGAGGGCAGCCAGCGTACTCTTGATAGTTGATTGCTTGTCCGTGTACCGAAAGAACGCAAAGGTGACGCAGACATTCCCTTCAGATGATTTGACAACATCCTGCAGATATTCGATGATGGTGGCACTGTTGAAAAGGTACATCAGTGGTTGCGGGCCTGAATCCAAGAAGGAGAGGTTATAACCTACCAGAGGATGGTCTTCCCGGCACCAGCTGTCGGAAGCGTATAAGTCGAGGTCAAATGATATGTAATATTGCATGATACATACGGATTCCGATACCGCACAGGAGTTCACCGTCATTATTCATCCATTGCTGAAAGTCGTCCCGTCTGACAAACCAAACACCAGTTCCTGGGGCCTTCTTCGCAATCGTGTCCATCCAAATGGCTCGAAGGTTTGAAGAAGTTAGCCATTCTGCAATCTTCCGAATTTCTGTCGCGCCACAAGTCAATGTTGTGTTGGGAGCGGTGAATGCGAATGACTGACCATCAAATCTCGCCTCAACCCCAGCGCTGTTAATATCCCCTCCGATGGCGTAGAAATTGCCACCAGTGACAACCACCGACGTGGCGGCCCCTAGAATCTGACCTCCTCTCATGTGTAGGGTGGCCGAACCATTATCCCGAGGAAGCCTTCGCTTCAGTCCAAGCTGCTCCTTCCAGTGAGATCAACACGTTTGCAATAAAGGCGGTCTACTTACCCATCTCGAAAGTATATCCGGCATGATGATGCTCGCATTAGACGGCCCAGAGTAGTATAGACAGCCAAGACCAGTTTATATATATATTGCCAGTGACCACACTCCCAGATTATACAGCCACTACCCAGCTTATGTTCAGCTGACTGCAACCTTGCCGGAATGGAGCTGTTTTCCGACGCCAACGAGCCCCAGGCCACCAAGAATCAGCATATACATATATCGTAATACTCCAGCGCCGCCTGACAGATCAAGATTATGTTTCCGCCTACTGCATTTCCAGCCAACTCAGGGTTTGACAAGATCGAGATGTGCCATGAGTGTTGGGTTCATGAGGGGATCGTGCACAAGGCAACAGCTCTACCCACTGGCACTGACGCGAGTGAGTGTCCTATACTCGCTAAAGAAGGAACTTCCGGGTCGTGGCCTATCACTCGGAACGGGATGAGCGAAAGCTCTGCGCTCAGTTTAGATTAGCGTTATTCACATCGATCCCGGTCTTTACCAGCCCTCGTCGTTTCTGGAACTGTGTGGCCGGTTTACCTTGCCCTGGTGTAAAACAGTTTCAGCACCGATCAATGTTTCCCGCAGAGGTGTAAAGGTGGTACGTACTATTCACCCTGTCATATCAGTCGCCCGGGTCTGAAGGCAAGACCTAACAACTTCACTTGTCCAATTGAATGTGACTGCACGGCCACCCTGCACCCACCTACATAGAGTAGTTAAGGTTTTATCTACCGCGCTGCAAAGCAGACAGTCCGGTTCAAGTCCTGTTCTCAAATTATCACAATCTGTCAGACTCCATTGCCACAGAGCTGTACAATCATGTCCGGTGCCCACAGTCATTAATACTGAGTAGCCAATGGCACCGATATCGGTCCGGGTTGACAATTGAGCGCCAAAAAGTCTATTTCCTTCTACCATACTCGGTGTTTAGACAGTCAGGAGACTTCCCGAGACACCGCCAATTACCACCACCGCCGTCCTGATGATTGTCATTGGTTGGCGTTCGTGATGAAATATGGATATCCTCACACAGGTTTACAGTGCATCCCGATTTCCACGCCTACACGACCCTGTTCGCCAATAAGGTTCGTTGCTTAGTAAGTAGGACTGTAGGGGGTCGGACTTGGTTGAATTGGAACCATACTTCGTTAGCCAGATTGTGCGGAGAAGAACAGATCACGACGGTGGCGGTCAAGATCAAAGGACAGCGTATACAGCGCTGAGAGCACGCTTCCCAAATAAACCTCATTCGCGATTCTGCTGACTCGCCCAATCCACTTCCCTATACTCAATTGCTCAAGAAAAGGTCCCGATCCAGGCGTGCATTTCGTTGTGAAAGCAAGCATTAAGTCATTAGAGGTATTATACGAAACTGCAGATATCTATTTAGTCGTCCCACCCCAGGTCATCGATATATCTTTTACATAAATCTGCCCTGTGGCCTACCTCCGCTTTCCAAGAACCTTGAGCAGAGCGGCTTTCACAACAGTAACAGCCTTCTCCGTCTCCTTCCTCGTCAGTGCAGCAGTCAGCGCTAGCTTAATGCTCGGCCTCGGCTCATTCAGCTCCATATTCTTGAGCCTCTTTGCCCTCGTAACCATCACACCCTGAGCCAAACACTCATCCACCACCTCTTGCAGTATCCTTTCCTCCGCATCAGCATCCCACTCCTTCTTAGAGTTATCCTTGCCATGCTTGCTAGGGCTTAGCACGGCCGAGGACGGGTGCAGAGAGGCAGAGACAGGTCCTTGTGACTTCAAGTTGATGTGGATGATAGGAGAAGCGGGGTGTGATGGAACGTTGACACAGTCGACCTTGTCCAGAATGGCGCGAGCAGCGCGGACATTCTCTTGCAGAGTTTCAAAGATTGAGGGCGTCGAGCGGAAGATGTTGATACCTTCTGAGGCGCTGACTGCGAGGAGAGCAGGCATGGCGGCAGAGAAGACAAATGAAGGACCGTTTATACGCTGCGGAAACTTTGGTCAGCTACTGAGTGTTTAAGGAGGCGCACGACATACCTGATGGTCTACAACGACTTGAGAACCGGCACAGAAGCCACCTGCGGAGGCCAATCCGACAGCGCACGAACCAAGAATCATGTCAACCTTGGTAGCCTATAGCAGGCATTAGTTAAAATAATCATGTATAAGGGAGATGAAATACGAACGGGAACATTGTAAACCTCCGTCAACCCACGTCCAGTCCGGCCAACGGAGCCGAACGAATAGCTTTCGTCAAGCATGAGGCGATACTTGTACTTATACTTGAGCTCGATCTATTCTTCCTGTTAGAACCCAAGAACTAATCAAAGAACAGACGACGTACCAATTTAGGGAGATCCACCATCGCGCCATCACGTTCGAAAATACCCTCCGTAATAATGAATCGTCGAGTGACAGGTCCTCGTCGCTTCTTCCTGTCCTTTTCCACCTGATTGAGGACTTCTTCGAGGCTCTTCAAGTCATTATGGTCATACCACCGCACAGTTGACCTCGAAATCTGAATTCCTTTCTGAATCGCAAAGTTGACCCCGCGGTCTGCGACAATGACATCCCCCCGCTTGCAAAACGCCGGAATGACTGAAGACACACAAGAAAACGCCTGGGAGTACAGAATCGAGGCTTCAGCACCAAGGAAATCCGCAATATCCTTTTCCAGATCGATATGCACGTCTATTAACACAACATTAAGAAACCCGCACTAAGCATCGCGAACAATACGAATTACACACCCAATGTTCCATAGAAACCTGGAGGACCACAGCTACCCAGGCCGTACTTCCTCAGCGTCTCCACGGCGCGCTGTTTGATGTATTCGTTGCCAGCCAGACCCGTGAAGTTAAGACTGGAAAGGTTCAAAGCTGTCTTCCCCGTCGCGGTGAGTTTTGGTCTGGGTCCATTCGGGCCAGCAACAATGGGGACGGCCGCCAGGTCAGCCTGCTCATTCGGTGCTAAAGGTTGACCCAGAGGTTCCGGGACCCACTCATCCACCAACTCGTCAACTTCCTATAGCACAAGAAGTAGCCCCAGCGTCAACACAGGCTATCGGTTGGCAATACACAACAAAATGAACGGACTAACCTTGTCAGTAAACTTGATAAAATTCTTCCCATTAGCCCTCGTCCTCGACTGCAAGAGCGTCCTAATCGCAAACACCACCAGAATCAGCTCCAGAATCGTCCGGCCAGGGTCATTCTGATGCGAGCTCTTCACATATCTCTGAATAACCGCAGAGCCAGGCAACTTGTTGAACACCGTCTCCAAAATGGTGAGCGCGCTGGCAAGAAACGTGAACAATGGCTCCAGCGCGGAGGCGACTGTTGGCGTGATCCCTCGGACTGCTTCGTGGGCTCCAGACATCTTGACACCCTTTATTTAGTCCCCTTTCAATGGTGCCTGGGTGGTTGAGAATGAGACTGAAACCGGTGCGTGGCGAGTGGTCGGTAGAAAGGAGAAATCAGACTAAAAGTTTCGCTGACCGCGACCAAAGTGGAATCACTCCCTTTGTCACATCACTTTACGTAAATCGCGTCTCTTCGGCCCAGAGCATCCAAGAGGACAGGGGGGATTAGGTCTCGGAGAACTATGGAGAACGAATATATGTGCATGGGAGTCATTAAGGACAGAGCAATGGTATAATTTGGTTGTAGTAGCAAGACATGCAGGTCGTAAGGGTCTCATCAATGTTCTGTAACGAAACAGGGGCGTGAACTAATCTGGATTAGAATTCAAAGGGGGGGAGGGAACGGGAACGAAGAAAAAATCAGTAAGTAAATGTCCTGTTGTTCAAGATATATTGTAAAACTAGGTACTTATATGTAAATGAAGTCGTCGAGGTGATCCAGGTAGGCGATCCAGACCATTGGCAATTCGTGGGACTGATCAATCGTCAACATACCAACTACGCTTTATCCTTGTCGAAAAACGCAACAAGCTGTCCAATCGGCACTTTACCCGGTTTGGGCATGGCAATCGGCTTCGCACTCTCTTGCCTCCTCAGGACCAGAGGATCCACAAACTTTCCGCCGGTCGCAGTCGTCATCCCTCCAAACCCACTCGACGCAGTGCTGTTCAGGCCCTCGGTGGACCTAGTCCGGGTCTTCAACCTCAACGGCGCAGTCGTATTCACGTTCCCACCGGAAGTAGCATTGTCCGTCTGGAACTGCGCCGACTGAGCCTGAACCGCAGAAAACCCATACGCCGACTGCGCCCTCAGCCTCTTATTGGGCGTAACAGGTGTAGGCGACGGTTGTGCCTTATAATCACCCTTAGTCCTCCCGTACAGCCCACCACCCATCTCATCCTTGTCCCGATCACTGCTAAGACTGTTCAAGCTCGTCGTAGACCTCTTGGTAGCCAAACTCCTCGTAAGCTTCGCCGCCGCGGATTTGCCAATCGTCTCGCCGCCATCACCACCCTCATCATCCTCATCAGAGGCCTGAGCTTGACTGCCAGATTTGAAATACGACTTTGGTGTGCCAGCTCTCTTTGGTGGGTCTCGAGAAGGTGCGGCGTTAGACTGGAGGTCCGGAGGGGCGACAATGGGTCCACCAAGTGCTACTGTGTACCTCTTCCTAGGCGTAGGGCTGACACTGGCTTGGCGATATGCATCAGATTTAGGAGGGGGAAGTCCGTTGTCAGCAGCCATCGACACAGGACTATCGGTTCTCGGAATGGAATTCGAGGTGGCAGCTCTGCTTAACGACGAAAGGGGTGACCCTCCCGGTGGCGACATGGGTCTGTTCCCAGATGACATTGACGAGCCAGATGTCCCATAAGAAGATGACGGAAGACCAGAGATCGGTCTGTTCCTGAATGCAGCGTTGATGGACGACGGCGGAGAGCTAGGTGGTGAGAACGTATTCGGAGGGGAGTTGTAATCGCCAGTCGGATATGGCAACTTGGTACCAGAAGGTGTCTTGTTAGATGACAAAGGAGGGCTAGTCGTATCCAATGCGGTGGATGAAAGACGTCGATGAATCGGTGTGCCCGTGAGGTCAGGCAGGATAGGTGGCAGAATTGGTGGGGTATCCGGAACTTCGTGCACGACCTGCGTGGATTCCTGACGCGGGGCAATCGAAACTGCGCCAACCATCTGAGTCTTGGGCCCAGAAGACAGATGGGTAGGAGAAGTAGCAATCTTGGCCATCTCTCGTCCTAGTTCTCCAACACGTCCCTGTAACTCGGACATCTCATCCCGGATCTCGTTCAATTCTCCTTTGAGAACAGAGTCATCGACAGGCACAGCGGAGGCAACTGCAGTGCTTGGTTTGTCCTTCTCCTTGTCGACCAACCAACGCTCGACGTCATTCATCCTGTCCTCGAGCGCTCTGACGTGGCCGATTGTCCACTTTTCTAGCTTCTCGAAGCGCTTCGCGATCGCAAGAAGGGTTCCTGGAACATCCAGGGTGCCCTGAGGTGTGAACTGAGTGTACATGGGCGTCGTCTCCCGGGATGGAGAGTTCGTGATGGAGTCGGGGGCTCGCATAGGAGACGGTGAAAGGTTGGGTGCAGTCAAACTGGGTCGAGAAGGGGTAGGGGATGACGGCGAAGCAGGAACAGGCTTGCGTGTCGGTGGCTGCACAGGGATATTGAGGCTGGTACTTGAAGGGTTACTTGGCCATTGGTTTTCCTCTTCTTTGCCCTTCCCTTTCTTCTCCCTAGCTTTAGCTTCGAGAATAACCTGCTGAGCAGGTGTTGGTGGATCTTTCTCTTTTGTCGGTGTGAGCCTGTTCTTCGCTGCCTGCCACCAGTTGTTGCCCTCCTTATGCGAGCTGGATGGGGAAGGCGTGGTCGGTGCAGTGTATGATTTAGAAGGAGGTGGGGGCAGCCCTTTAGCGCTGCCCAACATCGCCAGGACGCGCTCCTCAACCTGTTTACGTTGCTGAGCTTCTTTGGTCAAGATCGCCTCGGCCTCTCTCCTACTGCGTTCGCGCTCCCGCTCCGCCTCAGCTTCAATTTCAGCGTCCGATGGCATGAGACTAGGCGATCGTGGTGCCATCCCACCCACAAAGCTGTTCATCCTTTGTACAAAGCTTGCGGCGAGGTTGGAGACAGATGAAGATGGCGATGGCGACCGTTTCCAGTTGCTTGGATGGTCCTCGTCGTCTGATCCTATTGACTCGTCGCCGGGCTCGATCCCAGTCCATGAATCGTAGGTGAACCCGTTACGCAGTGGGGAAGGTGGACGAGGCGACGGTTGACGTCCTCCGTCAGGCTTCCAATTGATAATTTCAGCATCCATCAGCGACTGGCTAAGACCTTAAGCTACATAGATTTAGCTTACCGGCACCAAACTATTAGCAGGGGACGTCATCCGCCTTTGTTGCTTTAGGTTCTGGCTTGGTGGAAGCACCCCTGATGGGGGCTGGAGGCTCAGCGATTGGTTCGATCGATGGTTTGGGAGGGCCATAGTCGTAAATGTCGAGCTCGTCGTCGTGAATGTCGTTAAGGCTTGGAGGACGCTGCCCGCTGGCTGTCTTGATAGCCCCGATGCTGGAGGCTAGCCAGGCGCGTAGGCGCTGATGTTGGTCTGGTGGAAAGCGTTCAACCAAGAAATGTTCACACGCCCTTCCCTTTCTAGCCTCCTCCTGGATGGGTACCTGCGATGTCGTAATTGGTATTTCTAGGGAAAGAGGCGCGTTTATTCGCGTTTCTGTCGGTATAATCCTCCTGAGATCGCAACACACGACCTTAGTGCTTGAATTTCGCGAATTTGGACACCGTCTATATAACCAGCTCGCCAACTGAGCTACCTCGAGGTACCATGACATGCCATTCGACTCGGAGACGCATTGTCTTTACGATATAGCATTATATTGATTGGAATGGGGCAGTTAGAAAGAACGAATCCAGTATTAGTAGTCAAAGTAGGTAGATTCTTTTCGACGCCGATCCTCGTGCCGTATTTCTTGACACCGACACAAGCCCAAACCACCAGCTCAGCAAAGACAATTAGCGATTTGAGACCGGGACGATTGGTACTACACCGGACCCTACCTGAAACTCGATTCACAATGCACCAGAAATGACGTAGACACCGGTACAATGATAATAGGGGAGATTGAAACCCTGTCCAACACATATATATAACACCAAACTGCAACGCAATCCATTCGAACATTATCTCTTCCCATTATTCGTTACCTTTCGCCCATATTATCTCCAATTATGTCTCTGGAACGCACAGGAAGCAGCGACTTCGGTCTCATCCGACCTTTCAAGCCAACGTACGCTTACACTCCAATGATACATCCCTCGTATCAGTTGCCCGACAGCCACTAATTGACGTACTCATAGAATGGATCTTCACGAGGACAAGAAAAAGAACCAGGTCACAGCAACGTTCGAGCTCCCGGGAATCAACAAGCAAGATATCTCAGTCGACGTGAACAATAACCGGCTCACAGTATCCGGGGAGAGCCATAGCTCGTCTGAGAAGAATGAGAAGGGCTACGCCATCAAGGAGCGGAGATATGGCAAGTTTTCGAGGACATTGCAGTTGCCCGAGGGTGTCAAGGTGAGTGATATACATGGTCGTCCTTGTGATGTTTTTGAAAGATCAGAAACTGAATTAAAACCTATAGGAGAATCAAGTGAAGGCGCGGATGAATGACGGAGTGTTGACAGTAACCTTCCCTGGTGCTGCGCCGGAGCATAAGGCCAAGAAGATCACAGTGGAGTAAATTTATCGTTGATCGTGATTTTGAATGAGCGCCTGTTGTGACGATCAGCATCACGATAGTACATCGCATTTGTTGTGGTTGATCAACTCATAGCGCTAGTTAACGCCTTTGTTTTGTGTATGATACGGAATGTAATTTTGTATATACTGCTATAATTACTATAAGCGCCTGTTTGTGTCGATCAACGTCTTGATATCATCAGATTCGGAAATTCCGAGTTGAGTTGCAACCTGTTATGCATCTTGCAGCATTCAAAGCTTCGTTCTGATAATCCGTGTTTCCATCACCACATCCTGCAAACAGCCTGAGTAACCGATGGTTGATAGTACTGTGTTTGCTTGCGACGATGAACGAAGCATCTCCATCTCTTGGGAAGTCGAGGTGAGTATGTTCAAGAAGTGAATATACAGAAATCGAAGCATGGGTCAGGTCCTTCTAAGATATCCGGGATAAGGATTCCGCCACTGTGGCAGGCATAGCTACACATTTCGGCAGAGACGTGTGTACTGTATACGCATACTCAAAGCGGCGGACTGAGTCTGGTATAAGTAGTGATAAATTGAAGGAAATACGGCACTGGCGGCTTCGAAGTTCCATCTGAGTTTTCCGCTTCTGATATCGCAGGGGAATTGCAGCAGTCACCGCGCGACAAACACTCGGCGCCATTCAGAACCGGCTGTATCTTTCCCATGAGCCACTTTTTTCTCTCGATAAGATAGAAGTTGGATGAGACGGCATGGTGTGGCAAAGTATGTATATCATTCGATATACTCTATATATTACTGCAGAGAAATTACACTTGAGGTGCTACTATGGCTACAATTCAAAACGAACCCAATGATTGCAAAGTCAAACTACTCCGTAGCTTGTGGTATGATGAAATGTGAAGAACCCGAAGAAGAGATAGGGAGGATGTCGGTAAACGAATGTATGTTGGGGATATACCCAAGGTACCCATGATTATGGTGAACAAGTGTTTTTCGAAAGGGATGCCTAGGAGGGATAACGGTGCCTGTGGCGTGTGTCACGGTGTGTGGCGCTTTCAGGATTTGAAAGATGCAAATTTAGAGCATGAGAGAGAAGCCCAAGGCGGCGACGGCAACGAAGCCGTTAACACCGTGAGTGATGGCAGAGCTGCCAGCACCAGCACCAGGGTTGGTGGGACGTGGTCCTCCAGAGCTCTCAGTGTTGGACGCGCCGCCAGAGACAACGGGACCACCGGACGACGCTGGGCCAGGCGCAGTGTCGTCGGTGGGGTCGGGTGAGGTGCCAGGCTCACCCTCTCCCCCAGTGGGCTCTGGCTCAGTCAAAGTAACACCCTGCACACACATGATGTCAGACTCTGTGGGCACGTTCGGGTAGTTAGACTTTAGGACGTACGACTTGTTCGCAGACAGTACGCGAGACGAGGAGGGCGTTCTCCAGGTCTTCGCCCTGACATTCAGTGCGGAAGCAGGCCGTGGTGGACGCGACGAAGGTGGGGCTGGCGCACAAGCACGCAGCGTCGGACATCTCGCATGTACCAAAGTCTGCTGCTGCGAAGCAGGAAGCGGTACAGTCTATGAATTTGTATGTCAGCATCTCACAACGATGCGGATTACTATCGAAGGAACCAACCAGGGTATTGGCGACGGTACAGAGCGGAAGCTGAGGCAGAAGCAGCAGCACCGAGGAGGGCAATGGTGATAGTGGTGAAACGCATGGCTAGGTAAAGGGAGTGAAGTCAAGAGAGTGGTGGGTGCTGCTGAAGAGGGCGCGATGGGGGAGATACTCTGTGATAGAGTGATGGGGTATCATCGGTGTGCGTCCTAGGTTTTATAGCCCGTGTAAGAACGCAGAAGGGGTGATTACGTTTGTTTCCAAGAATGCCCAGGGGAAGCGAACTTTTCCCAAAGAAGACCGTCGTTTGAAGGGAAACTTTCTGATGTCGAACTGATGTCCAATTCATATGTAACTTGGCGGACATCCTTTACGGTGCCACCCTGATGCGAGGCTCACCCTGTACCTTACCAAAAGGCAATACCGTTTCCAACAATGAAAGACTTGTTTCAATAGCAGCAGAGTTCCAAGTCGAGAGGACTTCCCAAGATCACATTGCTGCGTTCACAATGGGGTTGAGGGGCATAATGGGACTTGCATAGATAGGACAAAGGCACAAACAACCTGCCAAAAACGGACGGGAATTCCCTTTGTTGATTCGGGCGCTTCCATCAAACCTTCACTGTCGGCTGCTGTCGGCGCGCCATTTGGCTCCGCCGATCATCGTACCGCTCCCGAAGGCTCTCACGAAGGCGGCCGCCTCGTGGCTCTGTCATGCCGACATGCCTGCTTCGGGATCTCCCGAAACTGGCAAGCCAGCCACAGATGTGAAACCTTATTGTGTTTGTTCCAGTGGAGTCCACCAAACAAAGCGTCGGACGCTGCGCGCCAAATCCTTGACATACCTGCTCATCGTCCACGCTGCCGTCAAGACCAATGGTGAGTTCATGTTGAACGTATGCCCTCGAATTTGAATGGCTGATCGCTGGTGCTGAAGGCCCCAACAACGAAGACAAAGGTGTGCTGAATAGGAAGGGGGAAGAGGAACGCGAGCACTGACACAATTATCTCAGACCGGTGGCAAGACCCGCTCGGCCCTCCAGGACGTCGTCACCCGGGAGTATACCATCCATCTTCACAAGCTCGTCCACGGCCGATCCTTCAAAAAGCGTGCTCCATGGGCCATCAAATCTATCGTCGACTTTTCGCAAAAGGCTATGGGTACCTCTGATGTGAGACTGGACCCCAAGCTCAACCAGGCTGTTTGGGAGCGGGGCATCAAGTCGGTACCCCACAGAATCCGGGTCAGGCTCGAGAGTGAGTAATTGTCATATTGGATTGAAGTGTATGTCTGATCTGTGACTGAAGGGAAGCGAAATGACGAGGAGAACGCCAAAGAGAAGTTGTTCACCTACGTCAGCCATGTTCCTGTCGCCACTTTTAAGGTTGGTGCGAAACAGTTAGCTTCCGCGAAATCCTTCTAATATGACATCTAATCCCAGGGTCTGGAAACCACCCTCATCGAAGCCGAGTAATCGATTCGCTCCTCACTGTACTTTTCTCTTTACGCATGCTATCCATGACATATGCGTCTACTTTCCATTCTATATGCATCTGTATGAAACGCCATTCGACCCCCGACCTCGACCTTGGTTCATATAGTCCAACTTGGAAGACGTTATTCCGAACATTCAGACAGGTTTGAACTCCGGGTTACGCCATGACCTTTTCAACCTAGACAAGAATATTGACAGGCCGTCAGCAGATTGTTTCTTAGGGGTTTGTTGGGCGTTGTCGCCCTGCACAATTTGGTGTGAATGGCGTTTTCTAAATGGGCGTGGAAATACATTGTAATTTTAGGGGCTGAAACCGTGAAGCCTTCAACAGGGGACAGATAAAGACAGGAAGGGCCACAGTACGTCTGCCATAGGTTTTATGACTTGCCCACGCACACATCCACCACTGTCATATCACTTACCCCTGCCCCGCCCCCTGTTACGCACCGTACTGGATGACCCGCGATTTGCATTCGGCCCAGTAGCAAAGGTTGGCAGTAGAGGAGAGGAAGCAGCTGCCTCTTGGAGTACCGGACATTGGTTCATGGGATGAACTTTGTTGCATATTTGACATCTCTGGTTGAGACGAAGCAAAGTGCGCCCCCGGTTCTCGTATGTGCGCCTTGTCTCCCTCGACGGGATTATCTTTGCCTTGAGCTTTTGCCAAGCTTTAGCTCGCCTCTCTAGCGAGGTTCCGCTTACGCGGAATAAAAAACATCGCCGAGGGACGGTCACGAGTCTAGCTGCGTCCTTGGCCCCGCGTCTTCGACTTTTGAGTGCTGGAGACGATGATTTTTGCTGGAGACACGAATATGGGTCATGGTCGAGGATTCGCAAGTCCCTCGTTTGTTTGTTACAGTCGAAACTGCCTTAAGGCATACTTGTGAAAAGGCATAGGTTTTGAGTCCACCAAAGCACTCTTTTGGGGCGAAATCTCCCTGCGAAAAGGCATAACTTCCCAAAAGGCATACTTTTCCATGTCCACCGAAGGGTATGCTTTAAGACAGTTTCAACTGTAGCTCACATCATTCCTTTTGTATCAGCCCACGCGAATGGCAACAATCATTTCAGTATTTATTCTCACCGCCAGAATCTAGACCTTGTGCAACTTCTTCAGGACACCAATGTTTCGTCTTGAAACTTGCATCCTTCCGAACGAGGTCGACCTATTTTCTCATTAACACTATGAACTCAACATGATTAGGACTGCTGTCCATCACCGTGATTTAGGCGTGAGCACCCACTGCATTTTCAACCCAAGTTAGACAACTCACGTTTGAAGCGCTGTGGAGCTATCTGTCGACGTTCATGCATGGACTGCTTCAATCAGCTCGTAATCGACTTCAGTGCTTCAGTGACGTTGTATGTAGCAGGGGCTACGCGCCCAGAAGGCTCGAGAGTGCAGGTTGGGCAGGTAAGATAGATCGAATAGAATGCTATTACATGGTGCCGATAGATGTAGATAATTATAATAGACACCGGTGGACGAAGCTCCCTGAAACCGACTCTGAAAATGAGCTCAGAAACAGTCACCGAGGAAGCTTCTTTGGGCCGCCGTTCAAGGCAGATGAAGGTGGGTTTCTGGTGGAAATTTCAACCATAGCCTGAGGTGGGTGCATGTACAAGCAGGCCACAGTTACGGTGGCCGAGAGGTATCAGGTTAAAATCATGATTTCGTTCTCATGATATGTGACGCGCGTGGCGTGTGTACAAATCCCACGCCCCTATCATTGGCACAGATTGCGACGTCTTTGAACATCTTCGATATTTGTACTGCTCTCTCAAGCTTGTGTAAGGTAAATGAAGGCTATGATTGGTCTAATAGATAGATATCTGTATGTATATACCTTGTATATACCAGGAATATAATTTTGTACCATAAAGCAGTGAAATTACGTTCGGAACGATTCGAACGAAGATAAGCGCTCGAAAGTTCAATCAAACCTCGCCGTCGACATCGACACGCTGAGAGTACAGCTCCACCATCTGCACAAATATAGTCCACCCATCTTTAGCTAGAAAAGGCGGCGACCCAGCGCTACGGGCTTGGGGACCGTGGGGAGAGGGACTTGAACGAGTTCACTACGCAGCACACCTGCAACTCAATCTGCGATGCTATGAAACTGAAACTTGCACCATTGGCTGACCTTGATCGGACAGTCCCAGACAAGCTGGATTCGGATGATGAGAGTATGGATATCATCCCAGGACGAGTTACAGCCCCTCAGAGCGAGGATGGCCAGGTGATATCCCAGCTGGACAACTCGGCCAACTCACTCAGCGCAGACAGCAACTTAGACGTCGATTGACCAGGGTGTATCACACACAGTAGCGCTTGGGGCAGTATTATGCTGTATCCATGTAATAGATCTATTTTTATGATATATACATACACATGGATACCGATCAGATTGAATATTACCCTCCATATACCTTACACAAGCTTGAGAGCGCTGTAACAACTGAGTGCTGAACTTATTCAAAGGGCGTCGGTCTGTGCCAATGATAGGGGCGTGGGATTTGTACATGTCACACCGTCAGATTCTGAGAACGAAATCATGATTTAAACCTGATACCTCTCGGCCACCGTACACAGTAATTGTAAAGTGTTTGGTGACCAGTTGAGCATACAGAAGCGCAGAACATCATATGCATACGTCTGTCTCTCTTTGCATTTTTTCAACTTGGAAAAATTACCGAAGTGCTGTCATGAAGGTTTTTTGTGCGTCGAGGTCTCGAAGGGATAGTACGCCAGAGCCAGTCGGGAAGGTTGTTCCCACGAGCCGCCGATCCACTCAAGTTTGCCGCTTGCTGGCCATGGTTTGTTTTCAGCCACACCTGTAGTCTCTTCGTTTTACGCAATCTCTTCCTGACCGTCAATTCATTCTTGGCGATGACTGCTGAAGTATCCATCTATCGGAAACGTCCTCGCGGCTGTAGTCTGTCACTGCATTGCTAGATGCTTGCTAGATGCTGGGTATTGTTCGCACCAAATCTGGGGAAAAGAAGTTGAAAGGCAGCACAGCAGAATCACAACGTGACTGTGTGCGTGCATATATCATGCTCACTGCTGTGTTGGGTTAAATAGCTGAACAGCAAGCCTTTTCCACGTCTGCCAGCCTTGACCGGTGACCCCTCAATCATGTCGTTCTTTCAAGGGGCATCTAGATTCACCATCGAACCCTCACAGTTCAATGAAGTAGCCGGGGACCAGTTTATCGTCCACGGTACCGATGGTATGTCACTCAGCTTGTCTATTCGATACCATGTACCTAGTAATACTGATGGTTCTGAAGGAATCTCAAAGCTGTATGAAAGTGTTGCTGCTGAAGCGCTCCACGACGCCATGCAACGTCGCAACGCACCTCGGTGCTTGGTGGGAACCAGAGTCCAGCTGCAGAAGGATTTCATGTCCTGGCTGTATGGTACCCACGTCAGCGCTGATTGGTCAGATAGGCTGTGGATGTTGGGCGCTGCAGGCTCTGGCAAGTCCTCCATAGCCCAGTCCATCGCAGAAACATGCGCAGAGGAGAAAATCCTGGCGGCAACCTTCTTCTTCTCATTCCGCTCGCAAAAGACCAACAACTACGCTCGGTTCATCCCCACGATCGCTTATCAAATTGCATTGGCCATCCCAAGCACGAGAGAATTCATTGCGGCTGCAATCGTCAAGGACGTCGCCATTGTGGATAAATCGCTGAAGGCGCAAATCGATGCGCTGATTCTGCAGCCGCTGGCCCAAGCAAGGGAGAAGCACCCATACGAGCTGTGGCCACATGTCATCATCATCGATGGCCTGGACGAATGCGAGGACGAGGAGCAGCAGGCTGCCATTCTCAGCACTCTGCACAAATGCACCAACACCCCGCAATTCCCCTTCCGAATCATCATCGCAAGCAGGCCTGAGTCCGAGATGCGAAAGTATTTCGGTGGCCTAGGAAGTTCCCGCACCCATCGCATCGACCTTAACGAGGATTACGATGTGGAACCAGACCTCGAAATCTTTTTTGATGTCTCGTTTGCGCTCATTCGGACGAAGAATCTCATCCAGGATGAATGGCCAGCAAAGGAGGATGTGGCCGAACTGATATCCCGGGCGTCCGGCCAATTTGCCTACGCTAGCACAGTGGTGGAATACGTCAAGGACAAATCGCGTCGGCCCAAGGAACGTCTGCGAGCTGTTTTAAACATCCAGAGTGACACAGCAAAGGAGCACCCCCTCTCGCCACTTTACGCATTGTACGACTCCATCCTCAGGAAGTGTGCCGACCCAAAAGAGTCGGCCCTGGCTATCCGAATCATAAGGGGAGAAGTATTTATCTCCCCATCTGCTGGCATATATAACGCTCTACTTGACTATGGAGTGGATGTTTGGGCTAGAGTTTTCGACAACCTCCATTCCCTTGTGTTCATCCCGGAGTACGATGACTTCAAAACGGGATACAAGATTCGGCATAAATCCCTGATTGACTTTCTGTCCTCTAAGACACATGCCAAGGATCTATATATCTCTGACCGAGCTGTCAGTTCCGATGTTTGTATCAGGTTTCTCCGCATGTTTGAGCGTAAGTCCCCTCTGAGATCGTTTGTATGTTACCTCACATCATTTCCATTTCCCTTCTTAGGCTTCAACCCTGTATCAGCCGGCGCGAATGCGAATCTTCAAGTGCTGCCTGAATTGGCGATTGGCAAAAATAATTTCCCTGGTTATTTGCTTTACTCTGATCGCAAGAATCTGGACCTTGTACAACTTCTGCGGACCACCAGTGTTTCGTCTTGCATCCTTTTGAGCAAGGGCGGCAGAGTTCACCAGAAACTCAACAGAATTTGGGCCGCTGTGCATCACCGTGATTTAGGAGTGAGCAATCCCCACTGCATGTTCGACCCCAAATTTGACAACTAACGTATGGATCAGTGTTCGTTTTTGAAATGTGGAGCTATCTGTCGACGTTGGCGCAAGGGATTGCTTCAATCAGTCCGTGATGGGGGGCCTTCGTCTTCAGTGACCTATTCACGGCTGGCGTATTTCCTCAAATGGACGAAGCTCCCTCCCAGTGCAACTTCGAACATGCGCTTGGAGTTCCGTGATAGCTACCGAAACGACCTCTTTGGGCCACCGTTCAGGGAGAAGCTAATAGACGAGTCTCAATCATAGTTCGGGTGTATGCAAGTACAACGAGTACTAGACCATAATAACGCATCACATATAACCGAAAATGGTAGAACTCTTTGCAGAGACTCAAAAATGTAGTACTTACGCCTGGCAACTTGGCAATATCGCTCACCCACTCACACCCAACAAACAAAAGACGAACCGCAAGAAAAACCTACCCCAAAGCTATACAAAGCCTACATACCAAGCTCGCAGCTAGTAATCAACTAATTGAAAGCGCAAGTTAAGCAATAATAATAGTAATAACAAGCCACGCAGCACCCAGCGATCTCCCACAACCGACCAACCAACGGGCCACGTATCCAACTTTCTACGATAACATAAATAAACAATAGAATTATTCGTCTCCTTCTCCCTTCGCTTCCCTATCCGCGTTCATAACAATTACAACAACCACTACAGCTCATTACGCTCTCCCACACCCCTCACAGCCTCTTCAACCAGCACCCTCGAAAAGTCATCCGCAGCAGCGTCCGTCGGGTTAGGATTAACAGGCAAACCGCCAGGGGCTCCTTTCCACCCCCGCCAACTAAAGGGTTGCCCTCCCCGTCCGAACCAAGGGTGATCTTGTTGAACTAGGCATGGAGGTTATCAAGCACGACAGCGAGCGGGTGTTACAGTGTCTGAGCTTCAGACTCTTTGTAGATCCCGTGCTCAGTGCGCGACAGGTTCAACGCCCCTCGCCCTCGGGCGACGAACAGATGATCGCGGCCCAGAGTGCGAACGCAAAGACGGAAAAGAGGTCCGGGAACAGTTGCTCCAGCGTTGTCGTGTTGGTGCCCCTGGTGCTGGGCGATGCATCCTTGCCACCGCGTCGTCCACGTTTGAGTGTTGGCTTGTAGATCGATGCACATAAGTAGACCATAAGGTCTGGGCTCATCCCTGGATCGCAGCGGGGTGTTCATTGAGAGTGCTCGAAGAAATACCAAGACAAGCGCCGAAACAGATTTCAGCCTAATCTGACCTCTTCCGGGTACATACTGTGGTGATCGTCGAGGATAAAGATCCGAAACATAAGTTAGAGCTTCACTTGGAGTATTGGACCCTATCCGAGGAAGCACGTTGATCAGGCGCCGCAGTCACTTCTGTTGAGATGCCTCATCCCATCGGATTGCGTCCAATTTTCAGCATAAAGACACGAGCCACTGGCGTGATCACTGGTGCATCGCGGTCATTAAGTTGACTTACAATCCAAACTAAAGAAATCTTAGATCGAAGAGACAATGCATTAAATTCAGTGTGCTTCTGCCGCCACATCGATCGTACCACATAGATTTGTAAAGCTGCAAAATGATCACCACAGAGACAACACATCAGTTTCCAAGTCTGAAGCATATGTCTCCCCTGCGAATGATCTCATGAGTGCGACCTGTCCTCGACGTCGTCTACCACGGTCCACATCAACCCCTTCGACATTCAACAGCATCCGTACAACTTCTTCATGTCCGCTAGCTGATGCATTAACCAACGCCGTCTGTCCCCATACGTCTTCCGCATTGACATCGATCCTCCGGCCACCCACATGGCGCAATCCAAGGAGCACTTTGACAACCTCAACATGGCCCAGGGTCGATGCAACAACCAAAGGTGTGCGATGCAAGTCGTCTCGCCCGTTCGCATCCACTCCCTCATAGCCAAGCAGCAGTCCCACTACACCGGCATGTCCTCGGCTCACAGCTGCCATAAGTGCAGACACCCGACTATCCCCCATAGCATGAACGTCAAGACCCAGAACGTTCAGCAGGATCTTCACAATGTCCGCATTACCGGCCATTGCCGCCAAAGTCAACGCAGTCTCCCCCCTCGTGGTCCGCACGTTAACATTACCCAGCTGGTCCCCCGGGTCGCGAGTGTTTGCTGACAGTAGCTCTACGTATTGAGGTAGGTCATACCACGCTGCGACATGGACGGGCTGCAGTCTGTCGAGCAGGGGAGTTGTTGCATGAAGTTGGATCGGGAAGCTTTCGCATTTCTGCAGGAAAGTCAATACCACAGAGGGTATGACGCTCACATCCCTCGCATGAATTGCCCAGTAGGTGTAGGAGTAACTCAGCAACGGATGCTGCGCGAGGAGGAAGTGCAATTCGGACGAGGTAGGCTGCCAGAGTTTAGGCAAGAGATGACGAGGGCGGGATAGTTGCGAAAAATGATAGGTTTTTTCTGCAGAGTTGGGAAAGTCGTAGTCACATAGTAACTGCATGCACGCTGATGCGATAAAAGCATTTGGACTTTCGTGAAACTCGGGGAGAAGTTTTCTAAGCGCATCAAAAGCCGTGTAATCTACGCAAACATTCTCGGATTAGGAACGATCCACGAAGCAAATAGACGAGGGCTTACGAATTAGCCTAACTTGATCACCCTCTCTATCCACGGTTATCAATCCGCAACATATGTGAGCGAGTCGGTCTTCGTGTACAATACGATCGGCGTCGAATGTGTGAGTTTTTGGGCATATTGCAACGGCAACTTTAAATTCAGCAACTGTGAGGGGCCTGCGAGCGTTGAGGAGCCAAAGAAACACCGTTTGTGCGACGAGGAAAGTATTTTGTGGTTGGCGCCTGATTCTGGATAGGGTGGCGGCATAGAATTCAGTTATTCCACTTGGCATCTCGGTCAAAGCCTCCTGCAGGTCCCCAATATGTAGGCATTGCTGTAGTATTTCCAGCTGTAAAGAGGCGAGGAGGAACCTAGATGCTCAACCGATCATAAGTGACTGAGCAACTGTGCAAGGGTGAACCACGTACATCCCGCGAGAGTTTTCCAAAATTGTCTCCTTGACCCTTTTCTCCCAACTACCCCCTGTACTATCGATAGTTCGCAACAATTCGCGAAAATGAAGGTCCCGGTCTATAGCCTGATCAATGATTATGACAAGATCATCCCGGTGGGCGGAAACCTCGACCACATTCGCCGACTTGGAGATCAAGGACTCAGTGAGCGCCGAGGAGCGCCACGTCACAAAGAGGTTACCACCCAGGGACATCAGACACTGAATTACCTCGGCCTGTGCTTCCCTGGGCGCTTCATCGAGGCCATCCAAGCAGTAAAACGTCCTCGCAAAGAGTTTTGAGGTCTCTTTCAAGAGGGCTAGTAGCTCGCTTTTGGATGGGTGAGTGCTTTCGCGGGAGTGTCTTCGGTGCAGATCCCGAATGAGTTTGGAAACGCAAGGGTGGCGCTCAAGTTGCTGACGTACGAGTGAAGCCAGCATATCTTTCACGGATATTTCGTCTGTGTACCGGAAAAAGGCCCACATGCTGCAGATCACTTCTTCGGTTGAGTCTGCGAGGTCTTGTAGGTATTCTATCACGCTTGCCCTATCCACAACATGAGCATTTGCTGAGCGTCTGCGTAGAAAAAGAGGAGGACTAACGCAAGGACGGTTTTCCCCGCACCAGCTGGAGGCCGAGGTCAGCTTCAATCGTTTCGTCCCCTCACAAGGTTGAACCACGCACGCATCCCGATCCCGAACAGCACACTTCCACCCGTCCTCACCCAAGCTTCAAACTGCGACCCACAGACAAACCACTCGCCCGTCCCACCAGCCTTCTGCGCAATGGTGTCCATCCATACAGCACGATGGTTAAGCTTGGTCAACCATTCAGCGATGACTTTCACTTCGTCCAGATCGAGTTCAGCCTCGTCCGCCACATTTGACTGCGGAGCGTCGCTATAGTTGAAGTCACCGCCTACTGCGAAAAAATTGCCCCCGTTGATCGTGAACGAGCTTGCGCCTTGGAAAAGATGTGGGCTTCCTGAAGACAACGTCTCCGATTCGCCATTTTCCATCGGTGGACTGTCCTGCCGAGAGCTGGGTCAACGTGGGCGTCAAGAGAAAGCAGCATAGACTCCTGAGCGTATACCCGACACAGCTATGTTTTGTAACCCGAATACATCAGACCCAGCGCGGTCATTTACGGCAATTACTGTATGTACTGATTATTCACAGGTTCATCGAATGTAGCCGACATAAAGGGGGGGGGGGGCAGGAAGAGCAGAGTTGAGTCGAGGAATATACGTGATGGTAGAAGGACCAAAAATAAAGTGTTCAGTTAATGGTTGTTACTAAGGCTAATAACATGGTATTGTGAGGTCCTCTCTTGGAATGACTGGATACAGTTCAAGGCTTCGTCGAAGTAAAAGTGTTTGTGAAGCCAAGATCTGCACTCTGTGATGGGTTGCACGATTCCAAGGATAGGTAAATCGTCGGGCCAGGAGTATTGAAGGAGTAATTGGGAGGATGAGAAATTTGATGCGCCCTTACGGTAACCATACGATTGGTAAGAATCCGCACCGGCAAGGTTGTATTTCCCCTCGACCAGCCGTAACACTTCTATCGACGGATCCCATGGCGGCTCTTTGAAGCAAGGTAGAACAATCCCATAGAGACCTGTCAAAGTGGGGATAACAATCCGAATGGAATTGCGAATGAAAAACGGGGTGCAGGTTTCAAAAATGATTGTATCGCCCAACGACTGCTCCCAGGCTGGAACTGTAAGGGGAACTCTTTTCCTCTGGGAAGGCTGGCGACAGTGCCGGTGTGTTGCCTGCCTCAAGTTCCATATGCTGACCTGGGTACGATACACGATCATAAGACGATCTTCAGGTAGAAGCATTAGGTTCTGCCAAAGATGTTGTCAGTGCTGAATAAGGAGTAACAGACACAAACCCACCTTGCTTGGATAAATCGAGAGGTATACTCGATCACAAGGGAATGACCCCTGGGTTTTACCGGCCCAATTTACAACAATAATAGCAGGAATAGTGGGCAAACGAGTGCCACACATGCCATAAGCAACTTTGTCACCAAGAATAGCACACGATTGTATTCCGCCGTCCGGTTCCTCGTTAAAGGATGACAACCTCTCACCTGCATAGCCCAGAAAATTCCCATTATAAACCTGGGGGTGTATTGTCCATACTTCGATGACAGTTTCATGAACCAGCGGATATACAGTTCCATAGTCGTTCCATGCCAAGACCAGTTTTAGCGACTGGGGAAACCACTGCTCTTCCAACGCTTCATGGCTTAGGGAAGTGTCATCGCGCGGAAGAAGCGGTTCGAACGACATATTCAGTGTGACTTCAACTTCTGCGTCGGGGAAGGGTGACGGAATCAACAAAGTTGGCGAAGAGTTACTTTGAGGGTTGAGGTAGAAAACACTGCCGTTCCTGGCCGAGAAAAGCAAGAATCGACCACCAGGTATGGTTCCGAGCTTCTCGAGGTCGTCTGTGTTGACCTGGAGTACTGAAATGTGCGGGGGAGAGAAAGTATCGGAGAGGTCGCGCACTTCTTTGAACCATCCGGTGATGAGCGCCTCCAGTTCGCCTGATGTGCAGTGCTCTAGAGGTTTTGGTAGAAGGAATGGCCTTGGAAAAACCATCAGGTAGTATCGATGAAGTAATGCAACCCAGACAGATCGCGTTCGCGATGTCGATTCCATGATTTTGCAACACTAAATGCACGGTCCTTGAGATGTTAGGCGCGTATGAGTACAAACACTCACGCGTCGTAGCCGTAGGATGTCGCTCCACTCGGCAGACTCCATAATAGCAATAATTAGCTCTTTTGGTAGACTAGCAATGTTACCCAGCCTAGACTATGTCCCTTTAATCAGCCACCAAAGCACCAACCCGGCATGAATCAGTACGCACTGTGGGACGTGCCAGTGAATTTTGGTGGCGACTCTCGAACCACGAAGAAACTGTGCCGACAACATAGCTAACCGAGGACATAGGTATTGTAGCCATAGTGAATGGGTAGGTACTCCACTGGATGATTGGTCAGGGCCAGCAATCGGGTAGAAAAATGACTTGTGTTGAACGGAGCGAAACTGCCACTGCTTGGCCCAGTGGAAATCCTCATGGGTCCGTATTACATAATTAATACAAAGCTCTCACGGGTCTCGGGCTTTGTCCGTATTCTGGACGCAAACATTGTACTCCTTTCTCTCTGTATAGTTCCGTATCCTGACGTGCGTTTGCAGATCTCGTGTAACCAACCGAGCCCGCCGAGCACCACCGTAACTCGGAATCCGAAATATTGCACTTGCCTCCTATAGTACTTGTTGTGGTTTGGAACGCTGATGACTCCTGGCCCTGGGAGCGCATACCCCGTTCAGTATCTACTTCCTCTTCCATTCCACATTCGAGCGGCCCTGGCCCGCACACCTATCAGGCCACAAATCTACGAGAAAATGGCAGGATGTACGTTGGCGTCCTCCACTTGAGCCTCACCCGAGTAGGGCCAGTCCTTTCGCGGAGGGCGACAACACTTCCATTGGGCGCTTGGCACAGGGGTAGCGCGCACGCTTCGCATGCGTGAGGTCGTGGGTTCAAATCCCATAGTGTCCATTGTTTTTGAACATTTTGCTCTGAACAAAAAACAAGTCGAATGCACCCGACGGGTCCCTACCTAATCTAATCTTGGAGGCTGGAGCAAGTACATAAGTTGGCGTTTCCGACTTTTGGAGGTAGGTAGGGACAGGTTGCGCAAGGTCAGTCTGTCAATCTTTCAGCGCATTGAGAGAAAACAGTGAGCGTCGTTTTCATGTCCAACCTCAGTTTGAAAGAGATCTCACGAATGCATCAAGTCCATTATTGTCTATCTATTTCGATTATAAATTAACGTGTACTAGCTACAAGACTCACTATGTGGAGAAGATACCGATCATCTTGAACATGGGCACAGCCTGCCCCTCTTCACCCAAAAGTTGACATTCGACAAAATGCGATCCTCGAGACACATAGTGGTCAATCACGGCCAGCCTGGAAGGCATCAATGTCGTCAATAAACCAGTTGGGACAATGAGGGGGAAATACATACCCAGGTTGGGGTTCAGGGATATCGGCAGCGTTCTCGATGACCTTTGCCCCTGCATAGTTATCGTCGACCCAGCATTCCACCGAGCTTCCCTCTCCGACTACCGAAACAGGCTCCTTCAAGTAGTAGATCGCGATATCGCCCGCACCCACTTGCATAGGTATGCGGATCTTACTTGTGGGAAGCGTCGAGCCCCAATAGTGTGCGGTAGTACTGAGGGAGCTGCCTCCGCCAGGAGTAGGATGGTAAGCATACCATCCAGAGCCATAGAAGAGGGAAGGCGGCAACGGATTGATGAGGTCATTAGCAGACACACAGAATGGTGCGATCTCCTCGAACGGACGCCCGGTGCCGGTCTTGGCATTGATACGTGCTGGGGGAACCTTGTATTGGGTGAAGAGGTTCGGAAGCTTGGCCTTCTTCAGTGACTGTTCGTCAGAGCTATCTTCCTTATCCCCTGGTTCTGGAACACCCTTGCGCTGTCCAATGCCGCCGAAAAGCCCGTGCGTGTCGCCAGCGCCCTTCTCGCCCGGTTTGTGCCCGGGGATTGAGTCGTAAGCGGATCCCTTGGCCACATCCCACGCAGAGCATATCTGCACCTGGAAGTATGCGACGAGCATATCTGTGAGGATCTGGTGGCCTGCTGGGCTGGCTAGGATGGGATCGACAAAGTACTGCTTAACGCTGTTAGGGTCCTGCATGTAGGAGGGGTAGAGCACAGGCTTGGCGGTGACGTGAGGGACGTCGTAGAATTGGGCAACGACGTTGTGCCAGTGGTCTGGTCCGACGAAGCCGTGGCTATCCTGTACCTGTGGCGAAAAGTGGCCGAGGATGATTACGGCGGGTTGGTCTGGACGGATGAGGATCGAGCGGACGAGAGTTTCAAAATGTTCCATCATCTCTGGCGTTCTACGAAGCGAAAGCGGTTAGCCGCGTGCTAGTACTGTAGAATCGAGGCGAGGGACATCGAAGGCGTGATTCCGAGGTATATTAGACCCCAGAACCTTGACTTCCCAAGCTAACAGCTGACTTACGGTGCATCCTCTGTGTCTAGCTCAATAATCACCATGTCGGTGATGTCTGGAAGATGGTGCGAGTTGCAGAAGCCAAAGTAGCCAGAGTCGGTCCTCCTCATGGCACCGTTGGTCAGCTCGGTCGCTGGGTGCGGGAATACAGTATTCCACCATTGAAAGAATTTGGATGGGTAGCATGTGGGTGAGATTGGATCACCACCGGCACCATGACATGCAGAAACTGGTCAGATAGATGCATGTCAGTGTCGAATTCATCGCGAAGCAGCGGGAAGTGGACGCACTAGAACCGCCAATGACACTGATGGTCACAGGCTGGCCAGCGAGGGCCTTGTTCAGCACTCTCTGGATGCGAGCACCGCTGCCCAGGTTCGAGCGACTCTGGGAGAGAGTCATAGAGCCATATTTCTCGCCCAAAGTATCTCCGGGGCCGTATGTCGGACAAAAGTCGAACGGATTTGGCCCAAGTTCTGTAATATTGAAGTAGTTCTTCGCCTTGAGGTTGGCATTGGAGTATGTGGGGTGGGTTTGCACATGTGTCGAGCCTGGTAGACCGACGAAACGGGTAAAAGTCAAGACGATGGCAATAACGAATATGATGAGCCAGATGCGGTTCGTGACGCCGAAACTGCGCTGGGCGAGGCGAGAGCCTTTGTCGTTGTCAGAGCCCATCGTCAAATGGTGGTTAGGCGGCGAGATAAATGCCTGCCCTCTGCCCTGTCGTCTTTGCATGCGACGGCGAGAATAAGGAAAGAGTCGTGAAGGTCGTGGAAGAAAGGAAGATGGCAATCTGTTATGCTTGGACTTGTCTGTGTTAGTAACTTATTTGACATGCCAAATACCAGTCCCTTCATTTTGCACTCTACCACCATTCAACCCGAACTGCCCTCCCTCGCTGCCTGGAGTGTCGACCTCGACGGCCATGGTCGCGAAATACGAAAAGCCATTTACCCACACCCATTCTAATGGCGGCGGGCTTTGGAACCAATTGCGCCGAGTGCCAGCCCCTGCAGCCTTGGCAATTGGCATATTCTTCGGATTTCTCTTTGCACGCATTCTGCCGTGGCCAACGGTGAGCAGGCCATTTATTGCAGACGTCTTGTCTGGGTATATTGGAAGTAGATGTTAACTATTGCTTCCAGGATGTCACCCTCCCAGCCTGGAGAAGTGGACATATACCCGCGAAAGTTCGCTCAACGACTAGATACCCCATACAACCTCCAACGACAAACCAACGGCGACGTATTCTGGAGCTCTTGACCACATTGTCGCCACATTATACGAAAAAGTGTACCCGCGATGCTCAACCTCTCTACGTTCAACAGGCGTTGGAACGATACAAACCCCTCATCGGTCACAGCCCACCGGTCAGCCCCAGCTGGTTCTCAAATGTGTTCGGCAAAGAAGAGGACCATTTCCAGCAGAAACGGGACCTCCAGAACAGCGACCACAAGTACTTCTTCGCTATCAACCTCTACAATTCGTTCGATGTCGTGTCGGACCTTTTCGCCACGCTTTTCCGCGTGTCGGCCATTCTGGGGTACCACAACGTGTTCGTGTCCATTTACGAGAACGGGTCGACCGACCAGACCAAGGCGCTGCTCAGAATCTTCGACGCCCTCACTCGCAGCGTCGGGATGCGCGTGATGATCCGCACCTCGACCCGTACACGAGGTGCATTCAACCACCGAATCGAGTATCTCGCCGAGGTGCGCAACTCCGCATTCGTACCCCTCCACGAGCTGCGCGACTCGGAAGGCGAGTACTTTGATACCATTGTGTTCATGAACGACATCCTACCCTGCGTGGACGACCTCCTCGAGCTCATCTGGCAAAGCCGAAGGAACAACGCTGGCATCACATGCGCCGCGGACTACATGTACCACGAGGAAATCCAAGCACCCGTGTTCTACGACAACTGGGTTGCTCGAGATATCAACGGAACAGCGTTGGAGAACGCGCCCTTCGAGCGGATTTTCCACCACCAGCCTTCCTCGTCTCGCTTCCAGAAACACCTCCCCATTCAAGTGCAGTCGTGTTGGAACGGTATCGCGATTCTCGACCCGGCCCCATTCTACTCGCCTTCACCCGTCAAATTCAGGATGGCGAAGATCACAGAGGGCGAGTGCAGTGCTAGTGAATGTAGTTTGATATGCAACGACTATTGGGAAGCCGGGTATGGTCGAATTATGATGGTGCCCCGTGTTAAATTGGCTTATGATAGTGTATGTGCCCCCACCCTCATTACAATGAACAACCGCACTAACCAACCTTGATAGCGGGTCTACGACATCATCCACCCAGCACGGAGAAACCTAACTGCAATTAGGGGCTACAAGCGTCTTGGAGGTCTCCCCGACGATCCAAGGACGGATCCTCAGGACCGTTCCTGGTTCGGTCCTCACGATCGCCTATTCGTGGAGGAGGAAGCAGAGCCTCTGGACTTTGAACATGGTCCATCTCACGGTAAGTTTATCATCCTGTTCATTGTGCCAGCAATTGGCTCATTCATCGTTCATGATAGTCTGGTGTTGGGGGTGGGACGGTGCGGGTGATCTTGACGGCCCGGACGTTGACCCTATCTGGGAGCAAATGCCAAACCGTTCGACAAGCACCGATGCTGTCGTCGTTAGGCACGATAGGAAGCTGCCCATGTGGTAGTATGTAGACCAATAGACAGTACCCGTGGACAATATTTAATAACTTGTAATACCTGTAATGCGCTAGTTCATACTACGGCTACTTGGCTATGCATATAGCAGACGCGAAACGCCATGACCATAAATGCCATGAGGCAGTAACAGTTCAGGTCAAGTTCAGGTAAGCATTGATTTGCCGACGACCGAGTACATATAGTTGACATTGCGTTTCGGTAGGTGATTCATGAAACTTCCTCGCATTCAGATACTCAAGAAGATGTTCCCTGCACCGTACGTCCTTGTCGTTTCCATATCGTTTGGCGCACGTTGTTGGATTGACCCTGAGTTTTCGACTTGTTGCCGACGCAGGCGCGACAGTCACATTGGAATCCGTACGGCTTTAGAGCCGCTTGACGCTGGGCGGTCGGGCTGTTGACGTCGCAATAGGAAATGAAAAGCTCCTCCCCAGATTTAATGGGTCGCCTGCAAACGAGCAAGACACAGAACGACCGGCTGTCAAATTCCATCACTGTGTTCGAAATACATCTAAGATAAATGAGATAAACCTGTTGTTTATCTGGAGGGAAGGCGAATGCAACAGACCTGTGGTTCACCCTGCTCCCAACGCGTGAGACCGCTGAATCGCCTTCCAATCCAACCTTCGCATCTATCACAATTTCGTGCCGATTGGTCCTGACGATGGCAGTAATGGGACCACTCCCGTCCTCCTTGTGCGAGTTAGCGAGCTTCATGAACTCCTTTCTATCTGCTTCAAGCATTTTATCCTGTACGACCCTTTGCAACGTCTTCTCTAGTTCAATGAGGGAATACGCTTGTAGCTCTTCCTCCGTCATTGCTTCGGCCCCGGGAGGTTTCTCGTAGCCGAATAGTTGCGGACACATGACCATGAAAGGTCGTTCAGCAAAGATGAGCTCTCCAGGGACTAGATCCACGGTCGCGTAGACCCCAAGACCCCTGCCGTTGTCTGTCGCCAATACCACGTGCTTGGGCACGGGGAGACGTGGAACTGGTACAGGAAAGTTTCGATCCTTGAGTAAAAGCAGCATATGTTTTGCTCTTCCTGCCCAAACGCAATTCCCATCGCCTGGATCCTCGGGTCTTCCAGCAAATGCAGGTATCTGTGTATGAGCTACCGCATCCGCTGGAGAGCCGAAGAGGGCCCTCAAGTTACGGTTGCGTTGCTCTTCGTCAATTGTGTCGATCCCGGGTTCTGGAAGAGTGAATTCCACAAGGTAACTTTAATGAGGGAATTTTCTGCTATCATCGAATATCGGACGTACGGGATTTTTTCCGGATGTCGGAGTCGATATCTAGGATCAAAACGCTGCTCAGAAACTTTGCAGCAAAAGGTCAAAAGTGGCGTACTTGGCCCAATCTTTGGTTGGTTATGTTTCTGAGGAACGCGTGTGCCTGGTGCATTGCAACCTGCCGCATCCGAGGTCATCGAACGGTGATTGCATTGCCCTGACAGAGACTCGAGGGCTTGTAGGCTCCGTTCTCTTGTCTCGATATCAGGGTCTTCACTCTGTAACAGCAGCTCGTCCAGCTTAGCATTGGCTTTAGACATTACACGGTTAATAAAACGTTCACATTCTTCATAAGCTATAGGGGCATGAAAAAAGCAGTACAGTCTTCGAATATACGACGTACTCGGAGTCGCACTGCGCTTTGTATCCCGGGCTTGATCTATTTCAAGGCCTTGGATCACACTGATTAGCAGGGCGCCGGAAGACTGAAAGAACATGGGCGATTTACCCTGAACACAGCTCTCACCGTGAGTACCATCCCCATCCAGGGACCCTGCACCATATCGCGCAGCATTGGCGCCAGATTCCGGAGCCGCTCCTTGTGCCACTGGTACGTCTTTAGGAGTAGGAGCCATGTTTGCCATCTCCGCGAGGCTCATTCCGTCATATTGGCTGAGGGGAGGCAATCCCCCGGCTGCCTTGGCTATCTTCTGCAATTCTCGAACATATGAGGCTGGGACTGGTGGTATATGCGTTGGGCCTGGGAGTGACTCCATTGTGAGATGGAAGACGGCACTGAACCGCGGTCGGTGGGACTCTGGGAACGCTCACTACCTGATATAGATACCCCACACTGGACACAGCCCACGCACCATATCTGGATTAGCCTATTCACCACTTCGTGGGATTAGAAAGACCTTCTCAGAAGGCATAAGTATGAACTGACCATGTTAGTCTCAGGATCACATGGACGATGGATTAGGACCCCCAGAAAGAGCTAGGAGAAGTGTAGCGCAGGTAAGCGCCTACCCTTTGACTTTGTCAGACCGACTCGGATGTAACATCGAAGATGGTTGAAGACCTTGATCAAGTCACTGATCCAAGAGCCGCGGACCGGGCGATTTTCGACAGAGATGCTGTGAGCTAGGAAAGAGCTCAGACTGTGCAATTGTAGTGCACGAACTCAGCAGCCAGCCTGATGTTATTGGGCCTGAGGGTAATTTGGAAAACGGTGATGGCAATGCAACTCATCGTCGTCGAGTAATTTTATTAGCCGAACCAGGATATTGAGACTGCCCTTGGTAACTCACCGGTATATGTGCTTTCGAGGAGCTTCGTGAAAAGGATAGTATGACTCGGAATAGGTCGACTCGAGACTCGAGTTGCTTCGTCGTCGTTCAAGTTCAAGCACAAGCTCGGCTGTTATTAATTCATTCATCAAGCAAATATTCGTGGTCCGCGATCCCGTACGGCGTGCGCAGAAGCTCTCGAGTCCCCTGAGGGATCGGCACTCTCTCAGTACACACGGTATTACGGTAGGAAACTGCCGTAGCCCATGTGATGGTTTGTAGATCAAGAGAAAGTACCATGAACAGTTATTCTCCTAAGCAGCAGACCTATGCAACGAATAATAGTCGATCGCGAATCCGATAATTACACTCACCCCCGACTATACTACAAAGGTGTATATTGCATCGCTACGTCCTTGTCGCTTCCATGCAGTTTGGTGCACCTTGTCACCGACGCAGGCACGACAGTCACATTGTATTCCATAAGGCTTCAAAGCCGCTTGACGCTGGGGGGTCGGAATGTTGGTGGCGCAATACGAAATGAAAAGCTGCTCCCCAGCTTTGATAAATCGCTTGGAAAGGAGCAATACAGAGAAGGACGGGCCATGAAATCCGATCCCTATGTTCGGGACACAGCTAGGATACACGAGACCGAGATCAAAAAAGGTTATATCGAGAGGAGGCCAATGCAACAAACCTATGGTTGACCCTGCTCCCAACGCGCGCAACTGCTTTCTCCCCTTCGTATCCAATCTTCGTATCCATCGAAACCCCAATCTGATTGGTCCTGACAATGCCCGTAAGGGGGCCACTCCCATCCTCCTTGTGCGAGTTAGCGAGCTTCATAAACTCCTTCCTATCTTCTTCAAACATATGTTTCTGTACAAGCTTCTCCAAAGACTGCTCTAGTGCATTGATGGCATACGCCTGTACCTGTTCCTTCGTCATCGCTTCGAGCCCAGGAGGATTACAATAAAATGTATTCTGTGACAAGACCATGAACGGGCGTTCAGCATAGATGAGCTCGCCAGGAGCTATATCCACGATGGCGTAGACTCCAAGTCCCTTGCTGTCGTCTGTCTCCTTGACCACATGCTTGGGCACGGTGAACCGGGGAACAGGTAAAGGGAACTTGCGATCACCTATCAAACGCATCATAGTTCGGGGATTTGCCGCCCATGCGCAATTCGGGTCTCTACCTTTGGGTCGTCCGATGCCGGTGGGTACGTGTGTAAAGTACTTCGAGGTTGGATGATTGATGATATCGCTGAGATATGACAGATCCAACTTTGCATCGGGTTTACGCTTCAGTACTTCTTTGTCGATTGGATCTACCGCGAGTTCTGGAAGAAATAATACCAGGACAAGCTAAGGGAGAAGGTTCCCTCCGTCCTAAACTATGGCACGTACTGGTTTTTGTTGCAATATCTGACTTGAGGCCTGGCGACTTTCCATCGAAATGGTTGGCCTTGGAGTTTTCGGGCCCTATCTGGCTCCGTCCAGCATGAGTAGCTGCTACACTGACATAGAACAGTTCGCATTCTTCAGGAGCTATAGGAAGGTGAGAAAGAGACTGTACAATTATCGAACAGAACATACTCGGAGTCGCATTGGCTTTTCTATCCTGATTGATTTCGCGATCTTTCGGGATCAACATACTGATTAATAGCGCTGCGGGAAAAGGACCGCCGCAGGCTACGTACCCTGAAGAGGGCGACTTTCTCGAGCGTTCTCTTCCTGAATAACGTCTCTGCCCACCTTGTCGCCTGCCCCATCCTGGGGGTTTGTACCGGGACGCACTTCTTGAAGCAAAACGATCGGCGACATCGATTCGACCATCATTTTAGCAGCTTCATATGTGCCTGGGTCGGGAAATCCTCCGGCTGCCTTGGATTGCTCCTGGAGGAATCGAATGACTGGGACTGGAAGTGAAAATGACATTGTGAGATGGATGACAACCGCCGCGTTCGACTGGTGGCGATATAGCCTTATCTTGATCGATCGACAAAGCAATATCCACGCTTAAGCTGAAGCTTTATTAAGTGTATATACGGATTAACCCTGGGCGCAATTCGTGGAGCTTTTCGTAAGACAAACATAGCAGTGGAGGGTCCTGTAAAAGGATGTATTACAGTATGATGGCGCTTCAAGTTGTACCAAAAAGCTCACGAAGACCCAGGTGGCTCATTATTTATGTCCCCCTTGAAAGTTCCGTCAAATAAAGGCAAGGAGCGTCGTAGATGAGGCACGAATATGACAATTCATTGTCATCTTTGCATGCGACAGACCCCGAGTGGTATTACTAAATATCTCAGAGTCTTTGTGTCGTTTGAATGCCGTGCGCGCGCTGGTCCCGACTCGGAATCAACGCGGCACCGTCAACAATTCCGAAATATAGATTTCGCCTCTGGCACTGATCTCAATCTACGATTCAGGCTTCGTTCAAATTGTAAAATACAATTGCTGTCAGCCCTAGCGGGCCAGTACGATGTTTTAAGGTTTATCCTCAGACGGGAACACATTGAGAAAACAGAACATTCCGCTAGTAAAACGCCCAATGAAATTGCAAACAAGATCAGAGATGGTTGGAGGACGTACATATTCGCACTTGGCATTTTCAACGCATGCCGTTGGACCGCGATAGATCAAACCGCCGCTGCAAAATTAGGACAATGAGAAGGCAGAGCTTGCAAGATTTACTGGCGTGAATTTCTTACCATTGACCCCACAGTCCCTGCGTGGCTACCTTCTTGAGCAGAATTATCTCCCCGGTGTTGTCGCTGGTGACGTATAGCTTGTTGCCATCTTCGTTCCAAGCCAGACCCAATGGGCGGAAGCAGCCACCTAATACGTCGAATGGCTATTAAGCCTGGTTTCGAAAACCTAATGGACATCTGAATCTTACCCCTCAGACACTGGTCTTCCGAAGAAACATCGTTGGCCAAAATCTCAGTGAACGTCGTGTTCAGGGATGACCCTGTCACAGCCCATCCTTCTGGGCCATGCTTCCCGTCGATGGAAACAACGCTGAAACCCTGTATTCGGTCATGCAAGATTGTATCAACCCTTTGCACGGAAGGAACCGAGAGTACGCACCTTCGTTGGATCGATGAATCCGTTTCCATGTACGGCAACATACAGCTTCGAATCGTTGGGCCCAAACACCAAGTCCAGAGGAGCACTGTGAGGGGGCAGAATGAGGGACAGTTTGTGCATTACCTCCGCACACCACTGGTCATTTTTTTCGCCCTCTGGAAATGTAGCAGACCTAGGTACGCGGGTTGGGCAGGGCTGGCCTGTGTCGAGAAATAGATGAGTCACCCACCAATCTCCAAGCTCAAATCTCCTATCTGTTACAGTTTTGGAGTCCCAGACATTGAAGCAGTAGGGATAACCGGCAAACAGGTTCCTTGGACTCTTCGGGTTGCTCACTGAAGTCACTCATACTCAGCACGTCGTTTGCGGAACAACACCGCGGGCGATATACTGACATTTAAAAAAGGTCTCGGATGGGTTGTCCTCTCCCAAAGGCACCATTACGTTGTCGATGAACCTGTAGGCAGCAGCGCCATTGTCTAGAGATGGCTACAATGAGAGAGATTCAAACACACATACAAAAGTCGACTCACCACCCACATGGAAGTACCCTGCCCGATCCTCCACAACGCCAACAGCGTTCGACAGTCCATAACCCAAGAGGACACCATGCGAGCTGCGATCACGGCCATGAAATTTACGCGCATTCAAATCGCAAGAGGTGCATACCTATTGTACGCCGCTCCACCTGGTGGCAGCTTTGTGATGTCGAACGCCCTGACCTGTGCTCTCCCTACCGCTGGGTCAAACGACTCGTAGTCTGGCCCATCCCCCGCGGAAACACTGATGGCAACAAAGTTGGGATTTACTTTGGAAGCAACAATCGTTCGAGTGAGTTGCTTTTCAGTAGTCATCCTTCCCAAAACATGCTGTTAAATTCAATCCACAGATAGTGATTATCCGAAACTTACCCCGTTACAAGCGTCCTTCGATTTCTGGCGGTCATAGTAACAGGGTCGTAATCCCACGACCAAGCAAATTCTCGAGACCTATGCGAAGAATCGATTGTCAAAACAAGAGCCTTGACGAGACTGGTCCTTGCACTCACGTCCCGAGCAGCTTGTTTCCTGCTTTGTTCAGATCGATGCCATGGTTGAGTTCAGCGTCTTCGATGACAACCTTACTCCGAGTCACGCAACCATTGGTGTCGACAAAGTGGCCGGTGATTCCTATGCCACGTTCCACGACGAGAATGTTCCCCCGGCGATCCAGGGTGATATGTCGGGGATTGCTGAGACCACCAACAACAGTCGCGCCCTGGAAACCGGGGGCGACTTTCAGCGATGCACTAGGGCTAGGCGCCTTGGGGCATAATGCGGTCGTTACTGTTGGTATTGGAGTAGGGTTGGCAGTAACGTAAAGCGCTGTGTAAAACGGGAAACGATAGTGGTTATCAGACACCTGCCAGCCATACTTGAATTCAACTGTACCTGGGACGATTGCTGCCAAGCAAATGGCGTGGATAAAGAACATTGTCGAGGATGAGGAATGAGGGGCGATTTGACCTCTCGCTTACTTTAGAGGGTGGGGAGGAGGCAGCCTGACGCTCTTGTATTTGAACTTTTGGCGGCTCCTTCAATGATCAACCTCGGAGATTAAGCATGCTAGATTGGCGCTACTGTCCCTCGGCCACGCGAGAACTCGAGATGGAGGATTTGGTAAAAGCTGTGTATGGAGCCTCCGAGTTGCCAAATATACACACAGTCTATTGGCATGATGCATCAGAAGGTCAATTCTGAGAACATGCATGAGTGCTGACCTTCGCTATTTCCCCATTGCAATGAATGAAGCAGGACTCAAAACAACCGCTGAGCTGCTTTACCGGAGAAAATGTTAACACGGAGCATGATAAGCTAAAATTCACAGTGCGTTGAGATTTCGTCGGGAGCGAACACGTCATCTTCCGAAGCTTCTTTGCCAAGCATGGGGTATGGTCGCAGGAGAAACACGTTGCATACTGTGTCCTATTTTACACAAGAGCAAGATAAGAATAATAGAGCCAGAGATGAACTACACCAGACGAAAACTGAGCAAAGCCGACCGTTACTAAACGTCACCCAAAGATCATACGCGTCTGGCCAGGAAAACCTCCCCAGTAGTATCGCTTGAAACGTATAGATGCCTGCCGTTCGGGCTCCATACCAAGCTAGCGGGGCGGAAACAGCCTGTATCAAGATCCGTTTAGCAACTCCGACGGAAAAGTGAAAAGAAGGAGCCACACATACCTTCTTCGCACAAACCCTCATCCCTCGTATTAGTCAAGAAATTAGTGAACGAAGAATTCGACCGAGGGTCGGCAGTTGGAACCCATCCATCTCTGGTGTAACGCCCGGGGACTCGGACAACCTTGTATCCCTATGACGCGCAGAGAGAGAATTAGTTAATGGAGCCGAAGCAGCCACCAAAAATATACTTACTTGGGCGGGAGCGCGATTGAAGCTTCCGTGTAGAGTGACGTAAAGACTTGAATCACTGTTCACACCGAATGTGATATCGAGCGGAGAGGTGTGGGGTGGAAGCAGGGCGGCGGGTCTTTGGGCGTTGGCGGCGCAGAATCCGTCGTTGAATTCACTTTCGGGTTCAATGGAAAACCTGCATGGAGATAGTTAAGTATTATCCCGTTGGAGAAAAGCGGTTGCATAGCTCACACGTCTCCAATGCGCATGTTCGAATCTGTAATCAAAGAAGGATCCCAGACAGGGTAGCAGAAGGGTGCCCCAGCGAATACATTGGAAGGATTGCTTGCCCGTCCCACTATAGATACAGTTGGTTGAAGATATGCCAAATGTGGGATAAAATGACTCACATCTGAAGATCCCTTCGGCTGGGTTGTCGTTATGAACATCGATTTGCACTCCTCCAACGACACGGAACGCATTGTCCAACGAGTTATCTAAGAAGCAGTGAGTGGTTATTTCAGCCCAAAGCTCAATATCGCATACCGATTGTGTGCACAACACCACGTTGATCTTCAGCCACACCGACACCATTTCGGATGCCAAAGCTGGACGACGAGATTAGACCTCGGCTCAGTAGGCTGTGTGAACCAACTTACCCTAGCACTCTTCCCTGGGGACTAAAAGGATTCGTCAAGGTATACTCAAAAGGTGACATAATACTAACTCACCCATTGAACACTGCACCACCATTCGGTATTCTCCTCAGATCGAAGCTTCGGATTTGTGAGCGACCAACCGCCGGGTCTATTGAGGCTCGATCAACGTTTTCGTTCGCACCAACGCTGACGACCAAAAAGTTGGGATTCTCTTTGGAGAGCACCAGGGTTCGTGTCCGGTGTGCTTCCGCAGATATACTGTAAGACAATGGTCCATGTAATGAGCGAACATGGTGATGTTGCAACAACGGCAGATCTCACCCTCGGACAATGGTACGCCTGTTGGTAGCTGTCAAGGTCCTAGGGTTATAATCCCATGACCAGACCGTGGTACTCGAGCTGTAAAGCCACGCATGGATCAATATATTTTCTACAGGGTGTAGGGAAGAACCAACCTAGCGAAAAGCTTCGTACCATCCTCGCTCAACCCGATACCGTGGTTCAAATCCGTGTCGGCGATGACGACCCGGCTCCTAGTAACGCAACCGTTGTTGTCGACAGTGTGTCCTGTGACACCCTTGCCACGCTCAACGATGAGGAGGTTGCCGCGACTGTCGAGAGTGAGCCCTCGAGGAATGGTAAGGCCGCCTAAAACAGGACCCGCTCTGAAGCCTGAGGCGACGGAGACAGGGAAGCTGGGAGCAGGCGCCCTAGCACACACGACGGTGTTACTGGGAGGGGGAGGTCTTTGCGGAGCCGGATTGGCTTTCACCAGAACTACCAAGATAAGGTAAGTAAAAGTTCTTGTGTATCTGAAATTGGATCAACATACCAGGAAGAATGAACGCTAGAGCACATGCAACTCGAGAAACCATTTCTGCAAATTATGGAGGTACTTGCCGTGTCCACGCGGAACCTTACCATTTCCTCAACCGCTTTAAAAACCAATCCACTATCTCTTCCTTCAATTTTCAGATTCAGCCAAGACATCCCGAGAAGTTGCGCGCATGTCAAGTTCCCAAATTGCCGCCACAGACTCGCAGGAAATTACTCCACTCCCCTTGCATGAAGTAATGGTTGTCGTATTTTAGAGTATTCATAGACCAGGTGGGGTATGTAAGAAGGCTGAGAATCTTGACATAACGAGAGCGCAAGAGAGCAAACCGGAGCCAAACGGTCTTCGAATAAGGGACAGAGTATCACAGAAGTGTAGTCTGCACCCCTTATTTCCCACAAACATGAGAGAGAGAAGCCAGCTAGGGTAGGTCTGCACACAACTCGAGGAGTGAACACTGATGCGAAATGGATGTCGACAACGGCATACCGAGTGCTTTTAGGTTTGACAGGGTTCGAGGATTACTGATTTTGGCGAGAAGCCCGAGTTCCGGTGTTTTAAAGAAGCTTTTAGTGTTAATGCCCCCGGACGTTTGTTCTATAGGGCGGTCAAAACTGAGTCGGGACCTAGCTAGAAAATGGTCAGCGCGATGCAGGGTCGGCATTCAGGGATAAAAAGAGATCAAGATGAGTGTTGGCGGGCTTTGGTTTGGCAAGATTGTCGCACAGTTGTATCACGTCCTGCAACAGCGTCCGGCTTCTTGTGAACGGTGCAGCGATAAGATGTGTAAAGTGGACTGATAGAAGTAAATCATTTGAAGCAGAAGGCGAGAATTGGACACGATGGTGGGCCACCGCTTCGTTTCCTGGCACGGAGGAAAGCGCGAAGCGCTTCATCTTCGAGCTCGTCGAGAGATAAGGCCAGAAGATCTAGGAACCAGGACTACGCCGGGCCCTTCAATTCAGTCATGCAAAGACTTTATCGGATAGATAGTGTGGATATAGGGAAATAGACGATCATCGGGGCGGGCTACGAGAACCTGATCAAATGACTGTTAGAATCCACCTCGAGAACCAGCCAAGAGTTACTTACTAAAAACAGAGTGAAATGGGAACAAAGCGCTCGAAATAGTCCATGTTTGAGTAAGTTTGAAAGTGCTGATAGTACATTACACGATAAGATCAAGGATACAGTTCCACTGCGCCCTTGCTTTAGGTTTCGAAATGTCTTCCTCTCTTGGGGTCTGCTTTCCGCTTCTCGACAGCTTTGCGTAGCTTCCTTTCAGGCCTGACCACGATCACAGGTACCGGTGAATGTGACAGGCAGTATCTAAACAAAGGATAAGAAAACGGTGCAGCCATCAATAGTTTGGGATTGCTTACTTGCTGATACTGCCAATTCCACCCATGTTGATTGCCATGATTCCGCGTCGGCCACGGGTGCCAACAACCAGGGAATCTGGCCGGTAAAGGGCAATTAAGCGATCCAATGAGTCCGTGACCTTCCCTGGAATGTACTCCAGGATGAGTGAAAGCTGTTGGACCATATGGATGGATTAGCATGTCGTCTGATGCACAAAGTATACACGACATACTTTGCGATTGGGATCGGCTTCAACACTTTCTTCCTGTATGGATTTCATCAATTCCCGGGCATTCTCTCTGAGGATGTTATGATCCTTCTCTATACTCGTTGTTAGCGAAGCTGTTCCAATACAAATCTAACATGAACACAAACCCATAACTTCCTCATCTAATCCCCTAAACACAATCACCTCGTCGCCGTCCTGTGCCAGAGTATCCAACGCCCATTCCAGCGCTTGTTGTCCACTTTCATCTGGGCTAGCCGCACATAGATACACTCTCGTGTTCCTCGTCCGCTTGTACCCAGCATGTTTTACTTGAAGCGTAAACGAAAACATGGATGCTTGAGGGTTCTCAAACGTATCGAAACTAACTTTCGGTGTATACGGTGTGTTAGGCATGATGGTGGTCGCGGCAGAAGGAATTCCCGTTAATGACGACGATGCCGATAGCAGCCCACTATCAATCGGTGGCGGTCGATGAGCCGGTGGATTGGTTTCTGCATGGGTTAGAGGCGGAAGCGAGATCTGCGGTTCGCCTGGAGTGGGTGGTAGCGACTGCGATCCAGATGCTGTAGGACTGGGAGGGAGCGGGACCCGCGAGACCAGTGTCGGCGAGTGCAGCTTTCGCTTGAAGAAGCGGTCGTCATCGAGGGGAGATGCCGACCTCTCGCTTGTCAGGAGTGAGGCGGGCGTCGGTGCCTGCGATGGAGAAGCAGGTCTAGAAGCTTCTCGGTTCTTGAGCGCGCTGCGCAGCGGCGGGTTTGCGTCGGTCATGTCGAGCTCGTCGTTACTTAGATGTCGTCACCGTCGTCGTCCAGAATCAAGCTCCGTAACGGAGTCATAGCGATAGTGCGCCTGGCAAGCGTGAGACACGCGGGGCAGTGCAAATGATGCGCCATCTGCCGCGCCGCCGCTGCTTCACACCCAAAAATACAAACGAAACTGCGATTCACAAAGCACTACTGTACAGCCGGACCTCATTTAACAAAGTAATAATTCTCAATCCACATTCAAGAACTCTGACAAGCTGTTGCCCCCTTGGTTACTACTCTTGGGCGGCTTAATGATAAGTTCTGCTTGTTGCCTGTAAAGGTCACGACGGTGGTCAGAAAACCAGGGCCCAGAAAAGAGTAAAGGCATCCACGTACAGCCGCATTCGCAGAAGAAGTTTGCGATTGGTTGCCTGGATGTCAGTTCCAGCCTTTATGGCCCGGGCAAAGAGCTCTGCGCGATAGTCGGTTTTCTTGGCTTGCAGGATCTACATGGCATGAATTCAGCAACCAAGTTCTCGGACAGAACAAGCCTGGAGGCACACCTTGTTCTGACTGTCCACCCGGCCTTGGATATCTCCAGATTGAATCAGACCAACGACGTGCTGCTCAACCTCCTCGAGGGTCCAACCGAAAGCAGCACTCATCCTATCCAGGCGAATGGTGGCGAAAGGTTGGAAGTATAGGACTACTGCCCAGTTTCGGATGAGATTGGTGAGGTCGTGCACATGTGATGCTAGATGGATATCGACGTAGTGTCGGGTCTAAATTCCAATTCAACATCCGAGCGGCCTGACGCTAACAAGAGACATACAGAGTATTTTGACAGCAGCTCGAGCACCGTCTTGAAATTGCTGTTAAGGTAGGCTTGGATGAGCTCTCGGATGTAGGGTTCCTGTTCCATGTACAGGCTGAAGGTAGAACTTTCCAGCAACTTGGTTTTGATCGAGGCTCGAGGGAAGGTTGCGAGAGCACACAGCGTATTATAAATGGTTATATCTCCTGGTGCAACCAACTGCAAACGACCGGGGTCAACTTCGCGCACCCATAAACGATGGAGGGACAGTATCATACCTTTGAGATCCAGTCGCCAAGGTTCTTAAGATCGCCAACCTTCAACAGAAAGTGTGCAGCCTTTTCATAGTTTCCCTGTCCCAGATGCGATAAAGCAGTGGCAAAGTCCAGTTTTGCTTGGACATCCTCACGATCGGGAACCTTCTTCTTTTGCTGTGTTCCAGTAGCACCGGCAGGTCCGTTGTTGTTGGCAGCAGATGTGGCCCTAGCAGCGTCGAGGGCGGCATCCGCCTTGAATACGTAGGTCGTGAGATGGGAGTAGTTTCGTTGCTCAATCAAGAGCTTTACAGGACCTTAGTTGGTGTGCGCAGAAGATATGTTTGATCATCATACCTCGAGAATAGAAAGGCACATGTCCAGGACATGCTGACTCGTCGTGCAGAACTCCCTTGATTTCGTGTAATGTTTCAATGAAGAGGCGTAATCGCCCAACTGTCGATAGAAATCCCCAAGATCTCGATGAGCCATCTATAATAGATAGAGTAACGTTAGCTCAATGCATTTAGGACTCCAAACGCCCCGGTACGTACCCTGATGCTCTCCTTGATCATGTTGTTCGTGTACGACTTCAGCTCAACCTCCAACTTTGTCCTATCCGCCTGGTTCCTCGCAGTCGTCTCATCCGTCCACTTCATATCCAGCTGCGCCAGGTCATACGGGCTCGGAAAAGACACACCAGAGTTCACAGAAGACTGCTCATACGCCGTCAAAAGTGTTTGATAAAGGGTCGGATCGCGCGACTGGTGGATATGCTGGACCGCCAACTGATATGCTTCTGGGGCGATGGATGGGCATGTCAGAACGATATGTATAAGCCTTTCAATGGCAGTTCGTCCTGATTGGGGCACAGTTAGGTAGCTGTTTGGGTGGCTCGGCCGTCAATCGCACCTGTGTAGTTCGAAATGTACCCCTCGAGATCGAATGGGTGAGCATCGTCCACGGGCGCGATTATGGCTTTTCGAGTCGAGGAGAATCCGGTCTGAGGTTGATGTGATTCGTCAGCGATATCGATATCCATTTCGACTGGCACAATGAAACCTGGGATGAAGAACGCCAACAAGGCTTGTGCCCACGAGTCTGTGAGGCGCGTTCAATCAGTCATTTACACCAGTCCTTATATGGAAGGTAGCCCCTGTTTCGACAACCATGTTCCAAGTACTACATGCTTTGCGATAAATCTATCAACTAGCTCAGCTGCAATAGGCAACGCAGACCTGTCATCAGGTTCTATAGTACCCTATAATACCCCACATGCACATATTGCATTCTTGAGTAGAAAATATATACACAATGCCAGGAACGAGCCATCAATTGCTGGTATCGTGCTAAGGATGCAATTCCCAATCGCAAGGCGGCTCCTATGGATTGAATTCGCGATCGAAATTTTTCCATGCATGCTTTTCGTACTCGACGATCCTGGTCTTCCGTCGTTTGGGGCTAGGGATAACGGTTAGCTGATGCATGACACAACCAGAGAGCAAGGACGTACAGAACAAGGTTTCGAGGTTCGACCAAAGCTCGCTGTTGTAAACTTTGGAAGCGATCCCTGAAGAGATTTCCTTCCGGCTAATGATACGAACAGCAGTTAGACGCAGGTTCAAAATGGCACGACGACAATTAACCAACCTTGAGCCCTCTCAAACTCTCACTCAAATCTTCACCAAGTTGCACCTCCACTTGGCTCACGGGGACCTTGTGTTTGCCCAGCTTCTGACCAGTAAGACCAGCCCTCCTGAGTTTCTCCTGCAACTGTCGGTGTTTTTCTATCCGTAGTGCTTCCCTCTCCGTAAGAAGTTTAGCATTCGTTTTCCGAATCGTTTTCGCCATCTCGATGGATGCCAGAAGCTTTTTCCGTGCTTTCTTATCTTCAAGATCTCGTTTCTAAGAGAAAAATGGGATCAGCTGAGATAGACAATACGTGCGACCCCGTGCTGACCTCTGCAAGCACACGGGCAGCCTTATTTTTCTGTGCGGCGGTTTTCATTTTGGGTTGTTTGAAAGTCGAAGGTGCCGCAGCCTCTTCCTCGCCGGACAACTCTGCATCTTCTACGGGATAATCCAGCTTCATACCAGTGGGAACAGTGATGTCGTATGGTTCGTCAGCGTCATGCTTCGCGCTGTCCATCTTGAGCTTGACCTCCGCTTGTCTTGCAAGGTCGGCAATCTTCTTCGCTTCAAGCACACTTGCTTGAAGCAGCAACTCTTGATGTGCCTCTACAGGTGGGTTGTACGAGGATCCTTGATGAGGTCTTGTGACAGCAGGGATTTCGATGTTGTCTCGTGGTTTGGAGGTGGATGGTGCCTGCAGAACTCCAGTCAAAAGCTGCCCAAGCCACGGGCTCCAAAAAACGCACCCTAATTTTCTTCTTCTGCACAGTTTCAAGACCATCAGGGATCGCCTCAGGTTCTGGCTCTTCTGTCCATGCGTCGTATGACCCACTCTGCTTCACAGCTTCGCTCAAGCCGACTATACTTGCACCAGACTCCAATTCCGCTGGATCGGCGGTGCTATTGAACGGCCCTTTTCTGGATCGCTTCGCTATCTTCAGAAGGCGGTCTTTTTCTTCCCGGCTCAGACCGGCTTTTCGTTTTTGTGATGAAGAGGTGGTGGTGCGAGATACAACGGCAGGTACCGCGGATCTCTGAGCCAATATCTTGGCCGAAGTCAACTGCGAGCTCGAGAACTTTGGCGCATAGTGTCGGACTAATAGACAAAGTCCGTAAATGCTTGAAAGCGCCATACTGAGCAATTGAACCCACCGGAATCATCGCCCTTGACATCAATTTGGAAAAGATCGCTATCCTTGGCTTTGTGAAGTGCAGTTCTATTCGAAAATGAGTTAGCATAGTTCGTGATCTTTTTTTTCAGTTAGCACACTCACCCCACGACCCTCTCTTCTGTGCGAATCTCCTCTAATCCCTTCTCGACCTCCTCGATGTCGACATTCTTCCTCCAGGCTTTTTTCCCTTTGCGGCTGGTTTGGTTGTGTTGGGCAGGAGCCCCAATGGAAGAGCCTGACGATTTCTTCGTCGTTGTATCTTTTGTGGCTTTCGCTGCCTGCGTCTTCGATGTTGAAGCCTTCGCCATGCTGGGGTACTGAATGAACCTCGAGTCGAGGAGAAGAAATTATTGGTCTCGAATTAGAAATGGCGTGGGAAGCTTGAGTGTCCCTGAGCCGCGGGTTCGATTCTCGCCAGAGCCTTTTCTTTCCCTTTCCCTTGGTCAATTATGCCCCGCGAATGATCAGGGATGCTCTGCCAGCTGAACTCTGCCTCGAAAAGGCACAGAATACGCGATTTTTCAGGAGGGCTCGCATGTCATCAACCCATGGGTAGCTCCTAAATTCCCTTGTCAAGATCCCCAATAAGCAAGGCACGTAGTATTATTAGTACTACCTGCAACGCAGGGCAAAATTTCATGTTCTAACAATATCTGTAATTTCAGGACGAAAGTATTGGGGCTATAAAATAACAATGCTCTGTCCACCAGTGTCTGTCTTTCGAAGCAGTTCCTGGGGGTTGCCTCGAAACCGTGCATGCACAAACCCGTTCGCAACGATGGCTTGTCTGTGAATCCCACTCTTCAAACTGCAGGTTTGTTACTAAACTTTACTCGGGTAATTGATCAGTCGCTCATACTGCCAAATAATATCCAGGGACTATAGCCTTGCTTACCTTTCATGGAGCGCTTGAAACCATTCCTGAACCTTTGAGTTCCCGGGACGTGTCTTGTTCTTTCGATCCCCCTTTCATGGCTTCTTCTCGCAATGAAGGAGATCCACAGGGGCAGAGGTCGCTAAACGAACCCCTAACGCCGTCAACTCGCTACGACCTATACTCCCTTCCAACCGAACTTCTTTTCGCAATCCTCGAACTTCTGGACGATGAATCTATCTGCAAAATTGGGCAAACCTCCCAGACATTCAACCATCTATCATGCTCAGTCTTCCTCTTTCGCAACCAGATGCAGGACGTTCTTGCAGAGGGAAGGCTGAATATTCAATGGACTAGTTCAAAGGCGACGTTAACGGTCCTCCGAAACGCGTTCTTCCTCGCCAACCTCAACGAAATTCATTACGACTTTGTTCCTGGCCCCCAGCGATTGCTGCGTCAGACCCTTGACCTCGATGCCCTCGTACAGCGGCAGCGAGGCGTGCATCGCGTTGAAATCGATTTCTCCGACATTGACAGCTTCTGCGTTGGGCGGGCACCAGAATACGTGGATAGACAGTGTGGAGAGGCTTGGATCCCAGCCTTCATGGATCTGATGCGGCATATCGCCGGGCATGAGTGCAAGGTCGTCGTTGTGGCGAACGGCGAAGAGTTGGGCAGATACCTGAACGAATTTGCCAAGCTAGAGGAATACGTGTATGATCATGACCCACAAGGGGGTCTAGAAGGTTGGTGGTTGGTTTAGGGTATACTAGCTCTACCGTGCTGAATGGAGTTTTGCTAGCGTACCCTATCGTTAGGAAAGGAAAGAAGAAGAAGCGAAGCCTTCGGTCTCTCGGGTCCTGGATTCAAGCACGTTTACATCCACGCAAGCCACGGACATTACAATCCGCAGCAGAAAGCACAACGAATACAGATACCGCAATCCCCCAACCAAGACACCTACGCGACCTCGAAGACCAACCCGAAGACGACTTCAAACCTCGCTCAAGCATTCCCGGGCTGGAATCCATCACTTTGGGCTCATCGTTGATGTTATACGACGGGTTTTACCATTTCACAGCCGATCTTCTGCAGGCCAGCGCCCAATCACTCTTCGAGTTAAATATCGATTGTCAATCAGATCTTGTCCCATTGTCTGGGTGGAAATCCTTCTTCACATCACTCGAACTCCCTCGCCTATCCCATATCAGCATAACATCCTCCTTCCTCTTGGAAACTCCCCTGATAAGACCCGAATTCGTCACATACTTCCTCGCTCGTCACCCCTCACTCACTGTCGTTCGTATCAATGGTCCATTGGACCCCCGCCTCTCCTCATTCTTCCTCCCTAAGGCTGCCATCCTACCAAAACTCGCAGTCGCAGCTGCCCACCCTCTCTACATCTCCTGGCTCATGAACCTGCGAAACAAACTTCCAAACCTCAAAGAAGTCATGCTTCTGTCGCAGGACCACCAAGCGTTGAGCGTTCCTCACCATATGATGGACGACGCTTTGCGCTGTGTGGCGGAACACATGGATGTACATCATAAAAGCCCTCACTCTCCTGCGATTCCTTTAACGTTGGGCATCCGGTTCACGACTTACGGGAATCTCGACGCCTGGTTTCGAAGTCACCTGTTACGGAACACCCAAACACAATGCGGTGCAAGCGTCCTCGAGCGATTGGTGTCGATCAAGACCGTCCGCATCAGCTCTTTCTTCCTGTACCGGTTCGAGGAGGACAGGTTCTGGCTGCTGTTGCGCTTCCTGTCGTTCTTCCCGCAGGTAGAAGCGCTGGAATTGGTTGATCAGATGTCGCATCTGGATGGCGAGCCAGACGGTGGGGAGTTAAAGAAGAAGGTGAAGGCCGTCTGTCCCGGGATTGGAAGAGTCGTGGTCAATGGCGACGCACTCAGGGGTTGAAGATTATGATTATAACATTTCTTTGGGGATTTTGAAACAGGTTTACCCTTCGAACCCAATATTTTCCGCACCAGGCAATCTATTCACCCATCCTTCGACCTGTGTGGCCCAGTGTGGGCGACCATATAAGACATGTTTCGTAAATTTTTGTAGTGGTTTCGATGTCCAAATGTTTATGACATTCTACACGTCACAGACTCTAACTAAAACAACCAGTAATCCAGAAACGAATTCAGCAAGAATCCGCTGGCTGTCCGCACTGTTGATCTTTTGTGCCACTTTCCAAATATCGTAGACATTTGTAATCCTCCATGAGCTCCCTAATAGTGGACCAGGCGCCTTTTATGAGCTCATCTCCTGGTTGGGTTTGAACTGTGAGCGTCTTGAGGTTGGGGAAAAGTTTGGCGAGAAGCATCGGGATTCGTCTATATTCTTCCGGGCAGAAAGGTGTCGTCCGCAATTCGTTTATCACCAAAGTAGAGAGAGCAGGGGCAGGCTGATCTTCTAAAGAAGCCAGATGGTCCACAACCTCCGGACATCCAAGTGATGAATCGACGGCAACCTGGAGAGTTTTCATCTGAGTTGCGTGCACAGAGACATGCTGCAGAACTGCGAGTCCGAGGCCAGTACACCAACTGTTGGGTAAGCGCAAGACCCTCAACGGTTTTCCGTTGCCTTGCTTCATCAATAAGGTCAGGAAAAAGTCTTCGCCCCGATTCACAGAGTCAGTGAAGATCGCTTTGTCACCTGGTGCATCGAATTTTAAAACGGCGAGCGAAGGCAAAGTGGTGGCGATCTTGTGAATAGGTCGGATGTCCAGCTGCAGGCATGATTTTATTCTGAGTTCATCCAGAGATACGAGACCGTTGGCCAAGTATTCCGCAAGTTTCTGCCACTCCGATGACCTGTCTAGTTGCCTGCTGTCCGAGCCTGTGATTTCCAACACCAATTTTGTCACGCTGCGCGGCTCGGCAAGCGTGAGCCATTGCAAGGCATCGCTACATTCCCCAACCAATTTGACCAATTTCGCTGCCGTGACAGTCACCAAGAGCTTGAGGTGGCGCCGGGTGTACAGTAACAGCATAAACTTCGATTCTGCCTCTCCCTTTTGTCGGAAATGTTTGTACGAGTCGAAGTTGGCGGGACTGTAATGGAGGTGCATCTCCAGAGATCGAAGTTGATCTAGCTGAGCGATATCCGACCATGGCATGTCCGTGTCGTCCTGTATCATATGCCAGAAGACCAGCTTTGTAATATTTGGGGAAGATTGCAGGATGTTGCGTAGAGCTGCTTTTAGCAACCCAGGTAGGGAGTCAGTGTTTCGACCGGAAAATTCGACTTCAAGAAGAGAAGGCGAGGAAATGGCTTCGAGGAGTGCCATGTTGTCGGCTGTGATCTTGTCTTTGTAGATGAGCTTTCCGAGGGAAGGCAAAAGTCGGTTATCGCAGCGTTCTTGAAGCCGTGAGAGTGCAGCGAAGACTTGGGGGGAGACAAAATTATAGAGGCAATCGTCCGAGTCCGAGTCACTGTCCCATATGTTGTCCGCGGGTTTCAGAGTGTTTGAGGCAGTGATTTGAATTATCCGCACTCTTCGAGCATAAACATCCCAGCGACCCAACGAACCAGGTCCGGGCAGCTTTCGGCTAAGGAACTGAAACAACATCACCTTCTGAATACGAGGTCTTTGAAAGCACGACTCACATAAACACCGTTTACTACGTTTATTCCCGGAAGAAGCCCAACGAGCGGGGCGAGCGAATATATCTCTCTCCAAAGGTAGTTTGCGATGACGTCGAAAAAGGCCTTCGAGAGAAGCATCAACGATTTTAATCGCCGTCTCTGACTATGTAGCTTGTCATAGATTGCTAGGATGTCCGCATGGACGAATTCGCAGATGATGCTGAGGAGATCTGCACTCAGAAAAACTCTATCCGACGAACGTCGTTGAAACATTGCATTGTAGCCAGGATCCGGTTGATAATCCGAGGGATTTTCCATAGGGCTATATTTGACGTCCATATTTCGGTTATTAGAGGCAGTGGGATATATTTCGTCCCAGGAATACGAGTAGCGACAGGTAAAGACTCAAGAGTCAAATTAAAATGGCAGCTTGGAACGTCACGGTTTTTGGCGTGACTGTGACGTGACGTTGTTTGATGCAACCGCTTATATAAACACCGGTGCTTAATCACAGGCTGCAAGAAACCCAAGTCTGTACGAATTAAGTACTTCCTTATTATCTGTGTTTTTGATGCGCGACACTTCCAGAAGTCCAGACGTTTGAAGAGAATTGTTGTAGATTTGTTCAACTTTTTCTTGATCTCCGACTCGGAGTCAGCTTTTTCTAATTTTTTTTCCATTCTACCTTCGGACCTCACAGAAGAACTGCATTTACATATCCAACCGGGAGCCCGGATGCTATACTTATATGTGACAGAAGTTCGAAAGATGCTACTAGTCTGTGTTTTTATTTTTATGTGCTATAATAATCACTCAACTTTCGAAGTTTCTGGCAAAAGTTCAAGTCAGCACAATGTGGCACATGAGGTGAACACTGAGGGAACAAAAACCAAGCGAAAAATGCCTCCTTTCGTCCTCGAACGGGGATGTTAGCTTCTATACTTCCATATGTTTCAAATTGTATAAGGAGGTGCGACATGAGCCTATGCACGGTGACTGGTTTACTGAGATCTCGCGAAGTCGATTTGGGTCGCGATGTGATGCCGGCCCAGTTTTCAGGCGAATGGTCCAAATTGACATTGAAATGACGGTTGTCGATTATTGGGGAAGTCATTCTGCACTAGCCGACTTCAAAACATCAGCCTCTGCGGAGTCCTATGACGCAGTGGGCAGTCGCGATGGAATTTCTTGGTCGTCGTTTCGTATAAAGCTGACAGAAGCATCCTCACCCTATACTGAGTACTCTCCAGCACTTCATCTTGTCCTCTTCAACATTGATAAATCATCGAAATGACTGCCGCAGGATTTACCATCAGCTTCGTAGGTGAGTGATATGATGCGGGGTCCATTGAAGCGGCTCTGGATTATGACCTTCTCTTCCTGCTGCACATAGGGCAGTGCATCGTCATTACGGGTGGAAACAGAGGAATAGGTCATGCCTTCAGCTGTGCCATGGCCAAAGCAGGCGCGAATATCGCAGTACTCTACAGGTCAGTCTGGTGAAAGTTAGCTTTTCTGTGTTCGTAGCAGTTGACGTATTGCCGATTTAGGAGCTCGCCAGACGCCGAAGAGGTGGTCGCAAAAATCGGGAAGCAGTTCGGGGTAAACGCCAAGGTATTTGTCGCGAAGTTGATGTTCAGCACACATGGAACTTACCTTTGATCACTAGGCCTACAAGTGCGATGTCTCTGACACAAAATGTATCAATGATACTATTTCAAAAATCGACAAAGAGCTGGGACCCATCACCGGCCTGATTGCTGTCAGTCCGCTAATACTCCTGGCCGATGAATCTTAGGCGCTTATGGGTTTTCATTATCTTAGAATGCTGGCGTCTCTGTCGTCAAGCCTGCTTTGGAGCTGACCCAAGAAGACTTCAACAAAGTGTACGACGTCAATGTCTTCGGCGTCTTCAACGTATCCAGAGCGATTGGACAGTGAGCGTTCACCTTCTTCATCTTACTATATACCCTTCAACCGAGATCCGCAACAGGCTCTGGATCGAACGAAAGCAGAAGGGATCTATTGTCATTACCTCTTCCATGAGCTCCCAGATCATCAACAAAACCGACAGCAAGAACCCACTTACTCAAATCTTTTATAACTCGTCCAAGGCCGCTGTTTCCAACTTGACCAAGGGACTTGCTGCTGAATGGGCACAGCATGGCATCCGCGTAAACGCACTGTCTCCGGGATACGGTATGCCAGATTGAGCGCGATAGCTCTACTTCGTCTCACCAGTTTTCTCTTGGTAGTCAACACGGACCAAACTGCTCACATGGACAAGAAAATCCGCGACTTCCAGGCCGGCCAACTGCCTCTTGGACGTTTCGCACAGGTCAGTCATTAGCTTATCTTTGAAAGTATACTTACACTGCTGAATTCACCTCCTTAACAGCCGGAAGAGATGACTGGTCAAGCCATCCTCCTGCTGTCCGACCATGCAAGCTATATGACTGGTGGGGAATATTTCGTCGATGGGTGCGTTATAAGCCATTTTCACATGTGCGCTCTGAATCTGAATGGGTTATCATTCAAACAGCGGCCAATTGGTCTATTAAGAGCACCATTTGATACCATATACCACATCCATTACAGCCACATAGTCGGCTCATTGATAAAATATCCGTTGTCCATTCTGGAGTGGTGCATAAACTATGTAAACCCATGGGTTTACAGTCTGAGGCGTGCTCCTCTGTTTCTTGACGTTTCTCTGCTGGCTCAAGTCACAATTTCACTCAACTCAAACTCGGAGTCCGAGTCCGAGCTTTTGGTTGACGACCACCGATGGCTGTGTGCATCAGCGCCATCAGATGATGTCGGCAGACTCCGGACAGCACAAAACGGGCGCAACGACATTCTGGTCCCTTGTCCGGTACCACCATCGTCGTCACATATAACTGCTGTGCAGTCCAGGCTCTATTCTGTGAAAATGCCAATTCGACCCGCCCCTCTCAAGCTTAAGTGTAAGTATCTACCGTTTTATTTGAATTTCTGCGACTAATACGGGGCTGTTCAGATGACAACAGGTTCCCTCTGCGTATGTTCAACCGGATTTGCTTGAATTCAAGGCGCTGATTGCTTGCAGCCATCCCCTCTGCGAAGAAGCCAGTCAAGCAACAATCCTTCTTTGCGACGTTGTATAAAGCCAACTGGAAGAACGTGATCATAGCTCGTATGTTTCCCCAATACTGGAATTTCGCCACGTGCTTACCCCATTGTCAGTCGCTGGCTTAAACGTTCTGAGATATGCTTATGCGTGAGTTTCTTTTTGGCTCTTGCTCTGCTCACCGGACAACATCTGACGCTTATGTCCTAGATCTGTTCGTCCCTCTTAACTTCAGGCTTTGGGTCAACTTACTAACTCCAGGGCCCCTATAGTACAACGCTTACGAAGATGCAAAGGTAGACCTGACGGAGCATGCCTCAAAGCTCGCGACTGTGTCCATCGCGCTGTGCGTGATGTACGCGGTTGCTGTCACAATCGAGATATACGGTATCATCGGCGTATCAGCAGTAAGCTACCCCGTCATAACATACCTTCAAAACGCAACTGACCCAGTCCTAGAAAACAATGGTGCTCACCCGTGCCTATGCGTTCCTTGCCTTCATTTCCGCTGTGTTGGTGACAACGGCCAGCGTTATGAGAGCGGCTTCATTCTTTTTGAACGCTGTATGTCATCTGACCGCCCATCCTCGAGTGGATTCTGACAGCCTTAATCCAGGAGGAACTTATGTATGAATGTGTTTCCCTGGCTCTTACGGGTCACTCGTACACCAAATCCAACTTCGTAAGCTCTTCGCCCCCTTTTCCCGCCCTCGTGTCGCTTATGACCTCACAGCGCGGCCACCTGTGGCCCGGTACCACCTCACCCGTCGGACTTCGTCAAGCCCGCAAACGTGAGGCATTCTGCTCCGCAACACCAACAAATCTAACCCCGCTTGCCATAGAATGTGTCAGCGCATGGACTCAAGTTTCATGGACGCAGATCGTGGCGGTGTTCATCTTCGGCTTCTTCCCAGCCATGATCCACTACCTCATGGTCTACACTTACTACCGTCAAACCACCGACGCCTCCCATTCCGCCTATCTCATGAACTACCAACCTGTATCGCAAGGTAACCCGCGCCGCAAGCAACGAGAGCAGCGGAATGGTGGCTACACCCGCGTGGCCAATTCCACCGAGGGCGATATGCCCCAAACCAACCCTCGCTCTGCCCGTCGCCGCAACAATAGGGCCGGGAACGGAAGCGTGGCCATCGGTGCTAGTGCAGCTGCTCCAACTGCTGCAACCTCGCGTGGGATTAACCGACCTCACCGACCTCCTGCACTCACACAACTGGAAGGCCCTATCTTCACTCCTCAGAAGGGTATCATTCTCCAGAGTGCCTCCATGATGAGCTCGTGGCTTAGCCCTGGCCCGCCAACCTATGGTGTCAACCTTGCCAATAGGAACATCATTGGTGGGATTGTGTCGAGCTGCTCCGCAGGATTGCGTTCCGCGAGGTATGACAAGTTTGTGTAAATTGTTTGTTTCTTTTCGACATACTCCGTAGGATGGTACCCCGGATATGGATGAACACTTTTAGTTTGCTGTAACCACGCTCCTTTGTATCTTTTCGTTTGTGACAGTCGCTCTTTGCTTGAAATATCAATATACGCTATCATTCCCTTTCTCCCTGGGCCTGAATGCCCAGGATCGACGGTTGCAGCAAGATATCATATATGGCCGCCTGAATTTTCGCCATTGGGCACTTTGACAGTGATCGTCGAGTCTTGCCAATTGTATGGCACCCGCTTCGTCCCCCACAATCAGTAGTCACAATTTCAACACGACCCTCTGCATGTTCATCGAGATGCTAAACCACGGTTCATAATGGTCCTGCAGAGAGCAGCAAAGCGTTGCGTAGAGCTGACAAACATAATGCAACCTAAGTATATCCAAGGTCGACAAAGCGCTTTGCACTTTCCTATGTAATACAGCTGCTAAGGATGGCTAGGTTGCCATTTGTAGAACCGATCCAGGGATAAATTTGAAAATCCTTGATTTTTCACGACCGAGAAAGACCCTTTTCCACGAATAATACAGAAACAGGAAACTCGAATAAGGATAAAAGCGATGGGGATATTTGTTCAGAGGCAGGGGAATAAAGATATATCAGAATTTGTATAGCAATGAGAGAATTAAGCGGGTGTTGAATGCAAGCAGACTTGATAAAGGACCGTCGTGCGAATGCGGACTTGCAGCAATCGCAATAGCCGAGGGAGAAAGGACAGGATTTGAACGAAATGGTCGAAACACGAATGGACCGCCAGAAACTATTAGACACCTATAACCCTGGACACCACACCCCAACCTCACCACGCCTCCTACATACGAAGGCCTCATCCACGCACAACACCCACAGTGATTTCCGGCCCTCCCACCTCCCCAACCTCTCTAAACTCCTTATACCCACCCAACGCATTCACACACCTCTCCCACACCCACTTGGTGAGCGCCAACACATCGTCATCCCCCAGATCCTTCCTCACATGAACCTCAACTGTCACCACTAGTTGGTCAGTCTGTCCCACCCCCGCCGCTGTTTTCCTAAACGCCGACGGGCTCTTGGTGGAACTGGGAGAAATAGTGGCAGCAGATGTGGATGTATGTTGGAGTGCAGCGGTGCTTGCCGTCAGTTGCCAGACATGCGGTGCAGAGAGGTGCACGACGTGTGGGTGACGCTCAATCTACAAAACAATGGTTTCGTCAGTGGTTTGTCGGAAGCACAGTAAGTCTTGAAGGAGAAGAGGGAAAGAAAAAACATAACATACCTCTCGCATCGCTCTCAAAAACGACTCAATCTTCCCTGAAGGCAATCCACGCCTGGGCGAGGTCTGTAAAAGAACGGCGCCGAGAATCACGCATGCACGATAAGCCACGTTGAAGGTGAGCACAGCGATGACTGAGGCGAGAGTGAGATCCGCTATGCGGTGATGTTCCCTGGTTACATTCGGTTAATAAGCAAATGTCAATTTTTCTAAGGAAAAAGAAGAGCATACGAAGGGACGGTAAGGGCGACGGAGAGAATGGCGACGCAAAATAGGAGAGGGCAAGCGACGTAGGGGTTAGAAAGGATGATAGCAACGGGATGTGTTGGCGGTGGTTCGATGTAGTGTGTATTTGGTTTGGATTGTAGTGACCGAATGAGGGACTGTATCGAGGGGAGGCGATTACCAGCCACTGATATAACCATGAATCAGTACAACGAAGAGAGGAGAAACTTGAAGCCATACAGTTGACTAGCTTGGTATTGTTGTCGTAAAGAATTGCTGTCGCAAGGAGCGAAATGAGTGTGAGGAATATCACGAAAACAGGAAAGTTGATTCTGTGAAAGGGAAATATTAAAGTCGACTGAACGGATGTTGTCAAGTTGAGAACCTACGCAGCATGAGCTTGCTCGTCTCCACTATGGTGGTGATGGCCCTCTCCTCCAGCACTTAGCAGCAGGTGCTCGACAGTCTCTTTGCAGACATAGACGGACGAAAACATCAGATACACCGCTTGCGAAAAGATCAAAACTGTTTCCAGTCGACCATTGCTGCATGACCGTCAGTATCATGAGTGCATTGAGACATATTGAATACGTGCCCGTACGGCCTCCGAATCTTTAGCCGCTCCATCTCTTGAGCTGACCCACTCGATGAAGCTAACCAGCCGGGAACGACCCTGCTCACGGCAACACCAAACGCGTCGAATACGATCCAATACCCCAGCCCTGTGCAAGACAACGAACCAATCTGCTGCCCAGCGACCCACATCCACGCCCCAAGTAAAAATTGTCCCAACCCAAACGCAGCTGCACGCGTGGAGATCACTTCAGGCTGTGATGCGCTGGTATCCCAGGTCGGCGTGTACACCTGACTACTTGGCGTCGCAGGAAAAGCTCCATTCGGTTTTGCCGAATCTGGGAACGCGGACATCGGTGCCCAAGGCGATTGTGGCATGGGCGTTGGCTGCGTGTGCAAATGCAGCTCAGGTTGCGCCCCATCAGACGTCGTAGGACCCGTTGGATCCAGAAAGCTGAAGAAGTTGTGTGATACAGAGTGTTTGTGGTGGTGACCTCTGCGCTTGGGTCCTCGGGGAAGGGAGAACTCCTGATCGTCGTCAGCCGGCCCCGCGGACAGGTCGGAACCTTCAGAAGCAGAGGGCGGCGGGCGTCCTCCGAACTTGAAGCCTTGACCCAGTGGTGTCAGGGGTACTTTTGCTCGTGAACCAGGGATGTTGATGCTGGAGCCGGCTGATGGTATGGTACTGACTGGGGCTTCATAGTCGTTGGGGATTTCTAACTCCTGTCCGCCGTCTTCGTCGATGGTGCTGTGTGGTAGCGAGCCTGGACGAGGGAAGAACACGGAGAGATTGCGCGAATGCATACGCGAGTGACGACGCTTGTGTTGGGCTGCCGTGGTTGCTGGGTTCGAACCATTTGTCGTTGGTGGCCCTGAGTCAAGCGGAAGGTATGGGGACGTAGGCGATGTTGGAGACTGCATGTACTGGTTATACATCCCGCCAGGAGCGGATTGTGCAGATAAGAGGCCAGGAGAAGGGGGTAAACGGTTGTGGTTCGGGTTGAGAGGCATGTTGGGTAGAGTTGTGGAAGAAGGTAATGCACTGGAATGAATGGGGGAATGAGGGAATCCGTTGGTGTGAGCAAGAGGCGAAGGAAGTGAAGGAGAGTAGGTTGAGGCTGTTGATCGCGTTCTCGAGTGACCATTCGGGACATTTATTGCCGGAAAAGAAGGACGATATGGCGATGGTTGTTGGTGCCCATTCACTCCATTTGTTTGTGGCATGGTGAAAGTGTTACGGAGAGGACTTGAAACGGGAATTCCGTTCATATGTCCTGCCACTGAGGCACTACGACCGTGTCCTCGACGAAGAGGTGGTGGGACTCCGTTTCGAACTATTCCTGGAGACTTAGATAGCGACGCTGGTCCAACAATCCCATGTGCCGAACCGTGCGGTTGAGGGTCGCCATCTTCCGGTGGTGTTGATACTACGATGATGTTATCCTCGCCATCCTTGCTTGACTTGCGATGCTGTATGACCTGAGGTTGCGTTTCGATAGGAGCGGGCATCTTTTCCTCGCAAATGTTGAGCCAGTTCGCGTATAACTAGTAGGCGTTGCTAAAGATATTACACGTCAGTCTCCAGTTAAGCCGACCACATAACTACCCACACTTGGATCCAAAGGTTGGGATAATTTCTCGTTCAGGAACAGTGAATTGCCTTGATATAGAGCTGAAATATATCATTAAGGGTCCAGCTCGTTTGGCGCAGTGAGCAGAAAGCGTACCTCTGAAAACCGATCAGAGGTTTCCGCTTCTGAGTGTTGAGTAAATGCCCGAGATATCGTGTCAACTGGCCAACGCTTGAGGCTCCTCCTGAAGTTGATCCTATATGTCAGATAACCTATCCAGCTGAGGGTATAGTCGCGTACGCACTTGAATTCACCCGAGACCTTGTATCGCTGCTGAAGGTTGGAGATACTGAGTAAATGTCGAATATACCGTGTTTCGGAACGCTGTGACTGTCAACTGCTCGGTGTTGAAGCGGTATTCCTGGAGATGCTGCACGTCAATCATTCAATTGAGCTGGCCATATAGTTTGATACCCACTTGAATCCAAGATTTCTGTTCAAGCCTCGGTCTGTCTATGAAAACTACAGCTGACCCTCCGCCGGAACACTGAGCGTTTCAGAAACAAGAAATTTCTCGATCTAAAATTGAAATCCAAGTTGGAGTCAACGTTAGTATGACAGTTTCACTTCGAGCAGTGAGCAGAAAACATACCTAAGACAAGGGAACCGTCTAAACGCTGTCGCCGCTGTGGCCTTCGTTGAGCAGCGGTGCCAGTGAGCTCGAGCGTCGACGTCGGCGGTCGCCGAACAATATCGCTCCCACGTGACACTTCAATGCCAAGCCGGTGACCGATGCGGTGGCCTCCGACTTCCTTCCATCTCACCACCTTCAAACCTGGTCTGTAACTCAGTTTGTTGGCGCTAACGAAGAGAAAGTATGGTGTCGAAGGCATTTGAGCATCTCATGCTCAAAAGATGACTAGCAATAACTACCAGTGACGTTTTGCTTCGCAACTCCGACATGCTTTCCCGCTTGGAATAAGTTTGTATTTAACGACAGGTATACCATCTGCTGTTGTGGGTCTAGGCAACCCTAATACTCTCGCTCGCTAACGTATTGCGAGTTCTTTCTCGGATCAAGAGAACTTGCAACGTAGCACCTCCGACACAGTTTCCTTTTGCGAACCCTCAGTTCACAGAGTGCCGTCGTTGAACATATTAGGCTAAGTATATACCAGGGAAATATTAGCTCTGTGAACTGAGAGTTAGTCCAACCACACTTTACCATACTGACATGTGTGTTAAGTCATGAGTAAGGACCCGTGGCATGCTTTGAGCTTACCCGAAGCCGGCGCCTAAGCTCTCCCGAAGCCGTGACATCGCACCGCTCACTCCTTTCAGGACGCACCACCAATCATTTCTCTATGTAGCACCTCCTTTGATTGATTTTGCTTCTCATTGCTAGGAGCTTCCGGTTAGCTATGGTTAGCTTGACCTTGACCGCCGACATCGCGCGACAAACCGTAATAATTCAAGGCGCAGTAACGCTTACACAATCGTCTGCATCACAATAATAGTCGCCACTGTTTTTGCATTTGTCTGATCAGCTGTATTTTGAAAACCCTGCACCTGCCATCTGAAGGCGCTGCAAGGATTAATGCTTTCTTTTATGTTTTGGATTGGCCCCTGCAGCAGACATTCTACGAATATTTCTTTGGGCCATAAAGTTTCACATCCATGAATGAATGTATCGACGCTGCAGTCCTGTGCCACTGTCTACTGGTTTGAAACGTTTCATTCCAACTGAAGTGTTGATTCTTCTAAAGAGGCAACCAATGATCTGAGCCGCTGAACCTCATCATATCTTCTGATCGACTGTTCCCGTTCTAATATTCCGTTCAGAGGATCACAATGGCTGTAACATACGGGGATCAGATTGCGCTGGTTGACCTCTCTAATGTGGGGAGTGGGTCTGTTTTTGACTCCTGGAGGCTCCGTACATGTACACAGCACAGCGCAGCGCTTGCTTAACCTTTATCACCGTCTCGGGCCTCTTAGCAGCGGCAAGACTGGAGTCGACACAGGACGTAAGATCTACTATGGCACTCGATCTGGTTACCCAACAAGGCTACCCGATACGAGCGTGGATCCAACTCGAAGTGAATGTGTAGTGTGGACAGACGCCATTTCATCAGATAGTTGTGATGGGCTTACAGCCGCTTACCAGTGGAGATCCCTGGGTACAAATGGACTGTGTGTACGTGCTTGCAGCGGTCTGGCTGCTGCCGCGAATCTGTCCAGTCAGGAGGAGAAGATACGAACATCGGTAAATTGTATCGACAATTGCATGTCCTTTCTACGACGAAAGGTTTTAGCATAAGCTCGGACAATATTCCAGGAAACTATACATCTTCAAGAGACCGAAGCGTCCGATACATCAGGACATTCTGTCCGTCTCACTCTGACTGATGCGTACCGCTCGAATCATGAGAGTGAAACAGCACAGACCACAGCGACATGTTTTGATACATGTAAAAGAATATGTTATTGAAATGGTATCCTCCGTCCCTGGAACGCGCGAGAAGAAGCACCATGCGTTCGGTTGACTCGGCTTCTACGTGCACACACACCCGCAGAGGTTAGAACCCGAACCCTTCAGGTCGTGCTACGCCCCTGGTAAGCTCAAAGAATTAGCATATATTTGATATTCTCCCTTCCCACCTTCTTCTCACCTCAGTCATTACAAGCTACGATAAGGTACTCCGGAACTGAGTTACTCGGTATCTTCACACATCTCTATAAGTCGCCGAACTAGGCATTACCGGACCCAACACAAAGCAGCTCGACAAATGTGCGCCACGTAACGAGGGTGATGGTCTACAGGACCAATGTTCTGAGCAGGAAGAAGTGCACATCCTGTCTACATAGTACAAATACAATACACAGGTCACAAAACGGTGTTTGTAGATTGACACCTTTTCAAGAAGAGCCCGACTAAGAGGTCTTTATATAGGTGTTGTGTTATACCTTACAACAAGAATGCACCTAGTTTAATTTCCGTTTCATCGCAAACATTACGTTCCCTGGATGGATTACTGTGCCGATTGCAGCAGGTTCAGAACCCTGCCATTCCGAGCTGCCGGAGGTTCCCGTCATTGTTGTACTAAACTCGAATGTTACCCCCGGGATACAAAAGCTTGCACATGTGAGATTACAGCTATAATATGCCATAGTTTCGCTGCAGCTTTTGACCCAATTTTAAACGCATCTCAGACTATGACTCTGAGCTCTTGATGCCGTTCAGTCAGTTATAATACACAACTCTTCGCGCCACTTTTGCTTACTGAGACATTACTTGAGCGTTGTCGATAAACCACGAATGAGGTACATATGACTCCTACTCTTTCCTCATCACCGTCATAGTATGGCATACGGGGATCTACGTTGCTGAGCGCCATTCACAACATGTTGTCCGACGCGGGGTTGCGCCCCATCATCCAGCATTGATGTAAGTCAGTGGCCAAAGCTGGCCAAAGGCGGTAAAATTCACCTTCCGATTTCACCTCCAACTTTAGGCACAAAAGCTCGCTTGTTTTGGGTCCGGCATCAGTTATCACCTAATTCCATCTGACAACCTCTTGCTGCTTTAAGTATGGGAGGGCCTTGAAATTTTGAACTCAGTGATTTGGGTTCTCGGGTGGGATCTACATATCGTGCATGTACCCCGCAAGGGCGCGACAAGCAAAAGCGCTGGAAGGCCGTGCCAATACCGAGTTCCCCTCGAGTCTCAGCAGGCGTCTTGTGCATTTCTGGGGCCTCTCTCTGCTTGCCCAGCGAGCTCAACTCCCGCCGACCGAATCGGACGAGAGCCCATCATCCCCGGGGAGGGCTTAGTCAGGCGCATTAAGCGCTCTTGGTCGAGCAGTCCGACTCGCCTTCAGTCATACAGTTGAAGGCACCAGCATTCCAACACCAGCTTAGTTTCAGATTCAAGCCCTCATCTGCTTAAATGAGGAATGTTAGCAATTGTGGCATTTATTTTGGCGCGACAAACTTCGAAAAGGGTGGTGTGACTAAATCGCGATTTCTCAGGCTGAATGTAACCAACTGTGAGTCCATCAATGCATTCTTCTGATGTCCTGATATACAACCCTGCTCTATTCTATTGAATTGAATGGATTCAAATCATCATGCCGCTGTCTTTGTAGTTGTCTGCTATCCGGCCACGAGAAATGCTTCGGAATGAAGGGCCGTAGGACCTTGTTTTTCCCCCGTTTGTTCTTTGCCTACCCACGCCGCGTTGTCGGCGATTTCCCACTACTCGCCTTATTTGGACGCACATGGTCAACATCACCACCCTTGAATTGAAGCCCATTCTATTGGTTTGGCATACCTTATTTAGTACGCACCGTTATGTCGTTGTCAGTTCATGTTCCCGAGCGAACTAAAGAATTATCCCGCGAAAGCCTTCGTGTGTGTAGAACTGGGCCTGGGCAGTCGAGCCTCTCACTTCACTGTGTCTCAGAGTCAAAAATATGTCTCCAGGTGACTAACGATGCGTAACGGGTTTCGATAAGTAATGGCTAATGGGAGCAGTTTCTGCATATGTAGCGGCTTCAGAAGCGGGAAGTTGGGGGTCGTAATAATACTGCCATAATCTTCTGTGACCGCATGTCATAGCAGTGCACGTTCATAGGTCATGATAAGCTACCGTGACGTACGCTCATTTCCCCTCCCTCGTGTGCGATCGTTCAGAAGGCATTTAACCTTTGGATGTCAGCGGATGCAGGGTCGGTCTCTGACGGTCAATCGAGTGGGGCGAAAGACTCCACTTCCAAGGAACCTCAAGTCACCGTTTTGATTTCCTGGGGTTACTAATGCGCCAGCGGCGGCCAGCTGTTGTGATCTTTTGACTGGTCACTTCAGCGCTTACCAGGTTTGCAGCAAACGGGCTGGAGCATGTCGCCGTGAGCATTGACAGGGACTAAATTCCCATTGTCGCTCCACATGAAACGGTTGTAGCCCATCACATGGGCGTTCTTGAATAGTATGCGTCTACTAGCAGGGGAAAGCTCTCATATCCACCGATACCGGACGGGCTGGTCGCGATGGTAGATGTTTGTAATCAGCAAAATGCAGCGATATCTTGGCGATATCACAACGAGGCGCGACTCTGACATCTCCCCGACTGGTGGTCCAATGAGCCTTCAATTTTGACTGGTATAAATGGTCCGGGCTGTCAGTGAATAGCTCTTCTCACAGTCAATCCCAGCTATTTACTTACTATTCCATGGGCATAAAATTAAGGTTTGCCCGGATAGTTGCTGGCAGTGTGATCAAACTGCAACTGAAGTTCTGTTAAGCGAATAGTTTTTGGGGAAGCTTTGTCTGAGGATTGGTGAGACCTCCAGCTTCGCAGGAGTAAGCGTGAGGTAAGTAGGCTCAGATGCAGCAAGAACCTCGACGGATGTTGATGTCACCCCTATATATGTCGGCGGCTGTAGCGGCTAGGCCACGTGTCGCGGCCGCAACCTCCGCATCATTCCTTGGCACTGAGCCCCGAATTAGGAAGAGCGCCTTCTTGGCAATTGCGCTTTCAACATTGTTGCCGGGCTCTCCCAGCATCATTCACCAACTTTACCGTCGGTGCGAAGCGCTGTTTTTCACGAGCGCTTATCGGTCACGAACTCATAAATATGAGAGACACTAAGCGCTCTTCAACATGGTGCACGCCTCCCAGTTGAAGACAAGGTTTCAACTGGCTTAATGTCCGTCAAATGACGTTGTTGGCAGACCATCTAGTTCGGATCCTGCTCAACGAGATAGCCTTAGGCTTGGAACCTTCGAGCTTCCGAGGCCTGGAACGTACGATACGACCTCGATTGTCAAGGAGACCCGAGGGCGAAGCTCTACTTTGACACTGACTGCCAGAGAGAACCCTTCACCAGTCGACGTGTGTTGATATCGTTCAATACCCGCCAGTCTTGCTGGCACATCGACATCGACGAAAGGCTCACGGCTTCATCAGCTCCACTCTCTCGCTGGCAAATATCAAGTTTCCTTTGGCATTTCACGCCCAACTCCTGTTCAAGTTGACCCCCTATTGTCTCCAAGAGGCACTCTAGCGCAACCAAAAGTTCGTTCCAGCTACATTCCCGCTACACATTAGACAGATCGCAAAGATGCTGAACCGGACGGCATTTTATGGTGCGTTACATTTCTTTATGCGTGTTTTAGTCGGGAACTGCCAACGCGAACGATCCGGACTCCAGATATGGATTCTCGAGGGCTCGTGTCGTAACGGATTTTCTGTGCTCAAACACTAACGCAGGGTTTATGTACTGACGGTTCTCGTAGGACTCACATTGTTTACGGCGGCATTACAAACCTTTTTTGGGTTCTTTGCTGGTTTCGTGAATGGGAAATCGCAGTACCTTCGTGAGTTCAGGCCTTGTTTTATTTTGTGCTTTTTCGCATGGAGCGGCCACATGTGATACCATTCTTCCATATCCATTGACTGGTCTCAAACCCCCAGCATCTCGCTCAGTTCTGCTACTGCTCCTTATCCCCAATCTATTCAGAACTGACGAAAACTACTAGATATTTTTGGGAAGATCGCGGCAGGGGTTTCGATAGCCACATGGATTTGGTTATCCGTCCTGTACGTCCGAATTCATTAACCCCAATCTTTTTGTGTTCCACACTTCATTGGGTTATTGCACCACTATGGCACCCCAACGCGAGTGTCACGGTGCTTACCATTTACTTGCTACTCACTCGTTTTACGAACTGTCGCCCTCGCCCCTATTGCGAAAGGCTGACTCGGGACTGGACGTAGTCGCAAGGAATGCAGTAACATCGAGGGGCAGTTGATGTTCTTTAATATCTTTCCCCTTTCCTTTTGTTGCTATCCCCTTCAATATCCTCTTACTATTTGGGCTAACTAATGTACTCGAATACAGCATGTATTACAACCGCCGACCGCTCAGCACGCATGCCCTCGCCCGCTCTCTCGCCCACGTCACATCTTTCATGATCATATCAGGGACTTGGCTGGGTGAGTTCTAGTTCTTATCGAATCATTTTCTGGTGTCTTTTGTCCTGTCATAATCTTTCTGGTTCGGCGCTCATCAATGGTCACCACTCGTCTTCATCGGGGTTGTTCAAAATAGCAACTGACGGTCATTCCCAACATCCAACCAATCTCATGATCTTGTACGGTCCAAGTCCAAGTCCTATTCCCTTGTGCGCAGCACTCTTCCTTCTCTTTGCAGCTATGCATTACATGTGGCATGTTTTTGACTCGACCTTTCTATATTTATGCCGTGGTACAAATTCATTTTGCTTACTCACCGTCCCTTTCCAGCTCTCGGAATCATGATCGCTTCTCAGATGCCACAGGAGTGCAACGCCAGGACCTTGTGGTGTGCTGCCGCATGCTTCTCCAGTGCACTGGCATTCCTGACTAGTTTTTCCTGTAAGTGATGTTCACACATTTTTGCCTCACTTCAAACTTCTTTGATCGCACGACTGCTTTCCTCGTCGCATGTCATTCTCTTGGTCTTCGGACACCGTGCTGGGGCCGCAATGACGACCTCGAGCGGCTACCACTTGCTTTCGTTTGTTTCCGATTTGCCGGGTTCTTCCCATGCCCCGGAGTCTCTCTTCTCTCCATCCTACCTTGCGAAGTAACCAGGAATCGCTCGACTATTCTTGGCGTTCCAACGTTACTGCCGTGCCTCCATCCCGCTGATGGTCGGCACGCTTTGCGGTTCACCAAGAAACGAGGGTGCGAGTCGGAGTTCTCGTGCTTCTCCATAGTATTATTGCAGGATCTGTCCTCTTCGCTGCTACCTGTTGACCGTTTACCTGGGCCTAATTCGGCGCGTGTTCCGTGCCCGTTTTTTCCCCCTGCTCTGCAGATCTGCTTTGCTTTCTTTCCTACTACTACTTCTAGTCTCTTCACTACCGAACTCGTCTCTTACTAACCCCACTTTACTCTTTCGCTCCCAAATCTCAACTCCGGCTCTGCTCGCCGCTATTCAATGTACCGCCTGACAACCCTACCGAAAAACCGACGACGGACTTGGGGTCTTGCTCCGCTACCCTAATTTCCGAAACTGAACTGAAAAACAAAAACAAAATCCAAACGCGAATTGACTACAATCGACCAAAACGAACCGGAACTCGGCTGTTGGTGTCACGTCAACAATCTGGAATTCTGAATCTATTGCCGCATCTTCATCTTCATCTTCTCGCGACTTGCTGTGCACGGGCTGTCGGTGCACATGGGCGGACCATACTTTCATTCTTGCTCTTTCCTTTTCCTTTTCTTTTCTGCCTATTTGGCACCAATTGTCGGTGTTGCTTTGTCATGCGCCCAACAACCTCACCGGTCGTATGCACACCCTCCCCCCCCTATTTCACGTAACGCAACCCCGGCTGGACCGTGTGTCCTCTTGTGTCACGTAACCCGACCCGACGCCATCGTACAACTGCACACTGGTCGCTCGCTCGCATCTCGTAATGCGGACCATACTTTATCCGGACTGTGGTGCGTATGTACCAACCGACGCCCTCCCCGGACACACATATCTATCGCCTTTCGCTTCTCCATCCATGGCCATATGTATGTGCACCTCGGTGGAATGGAATGTGCGTGCGCAGCCTTGACGGCGGCGTACCTCATCTATGCCGCTGCGCGGACCTTTGGGGCGGGGCTCGAGATCAATGTTGCGCAGGTCAATAGGAGGGTGGAGCCCGAGTTTTGAACGAGTCTTGACTCTTCTGCAGCTGCGATTTGGTTCTTGACGTTGGCCCGCCCAGGTCCCAGAAATTGTAAAATTACTTTATGAGATCGCTTTAATGTCGTCTTCACCACCCTTCCTAATCTTTCTCTTACCCGTTCTCCACTCCAAGCTACTTATGTGGAACTAGGAACTAGAAGTGTTCATCCGCCTGAAATCCAACTTTTTGGCTGCTAGACTTTTCATTTTTTGGACAACTCTCATACCCCATCCACTCCTTTTCTTTCCCCCTTTCTTCATTTCTTTGGACTGGACAGCCCATTCCCATTCGTGGACCGGTACCGCGCTCGGCGTAGCCTAGCGGTGTTGATTCTATTCTTGGTCTGGTGATACTATTATACATTCCTTCCGTCATTCCTTCCTTCATTCCTTTATTCAACCGCACATACACCTATTGATTCATACCACCACTCGCAAGTATGTATGCACCACTCGAGATGCGTCGTTCATTCCTCATGATCAACGAGATGGACTGTTCGCGTTCCCTGAATTCCCATCATCCCGTTGGAACTTGGACATGCCACCCACTCTCCTTTTGCCATCTCTCATCTCTCATCTTTTACCTTTTTGTTTTTTATCTTTTATCCTTTTGTTTTGATTTTAGCTGATGAAGATTCGACGTTCGTAGTAGGCCAGCCCTGGAAGGTGGAGCGGCGATTCTGGATCCAGTCTGTCCACTGGCAGGATCTTGCTCTTTAGTTGGTTACTGCTTATCGGTGCATGTATTATGACGGGACGCGGACAGCTGGTTCCTTCCGAGTTGGATTCTTCGTACTGCGTATCACCATCGTCATCCCCCTCATCCTCCTCTCATCCTCACCTCATCCTCCTGCTCTCATCCACACAAGGACGACATCGACACATCGCAAGCAACATCGGGAAGATCAGCAACAGGACTGGCTCATGCCACGGGGCCAACCACCGGCTTGTGCGGGCTAGTACAAGTGCACTTGCACACGCACACTTGACGCACACAGACCATTCATTCTGCTCGATGTTAGATGCCGATGCGCGATGCGCGTAGATGTGCTCTGCATCTGCATTCTGGATCTAAGCTGCTGGGTTCCTTGGGGCGCGGGGGTGTGGGTGCGTATACTGTGGGCGCAGTGCTCGTATGTGGTCGTTGATGGCTTTTCTGCATTACAGTACAATACATTTCGTTTAGTTTTCGTTTAGTTTCGTCCTCCATTCTTTCCTCGTTTCGTTGTTTGTCCATTTGGGAGGGACTGCCCATTTTGGAATGGCTATCCTGGTAGTCCTCGTTCCTTGCTTGAACCTATGTCTTGTCTTGGAGAGGTTCGACCGTCTTTCTTGTTCTCGGAACTTGCGCATTTGTATTGGCTGCTTTCGCGTTGTGGTTTGGCAGTTGAACATTGGGGTGTTATTATTTTTTGCTGGTTTGGCTCTTGGACGATTTCTTGGACTGCTGGTTAGATATATAGGCCTAGATGGACAGGGCAACAGGTACATACACGGTACGATAACATACATACACCACATTACGATACGGTATAGACACTAGACCGGTATTATTATTCTTTACTTTACATACATACATACCACCAGCAAAGACTTGGCCCTACCCGTTAAAAATCCGAATTTCTTAATTAGTGCGCCACCACCCACTTGAACCAAAACTACGCAAAATCATTCTATTCCAAATAACAGAACCGACAAGCGAACAACCAACTTGACATTTTTTCCAAACGGCCAATCAGCCCTTCAAACCCCCGACTCTCTCGAGAAAAAGAGAAGAGACGCCCCTCTACAACCTCCCCGCCTTCTTCTTCCTCTCCCGCTCCCTCTCCTTCTGCAGCTTCTCCTTCTTCGCCTTCTCCTTCAGCGCCTCAGTCTTGGCGATCTCGTGCGCCTTGGCGTTGAGCCCGAGGCGGTTGCGCGCGATCTCGAATGCGTAGAACTGGATGCGGGTGACGAAGATGGTGTTCTTCTCGCCGTACTCGTCCTCGGCGTCTGTGCGGATGAGGGAGCCGAAGTTGTAGTCTTTGATTTTTTCTTTGTAGCTGGGTGGGTGGTGGTGTTAGTTGGGTTTGCGAGGGAGGAAGGAGGGAGGGTAGGAAGGGGGGAGGGAAGAAAGGAGGGTATAATCGCAGTGCGCGTATGAAATTTCAAGGCGAGGCGAGAAAACGCATACATATACATGTATGCCTGGGCAAGGCTCAAAAATGGAGCTCGACTCACCGTTCGCAGAATTCCCTCCACCGAGTCTTGCCGTCCTTGCTCTTCATCCATTCCTCGTCGATGTTGATGAGCTTGGTGTATGGCGCTTCGCCGAGCTCGGGGAAGGTCTTGATTGTGTCTTCGAATATCTCATCGTCGATTCTGTGGGGTGAGTTAGTGTGTGGTTTGGGTTGGGTTGGGTTTAGTTGGGGGTTGGGGGTTGGGTTTTGGGTTTTGGGGGGTGGGTGTTTTGGGAGGGGGGAGGGGATGAAAGAAATACTGGGAGGGTAGGGTAGGAGGTACGCACGAGGTCAGCTTGAGCCCCTTGGGCTCTACTTTCTCGAGTAGGTTCCAGTATGTCTATGAGATGCGTTAGTTGGCTGTTCGATGTGGTTGTAAAGCTCGAGAAAAGAACGCGATGCAATGCAATGAAATCCATATCCCGCTTCCTGTTCCCTCTTTTTCTTTTTTAGGGTTGGATTGTACACCCAGGGGACGAGCGAAACGAAACGAAAGAAGGTTGACGACATGAACGTACCTGAGCCTGTTCAACAGCTTTCACCGCGAACCTAGTAAGTATCAACCGTGTCGATCAGCTCATAAACTTCTCGTTGCCGGCTCCATGAGTACGCACTGTTTCTCGATCTATTATAGAGGTGTTAGCAGTTAGCAGCTAGCTGGGCTGAAGGCAGGCTCCGCACGCACCTCGATGAGGTTCTGGGCATTGTTGGGGTCGAACTGCCCTACCGCGTTTCCGCCGGTTTGTGCGACTTGGGTTTCGGACATGCTGGATAAGTTAAAGTAGTTCGCTAGCTGGTTGGGGTCAGCTTTTCTTGTCCTCGGTCGCTCTTACTCCAAAGCGAGTGTTTTGAGACGCCAGACGCACCTTGTGGGATTATATTGAAGCCCGTTTCGGTTGCTCCTTGCTTTCTCGTTTCGTTTTCGTTTTCGTCAACCAGCAAGCGATTCCTCCCTTGAGATAGAGAAGAGAGAAGAGAGAGGGGTTGGGAGTGTACGTGTGCGTGGTGTACGTGGAAGAGGGACGGTTGCAATAATTGCTCCGGTCGCGAAGGAGTCCGAGTGACGGTCGGGGTTCAAGCTCAAACTTGGTGACGGTCGGTGCGCAAGCTCAAACGCAGCTTGCAACAACTGCCTGTGCACACCGGTCAGCCCGCGATGATGATGATGATGGTGATGGCAGAGATTAGATTAGGGTGCTTCAAAGTTTGCTTATTTACCTCCGGTTGGATGTGGGCGGCGGGCGTCGGCGCTGCGCTGTGAGTGCCTTGAGGAATTTGATGCGATGAGGACTACGACGACGAGGACGACAAGACCAAGACTGTGTTGATGATGTTGTTGAGGGCACGACCCCAAAAGCCGAAGCGACTCACGCTCACGCTCGGATGCATACGTGGCACGGCGAGCGGAACACGCACACCGTCTGATTATCAGCATGTCCCCATGCCCATGTACATACATCGCCAGTAGTTGCAATATTAATTGCAACGGCGCAAAATGTGGTCACGCTCCCATCGCGGGCCTCGAACGTGCACGACCGACCCATGATCTCTCATCTATTGGCGTGGTTTCTCCGATATACAATTGACCGTTTAGTATTTAATATGTACTTGCTCAAGGTGGTTCTTTGGGGTGGTTTAATGGTGCAATGTCTTTCTACGATAGAGAACCGGAAAGGGGCGGACAAGATCCATACAACTACAACAAGCGCACAACATCACACCGGATCTCGAAACCTAAGGATCTGTACATGCTACCCAATGAATACATACAAACACACCTGCCCTTTGCACACAGAATCGAGTGAAAATTTGGTATGTACGCTACCCCATATACCATATACCCTATTCTATACTCTATACCAAACGCCAAACGCCAAACGCTATCGAGATCCCCCACTCAGTCAGTGGAAGGGATTGAAGCGGGCACCACCATTCCAACATGCTCCAAGCAAGACATACAATTGGGACCAAGTCAAGTCGCCACTTTACTTCCCGCACCACATGACACGACCGGTGACCCACCCAGTACACGACAGCGGAACCTGTGGCGGCTCAGGATGTGGATAGGGGTACGGGAGCCCTGAGCTCCAAGCTGTAAGGTCTGAACCATCGAGCATTACGCGTCAGCATCGACCCCCCCAACTAAACCACCCTCACAAATCAGCCCCAAACCTCTTCAACTTCTCAAAATACTTCTGCACCCGACTCGCCACCTGCCTCGGCGTGCGCCTGCCCCCCATCGCGCGCGAAATCTTCTGCCACCGGAACTTCTCCCCCGCGGGGATCTCGTCCAGCAGCCGCTCCAGCTCGTTCTGCTCTGCGTCTGTCCAGGCTTGTTTGTACGTTTCGGGTTTTGCTTTGGGGGGTTTGGAGGGTGTTGGGGTGGGCGTGGTTTTGGTGGGGGTTGTGGTTGGGGTGGATGATGTGTGGGAGGGCTGGGAGTGTTTTTTGGGTTTAGGTGCGGAGGAACCGTCATCCTCGATATACTCCCCGGCGTATGCGTCGTCGTCGTGCGTGGCTGGACACCCGCGCTTCTTGTACGGTTTGCGGGTGCTGCTTTTCGGTGCCCGTGTCTGGCGCCTCGACGTCCGTGTTCCACCAGTGGCCGTAGCCGTAGTCGTAGCAGCAGTAGAAGTAGCAGTAGTTGTAGAAGCAGTAGTAGTAGTAGGTGCAGGGAAAGAACCATCACCGAGAGAAGGCGCGAGCGGCGGGTTGAGTGCATCATCATCCATGAAGACGTCCCCGTCCGCATCTACATCTACATCCACGTCCACGTCCACATCGGGTGATAGACGGGGTGAGGAGGATGGTAAGGGCTGGTGAGTGCGAGCTAGGTTTTCTTCATCCACCTCCGCCTCAGGCTCAGGCTCGACATCTGCATCGCCATCTTCCTCCTCCTCGGGGCTGTCCATCTCGATGTGCAGCGCTGCAGACAGGTGTTTCGGGCACTTGCCCATACCCTTCCCGAGGCCTTTTCCTTGTGCGCGGCTGTTGGGAGTAGCGGTCGGGGTGGTGCGGGTCTTGCCTGTGAGCTGCGGGGCAGAGGCGGGGCGCTCGTCTGCGTCGTCCGAGATATCCACTTCGAGGGTCTCATCGTCGACGTCGCGGCGGATGAACACGCCCGCCGTTGCTGGGCGCATGCCCTTGCCCATTCCCTTGCCTATTCCCATTGCCTTGCCAATGGTTCCCTTGCCCTTGCCCATCCCACTGCCTAGTAGCCCTTTTCCTTTCCCTTTTCCGTAGGCATGCAGCGCCTTGCCGCCCGGGAACCCCTTTCCGCGGATAGCCCGCGTCTTGAGCGCACGTATCTTGTCGTGCTCGAGGCGCCTGCGCACGCTCTCGGGGGCGTCCTCGTCCTCGTCGCTTGAGGGCTCCGAGACTGTGCCGTACCGCTCGAAGGTGGGGTCTACGATGTGCTTTTTGGCCGTTTTTACGAGCTGTTGCAGGGGCGTGAGGGCGGGGTGCGGGGGTGCGTTAGGTGGGATAAGAGGGTTAAGAGGGTTGGGAGTGCGGGTGGCGGATTTGTGAAAGTGCTTTTGGGCGAGATGGGTGGAGAGTGTGTGTAGGGGTGTGGGGTCGCAGGCTTTGAAGGATTCCCAGTGGATTGGTTTGGGGAATGCGAGGGCGTAGTCGGGTGTTAGACGGAATGTGGGGTCTGTGAGCTGGTGTGCGGTGTTGGTCAGTGTGAAGAAGAAGGAAAAGAGGGACGATGGACGCACACGTTCGCTGAGGTGCTCGATAAAGTCTGTTGGATCCTCGAGCACATCCTCGCGCAGCAGGCGCAGACGCTCGATGTCCGTCTGCGTGCGTGCCAGGAGGTGTTTTTGGAGGTGGAGGAATTCGTCTAGCGCTTCCAACCTGTCCAGACCGATGAGTACGTCCCTGCACACCCAGACGGACTGAGACGTACGTAGTGTCCATTATTAATTATCGCAAGCTGGTGGGCAGTGAGGGCTGGAGGGAGGCATTGGGAAGTGGCCGCGGCTGGACGGTGGCCTGCTATTTATACGGGCTGCGTAGTGGGGGAGTCCAAGAAAAACTCATCATCGTTCCTGGTCCGTGCGTTGCTTTTAGTATCACCCGCGTGACCTGCCGCTTGATCGCCGAAAGCGAGAAATTGAAATTGTCACGGGGAGACGCGACGCGTCTCTCAAGCAGCAACACCACCATGGACCTCGACGAGATCGAAGAAATCTTCTCCGACGATGACGACGGGCAGAAAGCGCTGCTCGCGCCCCCCGACGACCGCCGCACGCTGCTCACACCCCTCATCACCCGCGTAGTCGATGCTCTCGGCGGGTACGAAGCGGACGCCTACCGCCTCGGCGACGAATGCTACGGGTGCCTCAAGGACCTCAAAAGGCTCTGGCGCAAAGACGACACCGACGACGACCGCACCGTCGCCCGCATCTTCTACGAGAGCCGGCTGCTCAGCAACGACCTCGTCCCCGTGCTCATGGCCACCGCAGGCAAAGGGCTCGTCGAGGACAAGCGCGCGATCGCATGCGTGGACCTCATGACCGCCATGACCTGGCCCATTGACGTCGCGGAGGAGCTGAAGGAGATGTACGAGGAGCAGGACGAGGCCGCTGCGCAGGCCCCGGACTATACGCAGCTCCTCCACGCGCACTTGCAGTACAAGGCCACCCTGGCAAAGCCCGAGGTCGTGCGCACCCTCTTCGCCCTCGTCCTCCCCCCGCTCGCCAAGACGCCGGCACAGCGCGAAGAGCGCGACGGGCAGATCATCAATGTGGTGCTCCACCTCATCCGCAACCTGGCGTTCATCAAGGACCTCCCGCCGAACACGACGCGCAGCGCGGACAATGTCGAGTACTCGAGCTTGCAGGGCAGGATGGTGCGGGTGATGGAGGAGACGCATGTGTTGAAGCTGCTGCTCACTATTGCGGCGAACACTGGGAACGACCCGTTGTTCAATACGTGGAATGCCCTCGTGCTGGAGATCTTTTACCTCCTCTTCCGGGGCGTGAAGCCACTGGACTTGACTATCGATCAGAACAAGGTACCCATACCCTCTTTCATCTCCAATATACAGCAACTGATATATATGTTTCGAACAGAGATCAACAGCAACCCTCCAACGCCTCCTGGCAGTCGAAGACCGCAACAGGCTGAACGTCGTGCGCAAAGCCTCTTCCAGACACAGCAGGTTCGGCACAACCGTCACCGTGCAACTCAAAAAACCTCCTCCTCCTTCAGCTCCCACAGATCCTTCCACCTCCTCCACCGAAACACCCACATACACCCGCCCCGTCATATTGCACCGCCAGCAGGCCATCACAGCCGAAGCCGGCACCCTGCTCGACATCCGCAAGCAGGCCAAGGCGGCAAAGAAGAAGAGCAATGTCGTGGATGCGCTCGCGCGGGATGATAACCTCAGTTTGGAGGCGCGGCAGACGCTGCAGAACCTCGCCAATGATTTCTTGGAGGGGTGTTTCAATCGTAAGTCCGTCCAAAACTAAATCATAATCATGATCCTATGGTGATGATGATGATGATCAACTTGGTAGCGTTTTTGCAGAACCTGTTGAAGGATATTCGGAGCGAACGCGCAAAGATCAGCGAGAAGGATAGTCTGCGGTTGTTGTATGTTGCAAAGTGGTTTTTGGAGTACTTTTTGGGTGTGCGTGCCAAGGAGGTCGCGGCTGGGGAGAAGGATAAAGACAAAGATAAAGATACGGGGGGTGCGAGCAGGTGGCATTTCGGACTTGTGGCAGAGGTTGTTGAGCGGGGGTGGGTGGTGTGGGTTTTGAAACGGATGAGAGAGGCTATTGAAGAAAAGGTGCGGTCCGATCTTATGCGTCTTCGCCCGCTGGTTTACTCATTTGTCTTTTACTACGTGTAGCCTAAAGCGTGGACGGAACTTCAAGTGGGTATCGAGTGCCTTACGCAGCTGCTCCTCCTCATCGACGCCATGTCCGCCTCCACCACCACCACCTCCACCTCCATTGAAGAGCTGCACGAAGCATCAGCTGTACTCTACCAACAGCTGATATACAACGGGGAGATTTTGGATATTGCGCTGGACAGCCTTAAATCGTACAAGGAGGGCAAGCAGAGTTTGGCGTATTTGGATGCGGCGGTTGGGTTGGGGTATGTGCTTTTGAGGGGGCTGGAGAGGAGTGGGAGGAGGGGTGGGGAGGGGTATGTGAGGAAGAAGGGTAGGGGCAAGGGGAGGGGCGGGAAGGGGAGGGTTAGTGGGAGGGATGTTGGTGAGTTGGGTTTTGGTTTTGGGTTGGTTGCATGGGGTCTTGTGTGCATTCTTTACCTTTTTTGTTTCGTTTTGTTTTTTGGTGGATAGAAAGGAAAGAGAGCTAACCGATTTCTTTTGGTAGTGCCTGAAACTGAAGAAGCAGAATTAGAAGATGGGGATGAGAGTGGGGATGAGGAGGGTGGGGAGGTTGTCTTTTCGTTTGAGGGATTTGAGATGGTGCGTTTTGGGGTTTTGCTTTCGTTTGTTTTCCTTCCTACCTTTTTTCTTTTTTTCTTGCTCTCTTTCGTCGTTCATTGTGGCTTTTGGCCTTCCGTTCCTACCTCTCATTTCTCTTCTGCCAGTCTCATATTCACAGGCGGCAGAGCCAATTTATGGGACTTACGGTGTGGTTAGTTCGTGTTCGGTCTTTCTGGATGTGTTTTCGTTTTTCCGTTCTGGAGATTGTGCTCCGGGCCTATCCTGTCCCATCTTCCAATCTTCTTCGCCAAGCGGTGTTTGGGCTATGGCCTATCGGTAGGGGACGGTCGAGCCGGGGAGCCCGTGTGTGCTGTGGGCGTGTGGCTCACTCCCGAGCGGCGAGATTGATGATTATTATTGTGCGTTGGCGTCGTGTGTGATATCGGTGGCGTTGGCGTTTGGGTTGCGTTGGGATTGGGGTTGAGATTGTTTGCCTGCGTGCTTTTGGTGTTTTGGCTTTGGGTGGTTTGGCAGCCTTCCGGGTTTTCAGGGTGGTTCCAGATTTGGGATGGGATTTGGATGGGATTTGGATGGGATTGGCGTTTGGGGGTTGATAGCTGCATCTGTGCTCGGTTTGGGTGGCGCAGCTGCATGTAGGATTGGGGCACTGATAGTCGGATGTTCCGGTCTTCCGATTGTCTTTGCTCTTTATCATGTCCTGTTGGTGGACTTTCGTTTCATATAGAGTTTGATTCGTGCGGGTTGGGCGAATGGATGGATGAGTGTCAGGTCCCATGCGCCATTCGAGCTCGGTGCTGTTGCTGTTCCTTCGTTTTTTGCTGGTTTCCTTTTTTTGTGCGGTGTTTGATCTGTTTTGTCTTTCGTTTCGGCTCTTTTTGGGTGGATGGGTCAGCGATAGAGATCTTGGAGCATGCTGCGTGTACCGCGTACCCTGTTTCTTTGCTATTCGCGTTAATCTTAATCTGCGTATCTCCTTGTGAATTGCTCTTTCGTCTTTGCACATTCGTGCCTTCTCTTTCTACTTTGCGCCTTTTTTCGCTTCCTTACCTAATATGAACCTGGCGCTAATCGTCCTATTCTCTTGGCCTTTTTAGAAATTCGCAAACATTGAGATCACGAACACGCTGCTGACGTATCTGGCACGGTACAAAGAGTTTGGCGCATCGCCGGAGAAGATGAAGAGGGTTGTGAACCTTTTGCATCGGCAGGCTGTTAGGGCCAAGGCGGAGGGGTTGTTTTTCAAGGTGAGTTGGACTGGGACTTGGTTTTGGTTGTGGGTTTTTGGTTTTGGTTTTCGCGGTGCTTTGGTTTGTGTTTTGCGGTTACGTTGTTTCTGGCTGGGTTCTTGCGCTTTGATTGATCGTCTGTTCGCGAGTCGGGATTTTCCCCGCTCCTTCGTCTTCTTCTTTTACCTTCTGCGTTCCGTTTGGTGGTGTTTGGGATCCATGTCTTGATTTTTATTTGTTGCCTCTTGGATCTCTCTCCGTCTGCCTTTCGATTTGGGCTTTCAGGCTATGTTCTTTTGAACATTTATCCGTTCTCGCTCTCCTCGGTTTGGAAACCGACATTCTCGGAAGAGTTGGAGGGCTTGCCTTTTCCGATCGGGGTCGGGATGTCATTTTGGTTCCAGGTACGGGCGCTCCGTGCGGCGCGCACCATCTGCACACTGCTTGGACGGTGATAGGGGTTCTGCTGCGGAAAGCATGCATGACGCGTTTGGTCAACCGCTGTCTCTAGACGCTTCTCCCGATCCCCAAGGTCTCGCACGTTGTGCGGAAATTACTGCTGCAAGCTCAAGCTTGAACTTTTATCGGGGTTCTCGGCCTCTGACTTGCGCAAACGATTCGTTTCGTTTCTCCTCTTTCATTTCACCAATCTCAGGCAACTTTTTGTGTTTTATTTCCGCGCTGTCGATCTAACTTGACTTCTTTTTGGAACGGTTGATCTGATTTGGCGTTTGTCGAGTCTGATTTGGATCGATTGTGTTGGATGGAGGTGTTGGTACATCGGGTTTAAACATGCTCCTCGCCGCACGCATCTCGCAAGTAATTTTGCACCCTCGATTCGGGCTATCAACTCTGCGCTTCGAGTCGTGGGTGTTGGTTTCCCCTTTTTCCTGGTGCATTTCGTTCATTCGCATCCAATTCGCGCTCGTTCTTCAAACTTTCTGATGGAGGACATGTAATCGCATGTGCTGATTAATCATTTTCGAATTTACCCTGCGGTGCGAGGTGTTATCGTACTCGGGTTTGGCTAATGGATTGGCTTGGCGATGATTATAGGTGTCGACGCTGGACCTGTTCAAAACGCTGCTGAGCGAGCAAAAGGGCTTTCCTCGGGAACAGCCATACAAGGATTTGGTAAACCTTATCAATTTCATTTTGAGGAAATTCTTCAAGGCTGTAGAGGAGGAGCCGTTCCTTACCATCGAGGTGGGTTATTCAAGTTGTTCGGGTTGCGGAAGGAACAATCTACTGATTCGGTTTTTTGTTTTTTATTCGTCGTTCCCTGTCCACCCCCTCGCTCTCTGCTTTCGCATTCATTATGACCTCGACTCGCTCCTTATCTTGCGTTTCGATCGACGCTTGGCATTCGGTGACTAAATCGCCGTAAACTGTCACTTGCCGCTGCCCATCTCGAACACCCTTGTGCAATTCCTGATTGCTATCGCGAATTGCGAATGTTGCGCATTGGCAAAATGCGGTTGAAAAAACTCGGTTCCTGCTGCCATTACGACCATTACGTCGTCGGCCAGGCCTTTTTCCCCAAGAACCGCGGTAACTGGAAACAATACTCGAGTTGGGAGCCTGAAGAAAAGGAAAAGGCCAAACGCGGGGAAGATGGCGAGAATGGGAGGGCTGGAAAGGGTGGTACTCGGAACAAGGGTGCCTCCGCCGCCGAACTTTACGTCAAGAAGGGATACTCGTGGAGTGACCAACTCGGAATTGCGATTTCTGCACTTGTTGATACCGACCGAAAGGATTTGGTCGTCTGGGTACAGGATGTGAGTCGTGCTCTTCTGCTTCTTCTGTTTTGTTCGCCCCCTTGGTCGTTCGGTATATTTGGGCCGTGCACCCCGTTTTATGGGTTGTCCGATTTGGCTGGGGTGTTACGTTGGTGTTGCTGCTGCAACCTTTTCCAGCTTGCCAGCCTTTTTCCGTTGCGGATGTCCATTGGAGGTTGACTGCTGCCCCTTTTGTGCGGCCAGTTTGGTAGCCAAATAATGGTGCGCTGTTCTTTGGATTTTGGTGGGTTTGTGGGGGTGATGGCGGGATTCAATTGATGGGCCCTTGTTCTCGTATCGTTCGGGCATATATCGCATCGCCCACCGTTTTGCCTTATTCTTTCGTCGGGGTTATTTTTAGCTCGGTGTGTACGGGATGGCTTGGGCTGGGCCTTGTGTCTCGGGGTGTACGACATGGCTTGGGGGTGTTTCACCGCCACCGCTCTGCTCGTTGCTTCCTTGTATTGACTGTATATGCTCTGTTGGTGTATGTCCACCGTACCCCACACAAGGTCATACGCACACTCGAATGCGGGGCCTATGTTTTGCTGTGGGTGACATTGATTTTGCGCTCTACCATTGTATTATCCCATTCGGGGATCACCTCCCGCGAACCCCAATTGCGGATTTCTTTTATTTAGACTCTTTGATTCACCTCGCCGTTCAACATGTTCATCGCTGACAATACCCATGCGCTTTGGGATCTGCTTTCAGCTTTTGAGAACGGCCATCAATAAACGCCAACGTATTATTGACGAAACGGACCGAAAGGAACCTGGTGGTGGTGGTGATGGTGATGAGGAGGAAGAGGATGTGCAAGCGCTGATGACACGCACTCCCACTGAAGAGGCGCGGAAAAGGATTACCGATGAAGGTAGGTCTTTTATGCGTTTGTGTGCTGCGGCATTCTATTGGAAATGGTGCTTACGGGAGTGTTTTACCCTTTTTCGCCTGTTTGACTTGTTGCTCGCACCACCTTGCCGTTGGTTGACTGTTGTCGTTCTTCGCTATGCGTGGTTGCGTAAATCCGGGACAGTGGTACCATATCTCGACAGCGATCAAGCGGAGGCTGCGAGCAAGAACGCGTACCTCAAGCTCCTGTTCCGGCTCTGCAAATTTGCTATTCAAGATGAGGGTGAGTGATTGATCAACCCGCTACCTTTTTGCTGGTTTGCCGCCGCTTATCGCCGGCCTTGCCTGCTCGCGAAGCGCAGGGGGGAGAGGGAAGGCGAAAGCGGTGTCAGCGACCAAAAGGGTGTTTGGGTTTGATTGTTATGTGAATCTATCAACTGACTTGGGGGTTGTTTGGTGATTTTGCAGAGGATGAGGAAATCCAGTGGTACATTCCAGCGGATCTCATGCCGTCCGTGCTGGAACAGACGCGAAATGTCATATTGCAGTTCCTGGAGACGCCTTACGACCCGCAGGGGTCTAAAATAGCGAGCCTGTTGAAGAAGAAACAGAAGCGGCGGCGTAGGCGGTCTCCATCTTTGGAAGCGGGTGATGAAGAAGGTGATGACTCTGACGGAAACAGCCGTCGTAAGCGTAAACGCAAGGAGAAGGAAGTCTTGCAGTACAAGTCGGCTCAGTTTATTGAGGACAGTGACGAGGAGTACGGCGATATGGAGGCGTTCTTTGAGAAGGAGAAGGAGATGAGGGAGAAGGCGGCGCTTGCTGCTGTCAGTGGGAACGCTGATGGCAACGTCCAGGGCAAACGACCGGTTGGCATGCGTGCGACGGGGACGAAGAAGCGGAAACGCGGTAAAAAAGGCAAGGATGTGGCTGGAGACGATGATGACCTTGTGCAGGGTGGTGGAGCCCGTGGTGTGTCAGATGATGAACAGGAGGTCGGGCAACATGCTCTTTCTTCATCCGCAGACTCGGATTCGGACTCTGGGGCGAGGAGATCTCAGGATGTCACTCGGAAAAGCAACACTCCTCCCCCGCCACCCAGACCTAGGCCAAAGCCTCGTCCGAAAAAGAAGTCGACGACACAGGAATCATCCCCTTCGAACACCCGACCTGCTTCTCCCCTGGCTGAGGATGATGCAGACCCTGAGCCTGTGCTCAAACGCAGGACAAAGCGTCTGGTTCTTTCAGATAGTGATGAGGATTAGGATATGATGATATCTAGTTTCTGCTGAATATATTTCGACCTTTCTACACTAGATTTCAATAATTAGAGTTCAGTGGACCAGTGTCTCTTCAGCGACCCGAGCTCAGATGGAATGAGTGATATAAGTGCTCGAACGACGGATTGCCTGGTGTAAACCCTCGGGCATGCGCGGGGGAGCAAGGGGACATCGGTGACCGCAGCCGCTCTGTTCGTTTCATCCCCTTTGTTGTTGATAGTATTTCTGAGACATACCTCTGGCTACGTTGGGCGCTCTGCGATACCGTTGGTATGTTAGTAAAGCTGGCTGCGCCTTGCCGCCTACTGGATGAAGATGTTAGCTAGTTTCCTCTACACGAGATGATTTTCCGATGAATGTGTAGGGCGTCGCGAATTGGAATGACTATATGGTCGAGAAGGTCGGATCAAGTGTCCTTCGTCCTGGCTTAAACCGAGAAGCCCGCGAGGAGAGGGGACGATTGTGGTTGTCGCTTCTACTGTCTGGCAGAGGGTACCTTTCAGAGAAGGACACTCACCGCACTGCTGGACTTGTAGGTAGGCTTCAGCCCGTTGCTAGCAAACAGAAGCAGAACCCTTGTGTATGTACCGATTTCCCGAGCTGTCATGATTATTAAAAGCCAGTCACATTGTCTCAACGTAAGTATGTACGCTCTTTGTAGCTTTGAGTGCGTCGACTGTGTGTTTCTGTCTCAATATGTACTACTGACTTGAACACCGGGCTTGTAGACGGTTTGGCGGTGTACACTGTCGATGGTGAAGCACAAGAGCCAGGGGAAAGAACCGGAGCTGTCACAATCACCCCTCACGGCAAACGGCCACGTACGTGCCCCTGGTGTGGGACTAGAATGCCGTCCATATGCTCAGTTTGGATCTGCCATTCAAAGTGAAGGAATTCCTGGACAAGTAGTCATTAGATCTGGCGCTCCAGAGTATATTGCAATGGATCCGATTCGGCTTATCATGCGCGAGAGTCAAACGGCCATACGCGTTACCTTTTATGGATGCCGGACCCTCAAGTCTCCCAAGTCCTGTGCTAGTCTTGCTTAGAGATGCCATTTGTAGGTGTTGGAATTCGTCGAGGGTAATTGCAGCTCAGTTTCAACTTACTGACGGAAGCGCCCGTCTTAGTCAGCGTCAGTAGCACCTGCTGTGTCAAGGTGAATGCGCCTGCTACTCCTTGGGGGTATGAGTAGTAAAAAGGCAGCAGCTACTTGCGAACTTGACCTTCACGCTTTTGCGTTCGTTTTTTGTCATCCTTTCGTGATCCAAAGAGGTCGCGTTTCTCAGAAATAGGGATGTTGAGATGCCTGACACAGGCGCCGTGACATAACCTCCGGCGTGCTTCGACAGGTCACAATCACGAAATGTTGGCCAGTGGGAGTCTACCCAAGAAATCCAAAGAAGAAGAAGCCGAAGGGGCCATAGGGCTCCTTTTCCTTAGAAATACTGGATATCAAGGTAGCCGAGTCATCCTTGGCATTGTCCACTCACCCCACCGCTTCCTTGGATGACACTCATGACCTCAGCCACGGGCAGAGTTCTCTGTCAAATTTAACTTCGCTAGATATTACTCCAGGAATATCTCAGTTGCCCCAGTGGAGCCCCAAAGAGGCTTGAAATCGAGGAAGTAATGCGGCTTTGGCCATAGTATCCGAGGTTATATTATTGTCAGCACAAGATAGAGAAGACTGTAGGGCTCTTTAACTCAAGATGCGCGTCTTCCTTCGTCTCTGAACCTGAGGCGATGGGCGACCGCGGCAATCGGTCGGTGGTCCTGGAGGGGACCACATCCCTGCTGAACTCGCGGGGTTCCAAGGCTCAAAATATGGAAGGAGGCTTGTTTCGTCCACAGAAAAGGCTGGGAACAGGTCTAAGCTTGAGAACCAGGCGCAGTGATCCCCGATCATATACTGCCCCTTCAGGTACATACGAACGGTCGACAACCGCAAAGTGCCGTAAACCATTGGGCTGGAATCAGATTATCACCCAGAACAAATCCTGCAAAAACGGTGGTAACGGCCCAATAAGCCTAGATGATATGCCTCCGCTTTTCCCAGGACATTTGGTCCCATCTACCATTTGGGGTTGTTGTGCACAAAGGGATCTCGATTCCGGGCCATGCTGAAACATCTCCAACCTCCACCTCGACGGGGGTACCAAGACTTTGGTTACGTTCAGGGTAGGGCAAAATCAGAACTTGCCCCGCCAGATCGGGGATCTGGAAATAATGCCCTGGCTTTGTGTTGGCATTAAAAAAGTCAACCACAGGGCGCTGTTAAATAAAAACTTAAGCGAGTCAAAGCCCAACCTTGACTCAACCCACTTACCCTTCTATTATCCTTCGCGTCCCTGTCCTCCACTCCACGTTCCTCGACATGTCCTCTTCAGCTAATGGCGCTCCTAGTCGCGACTCGTCAGACAAGCCTGAACGCAGTCGAAATGCCAAAGCCCAGGCAAGGCATCGGGCGAAGCGAAAGGCTTACATAGAACAGGTTAGTGTTGTTACGTCCACGATGTCGTTCCTCATGTTATGTCGTGACTAATTGTAACTGCAGCTCGAGCAAACTGTCACAAAACTGCAAGCAGCGCTGGGATACTCGCCAGAGCAGGTTTCCGCCCTGCCACCGTCGTCTGTCACCATTAGGGAGCTGCAACAAGATATCAACAGACTACAAAAAGAAAACGAGGAACTCCGCCGGATGCTCTCTGACAGACGCGGCTCAGCAGCACCGTACGACTACCGCGAGTCATACAGAAAACGCCCCAAGCCATCGCATATGGTGGACAGCGTATATATGGTAGGCATGGTTTCTCCGTCGATTCGTGGCCAAGACTAAACGAAGCACTATAGGACTCGCATCATCATAACGAACGACCGCCACCCCTTACAATACCTCCTCACTACGGCAACGTCTCCTCGAACAGTAATCATCACAACGGATCCTTGTTTAGCATCAACAACTCTGGATTCCAAATGCCACATACACCGTCGGGCTCCAGCGCCACCTCTAGCCCTCCATTTTCTGTGGGTGCATACGATTTACTCGATCCCCATAGTCGTCCAACGTGTTGAACAATTTCACAGCCTACCCAGCTGCAAGCCTCCGTGCATCCGATCGCTCAGCGTCCCCCGCTCAATGGTAACCTATCCAACAACTACCCCCATCATTCGAGTCAGTATGGTGGATCCGTGAAAGTAGAAGATGATTACGCTGTAGGTTCAATTCACCGCGGCTTCATTTGTCAATATGCTCATTGTATTCGTGTTTGACAGCCAAGTAATCATTCTATATCTTATTCTTACTCCAATGGACACGACGGCGGGATGGACTGGCATTATTCGTCAGACCGCTCTCACCTACATCGATAGAGCTAGAGCCTGATACCCACCTTTATTATACTATCCTCATCCTAGTCTCTGTCGGAGCATGTACACCAGGGTTGCCATGATTCCGTAGTTTTCGTCGCGCTTGTTTTCCTTTTTGCTTTGTCCCACATCATCGTTATCTCGTCACTGCATGCTTTATATACCAATGTAATTCTCCGTCATGTCTATTCCTTTTCAATCTACGGGTTACGCACTCACGCTGCTATTCAGTACCATGTCGTAACTTGCATTACGAACGCTCACTCTAAATTAACCGTGAGAGGAGAAGATAGAAGGTGGGATCAGCATCATCGCGAGGGTGTTCTCCTCTCGTAAGCTAGGTAAAAGTAGTCTTGATTGCGTCACCTCCTTCCACAACTTGCTGTAGATACCGTAAGTCGAGGCAGCAGGGTCGCCAGAATAGCTAGTTTGGCATATCTTGGTGCCATTAACAGCATCAGTGGGAAGTCATGAGCAGAGGAATACGAGAATTTCATGGAACTTGATCTGTGGCACACGCTAGCCGACCATAACCGCTGGAAGCCACTCTGTCGTATCATCTCCCTAACATCCCAATCGTATGACAGTAATCTCAATTATGATTTCAATCTAGCGACGCTGAGTGTATTCGGTGATCAAAGGAAATACACCTTTGTGGTAATGAACTACAATGAGTTACTTGCTTAGTGGCATGATGGGGTGGCAAGGAACCTGCTCGAGACCCATATACAATTCAAATCCAGAACTTGTCTTCCAACTCCAACATACTTTGAGCCATCCATGTCTTCCCCTGCTACCACTGAGAGAGCGGATCCCATCAAATGCACCAGACCTGTCACGGACCGAAGCGTGGAAGATGTGCTTCGCCAGAAAGCGACGGCTGTCCTTGTGGATAGTGTCAACAGTCAAAGTGGGTGGATCTTTAAGCTCTTCGGTTGATCGAGTCTAGACTTTTTTGAAATATAGCCCTTCTGTATCACGGGGATGTGCTTCACGGATCATATCTCAGTCTCGAGGCCATCGCTTGCGCTCTGAAGACCGACGATCAAGAGGTTTTATACCACGCATGGGTGGCCACCCACAAGATAGTCAACAGATACCAAAGGTACGGCCTTATTAAACTCCCAGCAGAAGCTTTCACTCAAGGTAGCTCGTTAGATTGAAGGCGCAACATCCCAGCATCCAATTTAACCCAGTGACATTGGCGCTTAATCAATTCGTTCGTTCTTCTTACGTGACAGGCGTAGACACCCGCTGACATACTCTCTCAGTTTGTTGAAATTGGTGCCAACGAATTCGATGCCAGCCCCGGGCCGCACATAACATATATCGACCCCCGAAAGCATTGTAATGCGGAAGCTTTGGTAGCGGAGGCACAGCGGCGATTTCACCTCCTGAAGCAGCGCAATTTAAGTGAGGAAGAGATCTTGATCAGTGTTAGTATGTGTGTTTGTGAGGGAACAGCGTGGTGCTTATAGATGAACAGATGCCAGCGACGGAAGAGGCGCTGAAAGCCACTCGGATTCTCTGCAAACAGGGTGATGGGCGCATCAACGTGAACCTATTCTTGGTGAGCAGTCTGTTGCACGCGGCAGCTTGCGCAGAGGCCGGAGCATCGACAATCACTATCCATGTCAGACCGGTAGGTGGTGTTTCTTGGCCCCTATCTCATGTTCTTGGGAAGACATGACTCAAGCGGTGCCGATTTGACAGATATTAGAGTGGTTTGAACGGAGACAAGGTAAACGCGTCTTCTCGGACGCGTTGGAGCACCCAGGTGTCCAGTCCATCCAATCCATTCTGGCATACTTCAAAACCAACAAGATCAAAACCAGAATCATTGGGAAAGAATTCAGAAAGGCAAGTGCAGCTATTGTTAGCCCGGAGAGATGCTTTTCCGTTTGCCACAATTGGCTGATTGATTTAAATTTGACGTAGATGGCAGAGATAGCGGTACTGGCCGACTTTGACGCTGTCTGCGTGTCAGAGTACCAGCTTGATAGATTGAAGTGGAATATTGCCAGGTACGACCCGAGTATTGACAGTTATCCAACTGTGGTGCTGCGCTCAAAGCAAGCGCGATATCCCCCAAACATTCTTGATCAGGACGACCGCTTCATGAAGAACCTTTCACCAGAGTCTCGAGGGATGATTAGAGATATTATGAGCCCTGCGCTCGAGAGACTGTCAGAAGATATGGACACGATAGAGGCAGCTATAGTTAGGGAAGTCAAGAAGCAGTTCAGAGCCACGAGTTCCCCTGGAGCATCACCGACAAAGAACAAGGAGCAGGTCGCGAGGCGGCACAAAAGTCAACCGCAGTCTCCGGAGCGCAGCCAGAAAGTACAGCCATTGGCGGGATCAGACCCGTAGTGGTAGAGCGATATATACCCAAATCATCATTTGTCCAAGTGGTCGGGAGCTGGTTGAGATTGCTCTTTGCACGGCGGAGACAGGCAGCGTCAAGCCCGCAACTCCGTTATGCGCAGTCCGGGCGCTACAGGCCTGGTTTCAACAGCATTCGCGGAGAATTCGGACGGCCCATGTGGGCTCAGATTAATGCCCCCGCCTTGGGGCTTGGCAGATGCCGTACGAATCGCAGGTTTGAAAATCTGGATCCGGAAGATTGAGCCCAAGTGAGCCCTGCGCTGGCAGCGCCCTCCTTCCACGACGGGCTTTCATCGCGGCCATACTACTTGAGCCTGCCGCTTTTGAAAGAATGTAATTTTCTAGGGGATAAATCAATTGCGAGATCAAATGGCCAAGCTGGCGGAATATTGAGTAGTCTCCTGGCACTACACAGCACTAGAATATTCTCTCTCAGGAAAATACTTAGCTCTTGGTGTAGACTTTTTACCCGGAATGCTTGGGAATCACGTCGCCCACAATATTATCGGGAGCCAGACGTCGTTCTACGCTTTGGGCTAGTCCCGGCACTAGATGGCGCTATCTGAGTTGGCAGCGCTCCAATGCAGCGGCAAGGAACTTGGACGTTATTTTGGCGAAGATCGAGTCGTAAGCATGCGCTATTTCCGAATGACCGAGCCCGACTCAGGTCGATATCGATGCTGGCATTCACCATCGACAAAGAGGCTTTAGGAAGAGGTAACTTGCCAAAAGCAAAGTGTAAGTCCCGTCGGCCCCACCGGCCAAATCGATGAAAATCGGTGCCTTGCCGCCCGGGAAGGGATAGGGAAACCTGAATACATAGAGAGCGAACAATATAAATGTCAGCTGTCACCAAGTCACCAAGAGACGGGAACTAAACGGATGCTTTGGGGGCTTCTTTCAGTTCGGCAACTGAGCGGGCAGCGACGTGTTCAGGGTCCTGCTCAAGTGCGCACTTTTTTGGGCCAAGAAACCAAGGCTAACGCTAAAGTTTCCTTACTTCATTCCTGACACATAATGAAGATGGCTACTCACTTGCTACCTGACGTAGTTGGCGATAATGGTGTTCAACTCTTGCTGAGCACGCAGAGTCCAAACGGAGGAGACTTCAGCCACGCTGCCCAACTCTACAGAAGCGGAAATAGCCAATCTCATCAGAATTCCAGCATGAACGCATGAACATGAAGGCCAACTTGAACAACCAAAATTGGCCTATCAATAATCAAACTCAATCTGCAGGTTCGGGCATTTGCGGTCCGGCACAATCACTTTCCCGAAATTGTTTCCCCCAAACGACTGGAGGCTTTAGACGGCGTTCTTCTTGTTGTACCAATCTTCTCACCATCGGCACTTCGACCAGGGATAGAAACAGCTAGAAGATAGCAGAAATCTGGAAGATTAGAATGAGCGTGGCACTATCTGCACCAGCCGACTATGAAAAGTTGCTAGAAAACTACGATACCTGGCTCTTCGATTGCGATGGGGTACTATGGAGGGGAGACCATCTGATTGAAGGAGCAGTAGATGTGCTTGGATTGCTGCGGCAAAGAAGTAGGTCTGCTGCACACTTTATGGTTCGATTTTGATCTAGAACCGCTTTCTCATGCTCGATGGTCATCCCTCCAAGATAAAAAGGTCGTTTTTGTGACGAACAACGCCACGAAATCGAGAAGAAGCTATAAAAGCAAGTTTGATCAGTTGGGAGTGGAGGCTCATGTGGTGGGTGTGAATGCGTTCATAACCGACCCTGTCGAAGATTAACCCATTGTGCTAGGACGAGATCTATGGCTCGGCATATACAGCCGCTGTTTATGTTTCGTCCGTAATTAAACTGCCAAAGACCAAAAAGGTTTATGTGGTTGGAATGGCTGGACTCGAAGAAGAGCTCCAGAACGAAGGAATTTCAATTTTGGGAGGATCGGTATGGCCCTGCGTTCACTGGTATGCACACTGCTGACGAATTTACATGCGCAGGACCCGGCTGATAACACTTTGGAGCCTTTCAGCCTTGCTGATTTCGTTCGTGATCCTGACGTTGGTGCCGTAGTCTGCGGCCTCGACACAAAGATCAATTACACCAAGCTTTCGAAAGCGTTTCAATATCTGCTCCAAGATAAGAACTGTCATTTCATTGCGACTAACGAGGATAGCACATACCCGAGTTCCCATGGCTTGCTGCCTGGAGCAGGTTCGATAAGCGCACCACTGCGAACCGCCCTTGGACGGAACCCTGTCTGCACGGGGAAACCTGCAAGCACGATGCTCGACTGCATCAAGGCCAAGTTCGTGGTCACTTTGTGCTACCCAATATCTATATTCATTACTACCTGCAGGATCAACTTCGATCCCAAGCGTGCTATTATGGTCGGCGATAGACTCAATACCGACATTCTGTTTGGTCAGGCAGGTGGTTTGACAACTCTGCTGGTCCTAACAGGTGTGTTTTTAGCCTTGGCGAAGGCATGTTGGCGGACTTTAACCCCAAGTTTCATCAGGAATCACTACGATTGCCGATATCACAGGACCAAACGCTTCGCCAATAGTTCCAGACTTTGTCACCGCGTCTTTGGGAGATATCCGAATGGCGGAAAAAGCTGTATAGTTTCGATGTAGAAGAAGCGGCGATCTGGGAGTTGCGATAGGTTTTATCCTACTGGCGAGGTTTATCGGGTAACTCGGTAGTGTTGGTATTTTGGCTCTGCACGAGGTCGATGGAGTTTGCGGTGAGCGCCGTTATAGAGGATAGGATGTACCCAATTATCGCGCCATATGCTGGTGTGAGCGGCCATGCCTTGAAATAAACCCTTAATAAATTACGGAAAGGGAATCAGAAGTGGACAACTGACCTGCCAGGGACGATCCCAATCGAGAGGTATTGCGATAATACCAAGCCAGCTGCCGATCACAGTACCGACGGCAGGGTATACAAGTGCACGTTCAATCGGGTTACGCGACCTGTTCCGCAATAATGAATTGTGTTCTTTCGGACGACCGGGACGAGTCACTTACGATAATTCCGCGAAGAGTCTAACCCATGTCCATCGTTTGACCAATGAAGCAGAGTCTCCTCTGAAACTGGGAGGTCCAAACAGATATGCAGGTGGAAGGAACGTCAAAATAGAAATCAATAGCGCAAGCAGATAGGTCTTGACCGCCAAACTGATTGTCATTGTTGAGTGAACCCCAAACGGCCAGATATAGTCTGTACTCACCTCCTTATCGGCGCACCTAGTAGTATCAACACGAGGTACACTCCCAAAGAGACTAGAATGAGAGCCCCATATACTCGCGTTAATGCCTGGCTGACCGGATTAGAAGGCCACCAACGTATCCACAGAACATATGCATGCGCACCAACAACCGTTTCCGAGTAAGGAACTTCTTCTCTCGCCTTTTGACTTCTTCGGCTCCTTCTATAATGGAATCTATCCACCAGCGTCGCAACCAGTCCGACCACCAGGTTTGCAGAGAAAGGGTTCCAAGACATAGGGCGAGTAGTGTAAGAGTTGGTCGCCGAGTCAAAGCCTCCAAAGGTGAAAGTGCCTCCGAAATGGGTTCCTCCCCATCAAGGAACGTAATCTCTTGTAGCACGGACGACCTAGGTAAATACAGCGCACAAAATGCTAGAAGCGAGGTCTGCATGCCGACAGCCCAGAGATACGAACTCATGGGTTTGCGCATAATTGTGTCCTCCGTTGAGACATTTTCGGCGCCTTTGGAGTATTTTGAACGCGATTTTGTTGAGCTGGTTGTCGAAGGCGAATCCAGTCGCTCTGTTTTCGACTTCGGGCGTGGAGGCATGGGTCACGGTGACAGCAAGACGTGAAGGAGGTCCGTGCGATGCCGGTGAATCATGTAAGCGCCATCAGTTGTGTGTTTGGTGATGCTTTGTTGGTGCTTCCGGTTCTGACGGAGTCAAAGTTGAAATTGTCCTCAAAATCAAGTTTTTAGGCCAAAAAATACACAAGCACCTTGGTTTCAAGGTTCGGGTATGCCTCATCTTTGGGACAAATATAGGTACTGTTTTGGAAAGATGTCCTTTTGGGAATGTGATATTCGCATGGTCTATGGAGGGAAATTCGTACCATCATTTAGTTGTGGCCCCTTGTTCGAATCGTGACATCCGAGTTCTTGATTAAAACGTAGAGACCAAGGCTACCGAGTCGCCAGCGTGTTTCATCATCACTGCGCAGGATGACTGTCCATAGACTCAGCTGTCGATATCATGTTTCGTCAGACGAATATAGTGCAGCGATTCTCCTTCGGCAACCCATGTGCGCTTAAGTGGAAAGTCGATCCGTTGTCTAGTAAACGGGGGTCTTTGACGCCCACAACATATCTGAGATAAGGGACGCAACATACCTCCTGTGTAAGCATCACACCAAGCTGATAGGCCAGCAATGTTTAAGTTGAAGCCATTAAACCTGTCCTTCGATGCCAAGTCCCGAGTTTTACGGCGGTTGAAGTAATGTTAAAACCTTTCCCCGTCAGCTTCGACCTCGAAGTAATGGCCGCTCCTAGCCTACCAAGTCTAACTGATACATGCTGTCAACATAGTCGCTGGTCTCAGTTAGTGACGGTAGTGCTGGAAAATCCGCAGGCGAAAGCTGACAAGATGCCTTCGGCTCGATCGCTTCCAGGATCGAAGCTATTCTTGCATCCAGGGCTAGCAGTACTTTGCAAGGTGAGTGGTGACAGCTGCGGAAGATGCAGTATTGGAAAGAAGCATCTGTCTTCCTCCGTATGTCTGTGCTGTGTGTTGCGTGGACGACTGAAGTGAGCAATCACCGAGATGAGAAATTCCCTTGAATCGGGTTGAATGTATTGACGTGTTGACGGCAAGGGATGCGGTCACACGAGAATCTGTACGTCTATACTCTGACATTTATCGCATTAGTAAGGACAATGCAGCAGCCCTGAAACCCGAACCTTGTTATAAACTCACTATCTTTGACCGGCGTCTGTGACGCGGAGTCGCGGACGCGGACGCTGCGCTTCGCAATGTTTACTGCCCTAGGCTTCGACTGAAATGATGGGGCCAGTTCGAAAGATCCAATTTCGGGCTGCGGAAAGCTCAACTTCTTCACCACTTTCTTGGTCTCGTTCCGATGGGCCCGCGTATTGTCGATTGAATCTGAGTAGCTCCTAATGGTCCCTGTAGGTTCAGTGACAGGAGAGCGCATCAATGAAACAGCCGAGCCGTCCAGGGTTCTCAGATGTCCGCCAAACTTGGTCAGTACCAAGAACACGCATCATTTCTTGTTTCCTCCGGTACAAGCTGGACCAGCGTTCGCACTAAACCGTTAACTAGACGTTCGGGTGATGAGGTTCCGAGGCGCCCTGGAGCAAAGATAAGAATCAGCCTGCTACACGGCCCCATAGGCTCTGGAAGGATGACGATGTGCTAGGAGCATCGTGAGGTGTCATTGTACCCAGACTCTCGGTAGAAGCTCTGGAGGTGAACAAGAGTCAGTTCCTTTTGGAGTGAATGTATGATTGTACTGTTCTATCATAACAGGTGGCGCAACAATGATAACCTTGTATCTTTCGATCAGGGTCATTGAAGACTCTTTCAGCTCGTGGTGAGTACGTCTGACCCTATCTGAGCTTGCTGACATTCGCACAGCGTCCCAGTCCCAGACCAACCTACTCTATAGGTTGAACCTCGAGTTGGAAGAATCGTCGGGGTTCGGCGGAGCTAGGAACTCATCAAGCCGTGGGCTTGGCTCCTCTCGGCCAACAGTTTGATGCCGCGCGGAGATTGCCGGATAGAACTATACAGTTACATCAGCCACAATGGTGCTCACCACAGACTTTGGTCATCGTTGCCGCCATCCTCAAGACAAGGTGAGTAATGCCCAAATTATACCTGATTCCCTGCCTGACCTCTGTACTCTCGTAGTCTGCCTCAACTGTGAGTACGAAACCTCTTTTTCAAATTCGATTTGGCGCAAATCCGGTGGTTTGAGCTGGAAATATAGGGTCAGAGATGGTTTGGGTTGGACTTGGCAAGGGTAGAGGACGAAGTGGTTGGAATTATGGTTGGAATTGTGGATTACCCCTGGAACTGGACTTTGCATCGAATCTGAGTGCTAACGCTTGAACATATAGTCCTCGCAATGGCCCAACGCGTAACTCTCCGCAAGCGCAATCCCTATAACACCACCTCCAACAGGAGACGTGTGATCAAGACCCCCGGAGGAAAGCTTGTCTACCACCACATCAAGAAGCCCGCCACTGCACCAAAATGTGGTGACTGCGGTGTTGCTCTCCCTGGCGTACGTCGACTGTACCCGGCACGGACCGCACATTTCTGATTGGCCTTTGTTTTCAGATTATCGCCCTCCGACCCCGCCAATACGCTAACATCTCCAGGCGATTGAAGACTGTCCAGCGGGCGTACGGTGGCTCGAGATGCGGAGACTGCGTGAAGTCACGGTGCGTGGGCGTTGTTCGTTTGGCATTGGAAATCCAACTAATTTTGGATATAGAATCTTGCGAGCATTCTTGGTTGAGGAGGCTAAGATTGTCAAGAAGGTCATCAAGTCGCAGCAGAAGACCACCCGCAAGTAAACCCATTGTTATTCGCACCTTTCTATCGCATCCATGTACTTTTCATGACCAAAATCACGACCGATGAGGTCACCTTATGGCGTATGGCATATGTTATCGTTGTCTCAACGAAGTCCTCATCGACCAACTCGTCTTCCAGTACATGTGCTGCTGCCCTCGTCGACACATTTTAGCAGATTTGATATTGATTCGACGTCAGCGCAGTTAATCTCAGTTAAGTAGCATTGGTAACTGTGCGTCACTTTCTTTCCTTCGTTTCCCTTGGACCTGATCATCGGACTCATTCGCCTAATTCTTTACACCTCAGTGAAGTAGGTTTTCAATTCACTTTTCGTGATATACATGACCTCAGATTACTGCTTGAGCGGCGAGTCTCGGCGAGCACAGTAAATTAGCCTGGTCACAGTCGGATTAAATGATAGTTGGAACATATGTGTGGCAAGTGCAGCATGACCGACTGGCTAATCAAAGAATTGTAAGTGGGTCAGGGAGCTATGTTGCTGCCGGTTTCTAGCCCATATCGATGCGGATTAAGCATTGAGAATTTGAGATTGGATTAAATGTTCGGACTCCTCTCGGATGCCTCGTCGGCTTGTGAGCATGTGCCTTAAAAGTAACATAACACAAACATTCAGTGCAGTCTGTCATCGGAGTTTTTCCTTTTCTCGTTAGCACCACCAGCACACCCTTCAGTGACCAGTCGCTCGCGATGTCAATTCTTCACGATGCCCTTCCCAACGAACTTATTCTCATCATTGCGACCCAGATACCAGGCTCTGCATCACACCTGGATCCGCTCAGCCTGGCATTGACGCAGTTCGCACTGACGTGCAAACGCTTCTACGCCTTACTGATGCCGCTCGTCCTCGAATACCACAGCTCCAGACTACTCGTGCTAGAGTCTACACATCGTTTGGAGCTGTATGCCGAAGAAGAAGATTCGGAGAGCAACCCTGGCTGCTCAAAGCTGCAGGACCTCATGCACAACTCGCACGCCACCACTTTGTGTCCCGACAGCCCCCAGCTCAATTGCATGCGGGTTACCGTGGCTGTGATGACACCGCAGGATCTGTGGATCATTAGAGGCCTCGTTTTACGCGCCAAACGGCTGCGGGGGCTCATTGTTGCGTTCGACGTGAGAAGCGCAATGCCCTGTAACTCCCCTTGGGCAGCGAGGAAGGAGTGGATCCGGGCTTTCGTTGCTTTGCTGGACATATGCTTGGTGAATCCCGGGCTGACTCTTACTTTTGAAGGTCAATCGCACCCATTCGACAGTCGCGAGTCGAGCTTCCCGTTCTACCATTACTTCCCAAGGGCCCAACGAGCGAACCATATCTTATTCCCTCGATCACTCGTGTTGCGCCTGAAAGAACGCGTGCTCTTAGCATTGAAGACCATTCTAAGGTTCTGCATGACGTTTGTCAGGAACGGCCAGATCAGCACGGCCCTCAATATGCCCACCACCTCGGCCCTAAAACACCCGCCGGTTCAAGTCCTCGCGACGATTAGATCAGTTGACCAGTACCCTCTTTCCCGCTTCGTCATCGCGTCCAATGTCCCGTTCAGTCCATCCTGGTACCGCTACACCGAGCATATCCTTCGACATTCGTCGACCAACCTTGCTCACCTGCACCTCCGCGGCCTAGATCTTTCGCTCTACGATTGGCATATCATCCTACCTTCCTGGAACTTTGCCCGACTCCTCACGCTGGAACTGGGCAAATCAGCAATCGCATTTCCTGACCTCCTCGCGTTCCTCTGTCGACACCCGTCCATCACAGCCCTCGACCTTACCTCGAATGTGCTCATTGGCCGAGTTGAGCTTTCACGCAGCTCGAAGACACGTAGGAACTTTCTACCGAAGCTAGAGCAGATATCTGCCTCGCCAGATTATTTGGTGCCATTCCTCACGGTGATGCCTCCTTTGTTTCCCCTACTGCGAGCCATCGTGGTTGATGCGCCTGTAGGGGATCAGAGTCGGGTTGACGAGGTTTCTAGGTTGGTCTTGGCACGGCCGGCTGGTGGGAACGTTGTGGTCGATACAGCGAAGAGGACACCCAGGACAATGTTGTAGAATTTAGAATGCTTCAAATACCATGCTAAGCTAATTATATTGAGGCTGGCATCTACAGAGTATGTACCATTCGTCGAAACAGATGTGTCAGAAAATTCAAGTTCTCTCTTGGGAATGTCTGTGCAATTTCAGCAAACGGTGGATCGTCAGGCAAAGAGTACTGAATGACCAGATGGGAGGAAAACCCCGATCCACCCATTCGGTACCCATACCACTGCAGAGCTTTGTATTTCACAGAGTTACGAAAATAAAACAGGGTGCATCATATATGCCGACTACGACTAGCTGGACAAAACACCTTCCGGGCTGGATCAACTCACCCAACCCTCTTGTGCAGACAAGGGAAGATGAACCTTGCCACCAGGTCTTTGCAGGGGGCCGAGAACCCGCATGTCGTCATCAAAAGAGCAGCAATTCCAACGCTTAGTGCCGTTCCGAAAGCTATGCGGTCGCTTCGGCTGAGGCCATTGTCTGGAGAGTTGCCTGGAGAGTTGCCTGGAGAGTTGCCCACGCTCTCCGAGTCCGATCCCTTGTTCACACTGGTAGACTGGGGGACTGATACTAATTTTGTCGGTGTGTTGTATGGGACCGTCGTCTCACTCCCCGTCAACTCGGTTGGTATATATCTTGGAAAGCGGTTAGAGAATACCGAACAAAGCCCTCAAGCCATACTTACTGCAGATAATTCACTTGCCAGAACTGGACGACGCCATTCGGAATGACGTTGACATGCAGAGTGTGCTCTCCACTCTCGAGACCCGTCTGTCCCCATACTGGCGGGCATGGAGTGCTCTGTAGGTCCATATACTCGCTCGTCACTCGGATGGGGTCCTCCTGGTCAAGTGTGACCTCGATCTCGAATTGAGAAGGCGGACGTAGCCCATATATGAACACGCCCGTTCCTACCCACAAGCGTGACACAATATGTGGTGAGTGAAATTAAAAGCTTTATTCGAAGGCTTAAATACCTGTGAATTCAAAAGTAAAGTAAGTCGGCCTGGTGGTTCCCAAAATCGCCAAACCCGTGTATATCCTGTATGCATCGCATGTGGACCCAAGGGATTTCGGTCCAGCCAGGGCCGTACGTGATATCGGGACTTGTGCTAAGCACGATTCCTTCTCCAGAGAGCTGTCCAAAGGAGAGAGTAACTGCCAGAGAAAAGAAAAGGAGGTGAATTAAGAGCGGAAGCATGTGTTATGAGGGGGTGGAAGGAGGTGAGTCGTGTGCGGAGGAGCCCTTAACCTGAGCCTGCATGGAAGCTGTCCCAACGAGAAATAACGACAGTCTATTACTGGTCATGTTGCATGTCATTGCCGGAGCATTCAGCGGCGAGAACAGAACAAACGACCTCCCAGTTAGTGTATTTTGGTGAACTGGGACGACGTGAACGCGTTCAACTGGTGCTTGATCATGGGCGCAAGTTGCATCCTAATCTTCATCTTCCCTCCTGAGACCCCAAGCCCTTACTACTTACTGAGGGAGCAAAAGGCTAGAACTCTCTGGCAGACTGGAAATGCCCCTCCATCGATCAATCGCCAGCCAACGCCACAATGATCGTGGGTGCTGTCATTGTTGTCAAGGAGAGCTACGAGTCAAGTGCGGGCAGTTATTCCTTTCACTCTTCCACCACCAGTCACATCCTCAGAATGTCTTTGCTGCTTGAGGCCGTTCCCAACGAGCTTATTCTGCTGATCGCTTCCAATGTACGAATCTCCGCGGGAGACATCGGCTTTGGATTGGGGTCATTCGCAATGACGTGCAAGAGGTTTCATGCTTTGCTCATGCCTCTCATGCTCGAGCAGCACCGTCGTCGATTATTCGGCCTGGAGTCAATGGACTGCCTGGTGCTTTATGATGGGGCAGAAGAAGGGGGAGGTACTCGCACAAAGCTCCAGGATATCTCGCGAAGTTCACAAGGCAACATCTATGGCGTCGAACTGAACCATGTGCGAGTGAACGCGGCTTTGATGAGGCCACGGGAGTTGTGGTTTGTCCATGGACTTCTTGTACGCGCCACAAAAATTTGCGGCCTCTCCGTTGGACTACACTCGAACAGCCAAATGCTTGGCCAGTGGTCTGGTTTGAGGGAGGAATGGGTTCGGGCGTTCATCGCCCTGTTGAACGCTTGTCTGGTGTATCCTGGACTAGCTCTGACTTTTGAAGGTCATATCCACCCATTTGCTCCAAACGAGTCAGATTCCCCATACAGACATTACTTCCCAGAAGAAAAGAAAATTGGCCTGATTGGTCGCATGTTCTCGATGTTCAAGAAATCGAAACGCCATGGGCCCATACCCACCTCATCGGTCCTCGAGCACACATCTACTCTAGTTCCAACAGCCAAGGCTACCCGCCAGTGTGAAATCTCCCGCCTCACTCTGAAATCCAACGTCATGTTCAGACCATCCTGGTACCTCTACACCGAGCATATCATCCATCAATCACACAACACTCTCACCCATCTTTATCTCCATGATATCATGCTCTCTATGTACGACTGGCACGCCATTCTCCCTTCCTGGAGCTTTCCACGGCTGCTCGCTTTTAGTTTGGGCTCGAGATTGCAGGTCGCTTTCCCCGACTTCTTTCGCTTCCTTCTCCGACACCCCTCCATAACGGTCCTCGACCTTAGTTTATGTTCTCTCATCGGCACGGTCTACCTTCCAAGCAATGCTCAACGGCGAGTTCTTCCAAGACTAGACAAGATATCTGCATCGGCAGATTATTTGGTGCCACTCCTCGTGGCGGAGCCTCATTTATTTCCGAAGCTGCGAAGCATCGTAGTAGTCGACGAAACAGCGAGGGGTCCCAGTCATGTCGACAATGTCCTGGAGCTGGTTATGAGGCGGGCAGCAGGTGGGGAGATTTCAGTGACGGCACAGTGAGAAGGGCACGGTTACCATGCATATGGCTGACGACGTCTGGACTTATAAGTAGTAATGCTTTGACCCTGTCATAGATATCTAGACTGCTGGTGTATCATAAGACAGTAAAATTGAGAGCTGCAATATGTGAACGTCGGCGGCTTTGATATCCGAGCCTCAGCTCCTCAATGATTGACCAGCCTTCGTGCACGGCGAGTGGATCTGGGATGGCAAGGTTTGGTTGAACCTCTGTCTTCTCGAGGTCCGGGAATAGCTCATCCAGAAGTATAGCAATAGGGACGAGTTCAATCATTTTGAAGTCCTCTCTGCGGCGATCGTGGACGCCGAGGCGCTTAAGGGCGCAGCGCGAGGTGGGAGATGCAGTCATTTCGGAGGGGGGTAACCAATAGCCGATTGGCAACGGGACTTTAGGCATATTCTTCTTATACGAGTCGAGAGGAATTTGAAGACATTGAAGGTCCTTTGCGTAAATCGATGCGTGTTGTAAGGTCTTGAAGGTAGGGTAGGCTTGAGACCAGAGCCTGCCTTCTGACAAGAGCGAAAGCTCTTGCAATGGTTGCAACTTTGATTGAGCTGGGACCAGAAGGTCTCGAATGAAGTCGTCCGCCGCATCAGATGTTGCGATTGGAGGGCTACATGCAACGTCGAGTGTTAAATGAGAGAGTCTGTCCAGGGAGGCGAGTCGTATCAGACTGGAAGCGGAAATAGGGGTGATGTGGGAGTGGATAGAAAGGCCCTTCAAATCCAAAGACAATTGCCGCGTCGATAGGATGTGTCTGACGATTTGGTCCCAGTTGCCTGCCTTTAAGATTCGGATGTCAAACATCTGTATCCGCATCTTTGTGGAATGGCGGGAAAGCCATGTACCAACGTCTGAAGTGGATCCGGAGAGCATGACATTGCCCATGTCGCTGCTTTCGTTCGATGCTCGGATATTCCAGTACCAAGTACAAGGGATGGTGACCGAAAATTTCACAGCACTGTGGCGGTTATTATGCTTCGAGGTCAGAACCAGCTGGTACTTGCTGAGCTGTGGCAGTTGATCGGTCAAGGTGCTGAGCGAGTCAATGGAGTTTGATTGATATGGGAGATATAGCTTGAGTGACGTTAATCCTCGTAGCTGTGCTAGCTTGTCCAGGGGAACCAAAGCTAAAGTTCCTCTCCCAGTCATGTCGAAATGAAGTTGCTGAAGGTTTGGCGACTGCATCACGAACTGGCCGATGATCGACATCATGACGTCTTCGTGAGTTTTTGAAGCTCCTCGAGCCAGTGCAAAATCGGTCACGGAGCTGGAGAGAAGAAGTAATAAGCAAGATACATCCTCTGCCTTAATCTCCCGCTCCCACCGTATGCGATAAAGGGAGGGGAAGCGAGGTAATGCTTGCAGGGCAGCAAGCGCGGCGTAAACTTGAGGTGCAACACGGATGGGATCGTCGTCATGCAAGTCTCGAAGACAGATGGCACGAACTCTTTTCGCATAATGGGGCCACCGGGACTCGCTTAGCTCGCTTTCGGTTATCTGAGCCTTCAGGCTCTGGTATCGCGAATCTTTAGCGATCGCCCTTTGACAGAATCTGAATCACTCACATATGTGTTGTTGCGAAGGACAACACTGGGCAACAGCTTGATCAAAGGTATCGTAGAGTCCAGTTCCTCCCATATGTAATCAGAGGCAACTTCGGAAAAGGTCTTGCACACTAGATTGTAAGAGCTGAACTCCTTTTGGACGCTTCGAGAGGAAGGCTTTTGTCCTCGCCTCCCGATGTTCAATGTTGCGCAATCAAAGACCAGTCGTAACAGTTCGTCATTTTGAAGTACCTGAATGGAGTTAGAAAGATATCCATATGCATGGGAGGCTGACTTTGGTGCACTATCCCCCATTTCTGTGCGGATAGAGGCCTGGAGAGTTGGTGGTACCAACAAAGAACTGAGATGCTCGGTTCGTGGGAACTCAGATATGTGGTCACTTCGGTGCCTTTAGCTACAGCCTCCTTGCATCGAAAAGAAGATGGCAGTCGAAACGTGAGAAAGTTGAAACTTTGCCAAAAGTGCATGTGGACTGGGTAGCCGGACACCAAAACACCGAGACATGCCATACTGTAACCATGGTCCTGTGTGATCAGGGATTCACGATAAACGGCATTGTGGTATATATTACGTTACGGCGCTTGCAGCTAACTTGCGTGCGGAGTCGATGGTCATTGCCAGTAGGGTCACGGAATAGCTGGACATTCAGAAGGGAGAGGTTTAAGAACCTTGGTCGATTTTTTTGAGCTTGGCCTGAGTTTTCAAGCTGACTCAATGCCTGAGCGCACCTTTCAGGGACCAGCTCCAAGCTGCACGACGGCGTAGTCACGTCGCATACATCAAAGACGGTGGGAATTCTTGGGGTACTACTGACCCGCTCTCAGCAATTCCGGTGATGACATTGCGACAGGGTGAGTGGTTGGCGCAACTCAAGGCAGGCCGTACCCATTCGAGGGGTCAAAGCTCCGCAGAATTACATCCTGTCTCCCGAAAAGCGCATCCGCTGCATGTATAAAAGCCTTGACTTCGCGCCCTTCATAATTCAGAAACATCACAACTACCACTCTCCTTCAACTCACTCAATCTCCCTCAAAGACTCCTCGTTACCCTCACAATGCCTAAAGGATCCCACCACTGTGCCGACCCCAAGAAGAAGGGATGCAATGGAATGGTCATCTCTGGAAAGAACTGCCCCAAGTGTAGGGGGTACAAGGCCTGCACAGCTGGGTGTGGCCAATACACTGCCTTTGGTGGCAAATGCCCCGCATGCGTGGCTGCAAGCAGTACGCATACCTTTCGCGATCCTCTCCACTGTTCACGATGTTAACGCTGGTTTCTTTTTAAAGGGCATCGAAGTCGATCGTTCCAAGACCTGGAAGAACGATTCGCCGATGAAGACTTGCTCTATGAAGCTCGCTCCTACGAGTCAGGGAAGGTGGTTTGCTTCAGGACAATCTGAGCAACGATCGCTGGTGAAGAGGATGCCATATAGCGCTGGTCGCTGGGCTACCGTGGAGTCTGAGCATTTGGATACTGGACTCCACTATATTTATTATTATGTATTGCCGTTTGCTTATAAGTAGATATGGCTCTCGAACTGTAACACACCATTTCTGGTTCGAACTTACACTGTGGACCGCATTATTTGATTCAAAGTACATAATTGGTTCCCAGCGTGTATATCTTTTCGGCATTTGAGAATCGTCTATGTCTTGCGGGCTCGCCTATGCCGTACAGACGACCTCACACATAGCCGAATTGTCCGATTTTGACCTGCGATGCATGACGGTGAGAACAAGTCGACCGTCACCGAGCGGTGGCAGCGCGCCTCCGTCAATTGGTCATGTCACCGCTGAGGACATCGGCTCAAACGTCTTTTTACATTTGATGAGAGTCTCAAACTTAAGCAGTCTCCAGGACATAGCATTGCTACTCAAATAGAGGTCCGAAGGGTCTTGGCTTACGCGCCAGAGTCGCGTAGGATTTGCTGGAATTTACCGCCAGCCACTATGTCCAGTAGCCCTTAGTGACTGTAGTGAGCCTGAACGTATTTAAACCATCGATGTATATCGATTGAGAAGCAGAAACAGCTCACTCGCCCATTCATACTCTCGACTAAAGAAACCAGCTTCAGAAACTACCGCTTCCCTCTCTCACCACCACTTCATATCTATTCGCCATGCCTAAAAAACAGCACCATTGCGCCGATCCCAAGAAGAACGGTTGCAATGGAATGGTGGTCAGTGGCCAGAACTGTCCAAAATGCTCAGGATACAAGCTCTGCACTGGAGGCTGCGGGCAATATACAGCATTTGGGGGCACCTGCCCTGCATGTAACGCGAGGCGTACGTTACCTTTATATGCTCATCAGCCAGACAACTGACTGGTCTCTTTTTATATAAGAGGCGGCAGCTTCCCGTGGCACTGGAAGAAGACGGTCGTTCGAAGACGATGATATAGAAATCGAGGCTCGGTCGTACGACAGCGGGCGTATTGTTTGCTTCAGGACCTTGTAATCCTTGCGCAAAAATTTTCGGGTGTTTACGATTAGTTACGCGCGGGTGTCTGTATTTGGGTTCGTGGGCCCGATTTGTATATGGAGTTCATATCGTACTTATACCGCAGTCGATTTTCGTTTAAATATATTATACGATTCATTAATACCAATTGCTCTTAAGCCTTAGAACGACAAGAGTATATCCGCTACGAAAGTTGGCGTACGAAGGGGGGCGTCGATAACCCCAGTGAATCTCCATATCTTCTATGCCCGTTGAGACAGAGGTTTTTCGAAGATATTCGGCGATAGAGTACCAGTACCAAGACCAAAAGAATGCTGAAAACGCCAAGGAAGTATCTGGAAGAACAGGCGCCAGCATCGCGCTCGGCGCCATTGTGTCGATGTTGGTCTATGACATCACGATTCAACTAAGGAGAGAGAAATGCAGTGGGAAAAAGATATAGGTAGTATGTACATGAAGTATCCAGGTATCTGTATTTAATTCGCAGATTTAAAATCCACCAGGGTCAGGTCCAGGGACGTGGGCGAGGCTCTCGACTGGCAGAGGTAAGCCATGTACCGCAAATCGCATTCCTTGATAGCACCTCCGTAGGTGTTCAATATTGTCCCAAGCCTGTTGTTCATCTCGACGGCGTGTGCCGTCACCCGAATCACACAGGTAGGCAGCCTCTGAAAGCTTCGGGAACAGAGTGTCCAGGAACATCGCGAGATCCCGAATCTTGTCTGTAGGGGCTTCAGCTGTCCAATCCTCTTGAATGCTGAGGGTTTGAAGACCCGAAGTAGTCAAGCTGTCGGAATCGTACATCCTTTCGAAGAAATCAGCAGGTGAAGGGACTGACTCGGGGAGGTAATAAGTGTCGAGCGAGATACGAAGAGTGCGCAAATCTTTAGCGTGGAGGGGGATGAAATTGAGAGCAGTCATAGAGGGCCAGTAATTTCGCCAAAGGCGTTTGGACTCCAGCGTAAGGTGCTCCAGTGGCCGTCGTTTGGATTTTGCAGCAATGAGAAGATCTTCTATGAATTTGTCGGCTTCAGATGTGGAGGAGGCAGATGGGCTGAACTGGACAGCAACTTCAAAGGTTGTTAAGTTGTCGAGAGCGGCCAATCCATGCACGATTTCTACTGGAACCCGGACGTCGGCGTCCGCGCGAATTACCAAACACTCGAGGTCTTTTACAGAGCGTCTCCCATCTCCTGCAAGCAAACATTCCATTATTCCCTCCCAATCCGACTCGCCTTCCTTGAGATCGATCTCCAGTTTCCAAAACTGCAGATTCGAGGCGGCCCTGAGCCATCTGACCACATCCGAAGAGTTCCCCGTAAGCTCAACATGTAGCGAATTTGAGCTTGAGCCATCGGAGTAAGTACCTGTGCCACCCCCAGCAGTAGTAGATACAGAGAATATAGTTGTTTCCGTGAGACTTTTTCCTGGATCACCAGCGTGCAAGGTAATCGAGGTGCCTTCGCGGGGAACTTGAAAGAAGTCGGGAAAGGAGTCGATCAGATCGTCGCGATACTGGAGGTCGAGTACAAGGCATGCTAGTTGTTGCAATTGGCCGAGGGTAGCCAGGGACCTCACCGAGCGCTCTGGTGCCCACAACATGAGCACTTGGAGCTTGGGAGCTGATTTGACGATGATTTGCAAGAAACGCTCCAAGGATTCAGGGGTCGATTCCTTCGCGTTTTGGCCGATTATCAACCGTTCGATCGAAGGTTGGATGAAGAGGGAGGTGAATGGGAGAGTATCTTCGTCGATTATATGTTGCCACTTCACAGCACGGAGGGCGGGAAGAAGGGAAAACGGTTGGAAGCGTTCTGTGAAGTGCAACAGTCGTTCCAACACCGTGTGCGTCAGTCGATGGCCATGTACGGCAATTCTTCGAACCTTTGGCGAGTAGGCATTCCATCGTTCCATGTCTGGCATCGACAGGGTGCCACTGTGTTCTAGCGACTGCCTCCATTATCAGCGAATCCGACACTCATAACATGGGGAGACTCACGTATTCTCCATTGGACCAAGAGACACCTGGAAGTAGCTTGACTAACGGGAGTATCGAATCCAAATCTCTCCAAAGAAAGCTGGCAGCCACCGCCGTAAAGTTCTTGATAAACAACCAAGGCCAGAACTGTTTCCGAATGTCCGAGCAAGCTCGGTAAACGAATTCAAAGATCTGGTAAAGAAGGTCCTCGTTCATGATGACCCGGTCGACGAGTCCAGCTGCTGGTTTTTTATGGACGACTTCGCCAACGTTGTCGAAAGTGGAGCTCGACCCATCCGTTTGGCCGACCATGGTGAAATGGACAGAGACTAGTTATCGATTTATCGCCCTATACAACTTGGAAGTGGAAGGAAGACGTCACTAATACTGAGTAGTGCTCCATGATCCAGTAATGCTCGGCATTTCATCGGCACCCCGTGGGAACTCCCATCAAACATTGACATTTTCTTGTTGCCAATTATATTCTTCGTCTTTTTCCAGCATCATATCAACCGGAATGCCTACAGAATACGAAAAACGGCGACTTGTAGGGGTTCACGAGGAGAGAATCTCTGATGTGTCGAGTACAGACTACCCAGGGGTTTACCCTGGCGAGGACAACTCATGGAACTTGGAAAATCTCAAAAAAGTGCGTTCGATTCTTGTTCTATGAAGCAGGAGTAAATGTGACCAACAACCGTTCAAGGGCAGAATCTGACAGTGAAAGTGCAACGGTTATCACAACATTCGATAGATTTTGACCTGATCGGGGTGGACGCTGCGATTGCGAATGCTTTTCGTCGGATTATGATTGCTGAGGTGCGTGTGCTCTATACAGAGGTCGGGGGTTGGATCTCACGTTTTGTTATTGATTCTAGGTGCCCACAGTCGCCGTCGAACAAGTATATGTTTGGGACAACAATACTGTCATCGTTGACGAGGTTCTTGCCCATCGAATCGGCATGGTACCTCTAAACGTAAACCCAGCGGTCATGAACTGGAGAGTAGGCGACAGCCCACCAACCGACAGAGACACCATTGTGTTCAAAGTCGACCTCACTTGTACACGAAACCTCTCGGCGCCGAAAGGCTCGACAAACCCCAGCGAACTCTATATCAACCACGAATTCCTATCTTCCCATATGACCTGGGTCCCAGTCGGCGAGCAGGCTGAAATTTTCGCGGGATGCCCGCCAGCTGCCTCAAACCAGGACATCGTTCTCGCCAAACTCCGGCCTGGACAATCTATCAACATGGAGCTGCACGCTGTGAAGGGCGTTGGAAAGGACCACGCAAAATTCAATCCAGTTGGTATGTGGTTTCGTTGAAAGTTCCCAGATCGCGTTCCGAAGACCATTCAGCGACTGCATCCTACCGGCTCTTGCCACATATCAAAATTACAAAACCCATCCCGGCGGAGCACGCTGAACGTTTTGCCAAATGCTTCTCGCCTGGTGTAATCAAAATCGATCCCAAGACGAAAGCTGTGAGTGTCGATGAGCAGAACGTTCGGAAAGATTCTGTCAGCCGGGAGGTTCTTCGACATCCAGAATTCAGGGATTCTGTGGAGCTGAGCCGAGTTCGAGATTTCTTCCTTTGTGAGTGGCTCCTGCATCATACTTTTCGTCGGTGGACTGACTTGTACAATGACATTATAGTCAATATCGAATCCGAGGGACCTTACGCTCCTGAACGACTATTCCCCGAATCGATCAAGGTGATGAGGGAGAAAATAGCCATTATGAAGGCGGCCGCTGAAGCCCTCCTTAACGATCACAACGGCAACGGGGACGGGGATGTTAGCATGGCTGGTTGACCCCTCTTTGTATTTGTACAGTGCTCTATACAACCTCTTTTCAGATCTCGGACTCCAATGGCTGTTATCAAAGGTCGTTCGGGTTGATGATGGCTATATCGATTAGGGCCAAGTACATATACGGGAATACACTGACAAGAGGCGATCAACACCTCATACGGACACATAATACGTAAAATATAGCAGGGTATTGTGCATTTTCCATCTGCCCTCTGCAAATGGCTGACCGACGCCAATTCCAGGTTGATGTATAGATTACAACGTCCTGAAGCACACGACTCTTCCGTCATCGTAAGATCGAGCTTCAACGTCCCATCCCGTCTCCAGAGACCTCTTCTTTTTCTCTGGACCAGACAAATATATCAGCAAGGTCGGGTGTGGTATGACCGGTCATGACACTTACTGCTGCTTTTCGCCGCTTGGCAGGCGGGACAAGTGCCGCCAAAGGCTACATACTGTCCACAACCACCGGCACATTTCTGGTACCCTCTGCATTTGGGACAGTTCTGGCCACTGATGACCATCCCATTGCATCCCTTCTTCTTGGGATCAGCACAGTGATGTTGACCTTTTGGCATGGTAAGGTGTCGTCTGAAACGTTGGGTAGCACGTTTGTTTAATAGGTGGGTGGGTGGGTGGGAATTGCTAGGTAAAAGGTGCTAACTGAGAATGTATGTTACTGTCTCTTCAACGAAGCACTCTCCTGTTTATATGCTCGCAAAGAGCACAGCTGAAGAGTGTTCTTGGTATGGAAACGCGCCCAACATTAACGTCACGAATCCACATCGTATGGCCGCAGGATGTATGCACACCGGTTGTATTTGGCGCACAGCTGGGTCCAGTATTTAGCTTGCACATTGTGAGTACGCTTCTATTCTCCCGAAAGTCCGACGAAGTTTTACCACCTTTAAACACCAGGCGGTATCTTAAATTTACAAATATTAACTCTAACAATCCGGCTCTCAGCTCTCAGCTGTCATATGTTGTGAGTCGATTCTACGCTCTTACATTACTTATATGGCAAAGATCGATATATAGAGGCTACACCAACCCCTTACACGGTAATGTTCAAGTAGGATTTTCACACTCCTTGAAACCATATGTACAGTTGCGCTCTGATCGTTGCGCCAGCTGTTAAGCTGTATTGATAGGCTCCCACTGTTTACATGATCTAACAGTCTGCCCATTGAAGTTCTCTGGTGTCATACGGTCACATGCTGTCTGCGAGCCGAGGCTTAGTCCTTGGAGCCTGAATACAAGGAAACCAACCAGCCTGCAGATGCCTAATAAGGTTCAAGACTGCAGTATCTATGTACCCTCGCTTACCAGAGATTGTGAGGAAACTGGGACACTTGGCGACAACGTAATGTAAAGTTTTTTTTCTATCCGCTGGAGATCTCTCATCTGCACTTTTAAAATACCCCGTTCTTCAGATTTCCCTGAAACAAGACCGATACTATTACGTACAAGCTACTCTTTGCGCGTGTGCTTTGCCGATACAATGTGTTGTGTCCACAAAATTTGCGCCCAGGCTGACAATCGTCTGACGTGTTATGTACCGACTTAACCGAGATTGTGGTGGTCCCTCTCATCAGGGAGGCCTAGAGCCTCTGCGTTCCGACGAGGGATGGAATCCTGAATGCAGCACGATTGAACATAAAATTAGGATCACGCCACAACGTCCAGCATCGATGGCGATACATAAATACACACAAGCAGAGTGAGTTAGAACCCTGCTTGTCCAACTCCGAGTCTCCGGGTGCGGCTGGTTTCTCAACTTCGTAGACTACAAAGTTCTGAAGCAAACGATGCGGCCATTGTCGTACGACCGAGCTTCAACTTCTGTATCATCATCGAAAGACCTTCGGTATAGACCCACTGTATACAACAGAAATCAGTTGAGCTGTGGCTTGTGAACATATAAAGTTTAGGCGTACGTTTCCTCTGGCAGTTACGGCAGTATTCCCCTGCGAAACCTACGTATTGCCCACAACCGTTGGCACAGAGCGAATATCCTTTGCAATTTCGGCAGTTCTCGCCATTCTTGACCATCGCACTGTCATTGCAATTCAAAGCGCAGTGGTGTTGCTTCTTTTTAGCTGTAGGCGTGGTCTGCGGGCGTTCTGCCTTGGACGGTTTAGTTGGCGGTCTCCAGTCTTTTCGAGGCATGGTAGGTTGGTTTTTGGAGATTGGGTAGGTACTAGGCCGCTTGATTGGGTGGGTTGAGTTGCTTTCTGCTCTTATTCAACGCACGTTGGCGGCTTAAATATACTTTTAGGCTGAAAGCCGATCAGACTGGATCCTGGAAAGAATAAAATTAGGGTAATAGTTTGCGGCCATCAACGTTCGGTCTGAAATACCTAGGCGCTACTCCCGGATTGTACTTGCCACAGCCATAACCTAACAGTTGATTGCTGGCCGGGTCCTATGTTTTTAACCTTCGCAAATGGCGTTGGACTAGTCCGGGTCGGAAATAACTCACTGTTGGGACAGCTCAAATCGAAGAAGCGATAGCAATCAACTGAAGCCGCCTGCTCCGACTCAAAAAAACGTTCTTCAAGCACTTGCCAATGTCGTGCGGAGCCATGTGCGAGTCTTCGATCTTGGTAGATGGCCAGTTCCAGATACTCCGGCGAGAGCCAGGAACCCTTACGGTTTGGCTCAATCAGGCGTGCAACATTTATATAATCCGGATTAAAGTATAATCACTGATTATATAGTATAATTAATCTAGTTGACCCACACTAGCTACTAGGCTCTCAAAATTAATCCAGATTAAAGTATAAACACTGATTATTTGGTATCATTAATCTAGTTGACCTGCACTAGTTACTAGCCTCTCAAAATTAATCCGGATTAAATTTGATTAATCCAATGCACTCTTGATTAATCCGACTCCCTCGTGATTAATCTGCCTCGCTAGTGATTATTCCAATTCGATATCGATTAATTCAGCTACATATTGATTAATCCAACTAAATATATAATTGAATGTGCTCTATTTTTTTGCCTCTCCTGGTTGCAAATGTATACAACTTACGAGCGCTTGTTTTAATCAGAGATTAAAACAAGTGCTCGTCATCTCGCCTGAGTCCTGACTTCAAGGGTCACCACATTCGTCGCTCAATTTCACAGCTTACGTGCCTAGCTGGGACTAGACATGCGAGCTGGCGAAAGAAAGACGACCGGCACAATTTGTCCCAAGTCCGCTGTTTTTATACGGGGCTGGCTTTGCGCCTGTTTGGTTCTCCTACAGGTCACGCGAACTGGCTGTTTATCAAGGCCAAATACGGCCAAAGATGGATTCCTATAAAGGAGCGGACTTGTCGCAGATGGTTCACGCACAGTTCTTTCCTTTCTTCCCCCACAGTCACTTGGGAAATGACTGGGGAGGAGGCGATGACTGAACTTGGACTGAACTAATATCTGATGCCACCTCGCAGTATCTGTATTGATTGTGTCCGGTTTAATCTCCGGATTAAACCGCGATCAATCCACATTAAGCCGGGATTAATTAGTCAGGGGTAGTACTTTACTGTAGTGTAGTGTAGTATAGTTTCCTCTTCTTACTTAGTCTACATTCAATACATCTGATTAATTGACTTAAAACCGGATTAATCAGAGTGAATCGATGTCTGGGCCCAGGGATTAATCTTGGATTAATCCGAATTATTCTGCGCTACCCGCTCCAAAGCCGCTGGGTGCATTTGGGGGCGAGTTAAACATTAATCTGCGATTAATTCTTTCAGCCGGATTATTACATTAAAACCGGATTATTTTATTAATCCGGATTATCTCAATGTTGCACGCCTGATTGAGCCAAACCGTAGTTGCTTTATCGAGAGCGAACCCACCGTCTGCAAGTAAGAGTAAGGAGGAATAAAGTGGCCTCAGCGGCCCATCGATCCAGTGTCAGGACCTCAGCTCGTAGCAATCAGAGCTCAACATATTCACGCTCTCTATTACATAGCATTAACGCTTGCATGGAAGTCCGGTCTATGGAACATGGTTGAGCTTATTCACTAGACATTTGTTTATATATTAAGCTAAGCCTCCCTGATCGGAACGACCACGGAACCGCGATCCTATTCATGGGGAAGCAAAGTTGTGAATGGACCAGCTCCACGAATACCACTCTCATGTCAACTGATACTACTAGGTGTTTAGACACTGTTCACATATCTATATACTAGCCAGATAAGCGTACTCTACTTGAAATTTGAATGCGCAATTGAATCCACAGGCTACACTGGGATTGTTGCCACTTGACTGGCTAATGCAGTACCAGAGCGCTATTAAGTGCTCGCCTGGCTGGCTTGTAGCTGGTAGCGTTTTCCATCAGCGAAGCTGGTTATCCCTCTTGCCCTTCTTTTCTTTTCCCTTTCTTTCCGCTAGCGAGAGGCCGACAGGTATCATGGAGATAGCATCAGAAACAAGGACCGTAACTCGCGAGTGGCTTCGGACGAAGACAAAATGTTCGCCGTGAATTGTTATCTTTCGGGGCTAGAACTCGTCCTAGAGCTTATAGACGTCTGTACCAGTAACGCGTGCTCGATTGGCACTGGCATGATGTCATTTCACATTGAATAGGTCACGCTCGTGTAGACTTCACCGAAGTTGCGATGTTCTCTCCTGTCAGGGAGCCTCAGAGAATTTGGATCTCGACGACGGATGCAATATTAAATGCAGCGTGTCTAAAACATAAATTAGAATCATGCCATACAGCGCCCAGCGTCTATGGTGATGCATAAATACACAAAAGTAGGGTGTCCGCGCATTCTACTACTTGGCCAGCTCTAGGTCTCCGGGTGTTGTTGCAGACTACAAGGTCCTGAAGCAAACGATGCGGCCGTTGTCGTATGACCGAGCCTCAACTTCTATTTCATCATCAAACGACCTTCTGCGGGGAGCCGCCGCCTCTGTTGAGAGTAAGAATCAGTTGAGTTATGCAGATGTGGCTTATGGACAATAAAAGCTTCGTACGTCTCGCCTGGCATGCAGGGCAGGTGCCTCCGAAGGCGGTATATTGCCCACAGCCTCCTGCGCAGAGTGTGTATCCTTTGCATTTGGGACAGTTTGCGCCACTGATGACCATCCCATTGCATCCCTTCTTCTTGGGATCGGCGCAGTGGTGTTGTCCTTTAGGCATTGTTAATTGGTGTTTGGGGGTTGGATAGTAGTGATAGGTAGTTGGTTGCTTGATTGGGTGGGTGAATTGTTTCTCTGCTCTTCTTCGATGGATATTGGCGACTTAAATACCTGTAGATTTTTGGACGCTCCGAAATGGATCACTGGAAGAGAATAAATTTAGAGCACTAGCTTGCGGGCATCAGGGCGCTCAACGTCGAAGGAAATGGCGAGTGAACCACACGGATGTCGTGCATAGGATCGAGCATCGTCTACAGGCCGGATTTCCGTTCAAGCGTTAATGCTATGTTCTGCGACGACGTCGAGCCCTGAGGCCTGATCTTTGTGACCCCATGTCCCCAGCGGTCATGACCTTAGACTGATAGGCCGCTTAAAACCACCTCATTTCTGCTGTTTTGAACACATTAAATCTTTTTCTCGCCGTAGGGTCTAGGACCGGCCATTTACTACGAGCGACGGCTCACACATGGATCCGCACGACACTGGCGCGTGAGAAATTCTGGATCAGCAGGAGGAAGTGGTTCCGGTTGATTGGTATCACTTCTTCGTCGCCATTTGACGTCCCCGCAGAATATACAGTCTATTCATGGACGTTCGAGCCCCGGCCGTGCAGCAATCAATTCAAATCGTCAGTGGTCAGTTAGGATCCAGGAATCGACCTATTGCGTCGCAGTCTCAGTACGTAATGTTATCTTATGAGAATCAACACTTGGTGATTTTACTTACAGATTCTCTCAATTGTCCGTTCTGGCGACTGTGCCGTCCAGTAAGGTAGCAGTGCTACGGTTATGCTCGTAGTGTTAGACACAACTATTAGAGTTAGCCTGCACCATGACCTTGCTCGCGCTGCAGGTATCAGTAACGGGAACGAAACCACATATTATTTCCCCACATGTAGCAACATGTTCTGTACTAGCCAGCTGGTACGTACTCTAACTGAACAACTTTACAGTTACAACCAGATCCGAAGGTTACACTGGGATACGTTGTCATCTCAATGTGTCATTCCAATGAATACAGGCGCAGTGAGGCCGGATTTTGATTAAGCGCTCGCCTGGCTGCGCCGCATGCAGCTGGTAGTTTGTCGACAGGCAAGCTAATTCTTGCCCTTCTTACCCTTCTTGCCATGTCCCCTCTTGTCCTTGCTCTTTGTCTCGCTAGCGGGAGGGTCCCTTTACATATAAAGTTAAAATAATCAACATCGGAAACAAGGAGCATGAGTGGCTCAGCCGGTCGAGAAAAGACAAAGGGCTCACCTTCGTTTATCCTCGTCGGCTTTCGACTCGCGAATCCCTGCAGCAGCCGGTATACAAGCTAATTTATAAACTGAAATGACTGCAAACTCACACTTTTTCTTACAGACTCGGCACGACAGGCTGTTGCGCCTCCCTTTCCCAACGAAAACGTAGTTGGGGCACGCATGGCCTTTGCACTCCTTGTAACCACCACATTTTTTGGAGCAGTTTCCCCCAGCTCTCAAGATATTGCCGTTGCATCCAATTTGGGAGCAACTCCTTGAGAACATTTTTGCGAGGCTGTTGGTGTAAAGATAGTACGGTACGAACTTGGTGGTGATCCATCTCTCTGCCCTCAACGGTAGCTTATATAGGCTCGACAACTCACCGCACTATCTGACAACTGCTGGAGCTGGCCACTGCTCGCAGCTAGGAGGTCGACCAAGCACAGTGGGCTCGAGACAATGAAAGTCGAAAGACATTGACATTGGTTCCGCTCGTACAGCTCGGCTTGTCGGCGGTCGCGAGACATGGTTAGAGACTCCAGACACGATGCATGACTCGTTACTACAGTTTCTCGCCGTTTCAGTGGCAACCCTCTGGACTCATCGGCTTTGAGCGAGGGATCTAGGTCACATAGGTGGGACTCAATGGGCGTCGCCAGATGAAGTGACAGGAGGTGGTGAAGGCTGTTGCGTCTTACAATGAACTAGGACCGGCAGAGTGCTGTGATATGGAAAAACAACGCCAGTGTGATATGTTTCGCCCACACTACGGTGGAGGCTGCTACGTCGAGCTTGAGCCTGGTAGTGTCATTCGATGGCTTGATGCGCGAATGGCGTTGAACCAGAATTTTAAGAATGGAAAACAGAATTTCGAGTCCCCTTTGCCAGTGTGGCGTCGGCTCCCTGAATCCGGATCCCACCGCTAGAACACAAAGTACACAGATCCATGTCTTACCCAGAGCAACCATGCTAGGTGAGAATACATGGCATGACCGAGTAATAGGGAAACGGTCTCAAACTCAAGTCGACGTATTTCAAGGTTCTTGCGTCCTGAATTGCCCACAAACAAATATGTGCACGGGTGACAATGTCCTGCTTCTTTGAAGAGGGCATCTAAATACTGCATAGGTCACTCGTTTGGGCCGAGCAGCCCGAGGAAGCCAACTTGCTTGATTACTGAAACTCACCACTGCGGCAGATCGCTTTGAAGCGCACATCGTGATCTCATCGGGCGCTTAAAGGTTCAACAGTGCACGCTATATGTGACACGAAGAAAAAATGGGACCTGGGCGATACCGGCTGGTAGTAGTAGTCCAATGCTATTTCTAACACCTGTAAAGCGTTCTATCATGATCCTTTCTTCTTTCAACGGTACGCTTTTCGCTTAATAGTTATTTTATTGACATCCATAACAAGAAAAAGTACTATAACACTTATATAATCTAGTTGGTGCAAGGCCATGTCCCCGGGCCTAGCGTTGTGTTTCATTGGCGGCGGTCGCACGCTGTCATTCATTCCTCCCATTTCCGATGTATGAATATTAGCCCATCAAAGGGTTCACCTTCGTTTGGTCGTCGTCCTTTAGTCACACTACTTTCGACTCGCGAATCCCAAATTCCTTCTTGCATGCACGGCACGACAGGCCGCCTGTCTTGCCGTACGTGCAAGATGGAATGTGAGTTCTCAGCCTGCAAACTAACTTACAGACTGAGATCAATGCGAACTCACATGCCTTTAAATTCTGGCATCGATGCCACCACAGCGCCCATGGTGTCGTCGATGCAAGAAGGGATGTGAGTTTGCAGCTCCCCTTTCCCCACGTAACAGTAGTTGGGGCACGCATGGTCTTTGCACTCCTTGTAATGACCACATTTCTTTGGGCAGTTTCCCGGGGAGATCTTCTTGTTGCATCCATTTTTGGGAGCGATGCCTTGAACCATAATATTCTACACCAGCTGCCTCGTCAAAATGTTCTCAAGAAATCGTCGGTGGAGCTGAGATAAACGTGAGTTCTCCGCGGCCTCCCTTTTCCAATGCAAACGTAGTTTGGGCGAGCAGCCCCCAAGCTCTAAGCAGGAGATGTGCATGACCGGGAGTCAAACTATGTCTGCGTTGGCAAAGGGAAACATACATGGCATGGTGGGATGTGGGCGTCGATGGGGCTGAGGTACTGTTCGGTGCGCATCTAATCTACCCATCCCCAAGGTACTTACTTATATAGCGGTTCTGGCGGCGGCTTTGTCAGAGTGCGCTGGGGCCATACTAGATGGATCGTTAATTGTACGCGGGCAGGTTGTCTGCGATCGCGTGTACGGTACCCGCCATGGCAGTTCGGACAATAAGGATAAGGTGCATTGCGTGGGATCCTGTGGTGGTTCCATGTCGAGTGGACCCAGAGGTCAATGTGGCCCCACCGAGTGCCGGTATTACTATAATTGCGCGATCATTCTGGATAATACCAAGTTGTGTCAGAGTGTGTGCTGCTACTACGATGCTGGCTGCTGTACACCCACGGTTCTCCGCCTAGCGCTTATTGATGATTCCAGTTTATGTGCCACTTCCGAGGAGCTGAACGATCGCCCAGCTCTTGGTATTCCAGGCACATTGGTGTCCTCACTATCATTCTTATTGTGCGATTGTAGTATTCAGGTCCCAGGACGACCGTGATGGTCCGCTTGGTGTCTGGGCATCTCGTGGTCCGACCTTCGACAAGGTTAAGTTTTACCGTCTATTGCCGCATGAGCGGGCCTTCACTATGTATGTTGTATGTACCTGGAGGATCTGCACAGCATACATTGCCTCTACTTCGTTCGCAGGGGACCACTGCGAGGTTCAGAACGGGGATTCATAATTCGCTTGTCCAGATTTGGATTTCCATACACTGCGGTGCTACACCTCTATTTCTTCTGTAAATACCTAGGCTTGTATGTACATAGGCCTTGGGACAAACTTAAGCTGACGGTAGGACAAGACCATGCGGCCCACCCATTCTCTAAATCAACCAGACCTTCAACTCCGTGCCAGGACCCGCAGCACCCACGAGGCATGGTAGGCCTGACATCGGAGCGATTTAGTTGAATGAATAAAGAAAGCTTGGTTTCGGTGCAGCTTTTTTCTTGCGATAGCCCGCTAAAGCTCAAGGAGTCTAGATATGCCGCTGCGGAGGGAGGTCCACTCAGGTCAAGTTTGTTGTCCATTGTCCAAGGCAGGGACATGTTAAGTTATAGCCTCAGCCGGTCTTAGGGGCTAGGTGTGTACGTAGGGTTAGGGTCCGTGGCTATATATGTACTCCCTGGTTTGTCATCACATCACTGAGCTCGACATACTCGACCGTGCGTGCATTCGACGACCTACTTACTCGCTGAAACACCACTCTCACTCTCACTCACAGAACACGGCGTGCAAGTTTGGAAAGGTAAGCTTTGTTTTTATCTTTATCATTATCGTTGTTGGTTATGTCTGAGACTATCGTTGATGTGACTAGACTGTTGGAGGTACTGCAGTTAACTTGTGTATCAGTTCTTCTGGTCTTTGGATAAGGATAAATATAAGTTGGTTGATTGTAAAGGTGAGTAGGTGTGTGTGGTGGTCGTGCGGATTGCGGTCGCAGGTGCACGGAAGACGCATCGGTTGGAACTTGGATGGGTTTCAGTGATTCGGCCTTCCAAGCTCCTGCTTCGATGTACGATTCGCTTTTGGTTTTATGTTGACCGTAACGCAGATCGCAGCAACTAAGATCGCAACGAAAACGCAAAACCGCAGAGGAGAAGAAAAGATAAGATGTCGATCAAGGATGGGATGATGGATATGTCGACGCCTAGCACGCCGTCGCCTTCGCATCCGGATTTGTCGACCAAGAGTGTTGTCGTTTCGGGTGGTGGTGCACCCGCATCTGCCGATTCCGCTGCGCCGTCTACTCCATCTACGATATCGGATGGTGCTGTAACGCCGGGAGCGCCATCCACGCCTGTACCGGCACCAACTAGTCCGACGTCAGCGCCATCCGCTTCACCAGGACCAGGACCAGGACCAGGGCCAACAGCATCTGCATCTGCATCTGCATCTGCACCGACGGCCTACATCCCGCCGACTAAACGCATCCTCACTCCCGCGCAGCTGCAGGCGTTCCAGCGGGGTGAGGCGCATGCTACGATTGTGGGCTGGGTGCAGAGGCTCAATCGGGCGGTGAAGGGCGTCAAGTTGGGCGAAGCGAGCAGCGGGAGCGAGGTGAGTGCTATCGCGTCTCTCCTATCATATCATGTTCGATCAACTAACGACATCACAGGTGATAACGGCACTGCTCAAAATCCTCGACCGGGTGCTGCAGTTTGCGAAAGAGACGCCTGTGGTTGAGAATAGCGGGTCGAGGTTTGGGAATCCGGCGTTTAGGGTGTTTTATGATCTGGTTGGAGAGGTGGGTTGTGTGTTTTTTTGGGTTGGGGGTGGTGCTGATGGGTTTAGGCGACGTATGGGATGCATTTGGAGTATCTTGTGCCTCTTGGGTTGCCGGTGGAGGCGATTGAGGAGGTTGGGACGTATTTCAGGGAGTGTTGGGGGAGTCGGACGAGGATTGATTATGGGAGTGGGATGGAGGTTAATTTTGTGTGTTGGTTGTACGTTGTTGCTTTTTCTTCTGGGAGGTGTGGGACTGGACTGATTGGGGGATAGGATCTGTTTGGAAAAGCTGGGGTTGTTTTCGGGGACTGAGGAGCTGGACAAGGCGCTTGTGCTGCAGGTGTTTTGGGGGTATGTGCAGGTGATGAGGGTGTTGCAGGCGAGGTATTGGCTTGAGCCGGCAGGGAGCCATGGAGTGTGGGGGTTGGATGATTACCATTTCTTACCGTTTTTGTGGGGGAGTGGTCAGTTGGTTGGTGAGTGGTTATCAGGGTGTTCTGGGAGCAATGGCTGATGGTTTGCATAGGACACAAGTATATTAGACCGAGGGCGATACATGACCGGGAGGTTGTGGAAGAGTATGCAAAGGACTACATGTATTTTGCGTGTATCGAGTTTATTAATTCGGTGAGTGGTTGGTTTTCTTGTGCTTGTTACTTCGTCCTCCGTCTTCCATCGTGATGGAAGGGGATAGATGGGCAGTAAAACTATGACATGCGGCGTTAAGCTCTAGCTGACGTTTTTGATTTATTTTTATGTGCGGTGATGCTACTACTTGACATGGCATGCCGGCGATAGATCAAGACGGCGTCGTTAAGATGGCACTCGCCAATGCTGGACGACATTTCTGCGGTCAAGACGTGGGACAAGGTGAATGAGGGGATGATGAAGATGTACACGGCGGAGGTTCTGGGCAAGCTGCCTGTGATGCAGCACTTTTTGTTTGGTAGTTTGTTGAGGTTCGAGGACTCGGAGGAGGGACAAGGGGAGAAGGACTCGGAGGACAAGGAAGAGTGCGGACACGGACATGGACACAGCCATACGGGGAACATTCATCCGCGGGTCTTGGCGAGTCTGAAGGCACGCGGAGAGCTTGTTGAGTCTGGGGCTGGGTCTGGGGATCTAGGAGGGGCGGGACAGAGAGAAGTTGGCTGGGGAGATTGCTGTGGTATTCCTGTTCCGAGTGTGTTTGGAGCTAGTACTAGTAGCGGCACTTACTCGCTCAGCGGAGTAAGGCCAGTGCCGTTTGATTAGATCGAAATCGTGAGAAATAGAACATTTGTGTTGTCGCTTGTTTGGGTTGGCAACTGCCGAGAGAGGGAAGAAGGGCTGTCGGTCAGCCTGCTGCAGCAGACACAGTTCTTTCTCTTTTTCTTTTGCATGGCGAATCGGCGTACCTCTGCGGGTGGCCCGATGGCTTCCAGCACGAACAATCCCGCCGACCTCGCCTCGCTCCCGCCTGCTCAGCTCACCGACGATGCCCTCGTCACTATCCTGCGCGAACGCTTCATGACCGACACAATCTACACCGCCGTCGGCAGCAACGCTCTCGTCGTCGTCAACCCCCACAAGTACGTCGGTGCCAACAGCGACGCAGTCCTCTTCAAGTATGCTGCAGAGTACGCCGACATGAAGCTCTGGGAGTCTGTCCTGGAGGCGGACGCTGCTGCCAGCACCAGGCTTCCGCCCCACATCTTCCAGCTTGCCAACAACACCTACTATCATATGCGGCGGACAGGCCAGGACCAGTGCATTATTTTTACGTGCGTGCTCTTTCTTTCTAGGTCCCATGGACGAGGCTAACGAGCAGACAGTGGAGAAACCGCATCTGGCAAAAGCGAAGCACGCCGTCTGGCGATCAAATCCCTCATCACACTCAGTGTCCCGCCCTCGGGCAAAAAAGGCTCCAAGCTGGCCCAGCAGATCCCCGCCAGCGAGTTTGTGCTCGAGTCGTTTGGAAATGCTCGCACCCTCTTCAACCCCAATGCGTCCCGGTTTGGCAAGTACACCGAGCTGCAGTTTACCAACATTTATGGCGGCCAGGAGGGCGGCCGGAAGGGGAGGTTGTGCGGTGTCAAGACGTTGGACTATTATCTGGAGAGGGGGAGGGTTGCCCAGGTCCCGTCTGGCGAACGCAATTTTCACATCTTTTACTACCTCGTCAAGGGTGTGAATGATGACGAAAGGGGACATCTAAATTTGGGTGATGGGAGGACTTTTAGGTATCTCGGTGCGCAGCGCACGAGCATGGGGCCGAGCCAGGGAGGCGGCTTCGCAGGCCGATTTGGACACACGCCTACCGGCACGGGCATCCCAGGCCGCGATGAAGATGCACTCAAGTTTGATCAGCTCAAGCTCGCTCTCAAGACTATTGGATTCAGCAAGCGGAGTGTGGCCCAGACTATGCAGCTCGTTGCTGCCATCCTCCACCTCGGCAACCTTGATTTCACGATCGACCGGTCGAGGAACGAGGATGCGGCGGTTGTGCGCAACCTTGACACCCTCGCTGTCGTTGCCGACTTTTTGGGTGTTGATCCGGGCATGCTGGAGAGTGCGATGAGCTACAAGACCAAGATGGTGAAGAAGGAGCTGTGCACTGTGTTTTTGGATGTGGAGGGTGCGGAGGCGAACAGGGATGAGCTCGCCAAGACGCTGTATTCCTTGGTGTTTGCGTGGGTGAACGAGTATGTGAACCAGAGGCTGTGTGTGGAGGAGGGAGGGGCTGCCAAGGGTGGTAATGCCGGTGGGGAAGGTGCTGCTGCTGCCGCTGCCGGAGGAGATTTCGACGCGTTCATTGGCCTGCTTGACCTGCCCGGTCCGCAGAACATGAGCTCCCGACCCAACTCGCTGGACCAGTTCATCGTGAACTATGCCAACGAACGTGTGCAAGGGTTTGTGCGCGAACGCATCTTCAATTCGCAGACGATGGAATTCCAGTTTGAGGGGATCGATTCCTTCATCCCTTCCCCGCTCGTCAACAGCACGCAGATCGACAATAGCGAGACGTTGCGGTTGCTGCACACCCATCCGGGTGGGTTGATACATATCATGGACGACCAGGCCCGGAGGATGCCGAAGAAGAGTGATGGGACCATGGTTGATGCGTTCCAGAAGCGGTGGGGGAACCATATGGCGTTCAAAGCTAGCGGACTGATGGAAGGAGTCGGCAAAGCAGCGGGTGGCACGCAAGGATACAGCGGTGTCGGTGCGAGTTTCACGATCAGCCATTTCAATGGAGGTGTGACGTACGATGTGGAGGGATTCTTGGAGCGGAATTTGGACAGTGTGAATCCGGATTTCGTTTCGTTGATTAGGGGAGTGAAGGATGGGGAGGATGCGGGGCATGGGCATGGGCATGCTGTGCATAGTGCGCAACAGGCTGCGCAGGAGGGGTTGGGGAGTATTAATCCGTTTGTCAAGGGATTGTTCTCGAGTAGGGCGATTGCGACTCAGGCGCATCCGAGGCATGAGGAGACGATTGTTGCTGCGCAGAGGGATGTGAAGCCGATGAGGGCGCCGAGTATGAGGCGCAAGGGGACTGTTGGGAGGAGACGGAGGACTGTTGGAGGAGTTGATGATGAAAAGGACAAGGAAAAGGAGAGGATGGAGGGGATTGATGAGGATGGGGATGAGTATAATGTTGTCTCGCCGTTTGGGGGAGGTGAAAAGGATCGGTTTGAGGTGCAGGGACAGGGGAAGGATAAGGAAAAGGATGTGCCGTGTGTTGCGGGAGAGTTTAGGGCGGCGCTTGATACGCTGTTTGGGACGCTTGATGAGACTCAGCCGTGGTTTGTGTTTTGCGTGAACCCGAATGATAGCCAGTTGCCGAATCAGTTGGAGGGGAGGAGTGTGAAGGGGCAGGTGAGGAGTGGAGGGCTTGGGGGTGTTGCGAGGAGGTGTGGGGTTGTGTGGGAGGTTAGTGTTGGGTTTGGGGAGATGGAGAGGTATGAGGATGTGATCCCTCACGAGCGGATGGCGCTTGATGGAGAAGAAAAGGGGAGGGCGTTGGCAGAGGCGTTGAGGGGTGTTGTGCTTTCCAACCTTGTCAAGCTTGGGGAACCGATGGCGAGGGATACGGATGTTGTTGTTGGCAAGACCAAGGTGTGGATGAGTCAGAGGGTGTTTAGGGCGTTGGAGGATCGGTTGAGGGGTGTGGAGGGTGGTGATCGTGCCGGGCGTGATCTGCCTTTGGGGGATAGCAGCCAGCTTGGACATGGAGCGAGGAGCTATGGGCACGGGGAAGAAGAGGATGTGGGGAGTGTTGACCCGTATTCGCCGTATAACCGGTATGGGGGTACTGTCAATTCTCATGGGGATGGAGGACAGTATGCGAGTGGGAGGGATTTGGGGACGCCTGGGTGGGGGAATTATGATGTGTATGGGGGGAGCAATCAGCGGTTGCCGCTTGTGGCGAACGCCAGTCCGTTCCATGGAGGAGGAGGGAGCGAGGGATGGAGAGGTGGAAGAGGGGAAGATGAATGGGATGGGCCGCCGAGTCGGTTCAAGGGTGACGAGACGGACAGTGTGAGCAACTTTGGGAGTGAGAGTTATGCGCCGTCGAGGAACATGTTTGCGGGCGATAAGAAGCAGCGGGAGGGTGAAAAGGCGGCGTTGGCGGGAGAGCTGTTGGCTGCTGATCCGAACAGTGGTGTTGTTGCGCCTGGAGAGACGAGTGAGGTGTTGAAGGAGAGTAGTGCGAGGAGGCGGTGGGTTGCGTTTGTGTGGATCTTGACGTGGTGGGTCCCGACGCCGTTTTTGAACTGGTTTGGGAGGATGAAGCGGATGGATGTGCGGCAGGCGTGGAGGGAAAAGTTGGCGTTGAACATCATCATTTGGTTCATCTGTGGCATCACTGTGTTTGTGATTGCTGTGTTGGGCATTCTGATTTGTCCGACGGAGCATGTGTTCAGTGCGACGGAGCTGGCGAACCATAGTCCGACGTTGGCGCCGAACAATGTGTTTACGAGTGTGAGGGGGGAGGTGTTTGATTTGACAAAGTTGGCGGCGATGCATCAGAGGGTTGTGCCTGTTGTTGGACAAAAGGCGATTATGAAGTATGGAGGGACTACTGCTGATGCGCTGTTCCCTGTTCAGGTGAGTTGTTCTTTTGGGTTGTGTTGTGGGTTGTGCTGATGGGTTTATGATAGGTCAGTGCGGTATGCGATGGGATTGATGGGAATGTGAGCCCGTACATCATTGCGAGCACGAACAATGTTTCAGACCCCAACTCTGTCTACCACGATTTCCGACCGCTCTCTGGGGACAACCGACCGGACTGGTATTTCGAGCAGATGGTGCAGATGCGGTATACGGCGCGTGTCGGATTCCTTGGCTTCAACCCGAACGAGATCCGGAACAAGGCTGCGACGGGCGCGAGCGTTGCGATCTACAATGGGCTGGTGTATGATTTGACAGAGTACATCCAGTTCCCGCCTGCGCCTCGTGCGCCTGAAGGGATGCGTGCGCCGGCGGATGCGGTTGCGACTGCGAATTTCATTGCGCCGCAGGTGCTGGATCTGTTCAAGGTCAACGCTGGGCAGGACATCACCAAGGCTCTCGACGGACTGGCGATCGACCGGGATGTGCTGAGGAGGCAAAAAGTGTGCCTGCGGAACTTGTACACGATCGGCAAGGTCGATAACCGGCAAAGTGCGCAGTGCTTGTTTGCGACGTATATCCTGCTTGTGCTGTCGATCATCATGGTGTCCATCATCGGGTTCAAGTTTTTGGCGAGTCTGAACTTTGGGGGCTCGAGGGCGCCGGAGGACCATGACAAGTTTGTGATCTGCCAGGTGCCGTGCTATACGGAGGGGGATGGGAGTTTGAGGCGGACGATTGATAGTTTGGCGCAGCTCAAGTATGATGATAAGCGCAAGTTGCTGTTGATCATTTGTGATGGGATGATTGTGGGGAGTGGGAATGATAGGCCGACGCCGAGGATTGTGTTGGATATTCTTGGGGCGGATCCGAATTTGGACCCGGAGCCGTTGAGCTTTGTGAGTCTGGGAGAGGGGGCGAAGCAGCATAATATGGGAAAGGTGTATACTGGGCTGTATGAGTGTGGTGGGCATGTGGTGCCCTACTTGGTTGTGGTCAAGATGGGCAAGCCGACGGAGAGGAGTCAGCCAGGTAACAGGGGTAAGCGGGATTCCCAGATGCTGCTCATGAATTTCTTGAACAAGGTGCGTTGTTTGTTGTGACTTTTTTTGGTGGGGTTGTGGCTGATGAAGGTTATAGGCGCATTTCAACTCGCCGATGAACCCGCTGGAACTGGAGATGTACCATCAGATCAAGAATGTGATTGGTGTCAACCCGTCGTTTTACGAGTATTTGTTCATGGTTGACGCTGATACTACTGTGGATCCGCTCTCGGTTAACCGGTTGATTTC